>BSBN01000555.1:6000000-6600000 GCA_027924645.1 Cunninghamia lanceolata | reverse complement strand
TACTGATGGGAGTTGGAATCAGATGCTAGATTATGAGGGTTTACCCTTTCGGTGTCGTAGAGGCTTTAGCACCGGTCACATTGTTGCTCGCTGCCCAAAGCCTAGAATGAACAGGTAGGCCACTTGGTGGAAATATGGTTCCCTTCATCACTACTCAATGGAAAAAGAAGCTTTTGGCGAGTCTACTCCAAACCTCACAACATCCTCGTCTTGTGGGGTTGTGAACCACAAGGATGCTTCAACAGATTTACAGGAAACACCAAGAGCCACTATGGGATCCTCTTTAGATGGGAGGCATAGCGTTAAGGCCTCTCTAGATCCTAAGTCTAATGAGGGGCTGGCAACTCACATAGAGTGCTCAGATATTTCATTTCTTGGGGGCAAGAAAATTCACCCAGAGAAATTAGATGAGGTCAAAGGAGAGGGGGCTTCAGAGGGAAAATGGACAATGGTGAAAAGTAAAAGAAAGAAACAGGACTCCCACACTAAATGTGGAGCAAAACCATCTACAACAACAAATAATAGTCCAGCTATTCTTTGGCTTCTTCCTTAGTTCCTTGATTGGCTGAAATTACTTTAAGTTGTTAGGACTATGTATTCCTCTGGAATCATGAAAGTGGCTCTCACAACTTAGCCTGAATATTTGAACTTTATGCTTATACTGCTATTTCACAATAGGTTTTTGTATGAAATTTCCATTTAATATAGAGGGATCTACCCCCACTGGTAGCACTTATTCAACAAAAAAAAAATTAACCTCCCAAGCCTTCATATCCCTATGTTAATTAAATAAACTTCATTTATTTCATTAACATCCCTTCCACTAACTTTTTCACTAGCTAGATTAATTAAATAAAACTTATTTAATTAATCCTAGAACATCCATCTAATCCCATCCCTATAACTAATTAAGTAATCTTTATTATTTAATTAGTTGTCCTAGACACATGTCACTATCCTCACCACTTCACAAATAAAACCAAATTTAAAATTCCTCCACTAGAGGAAAAAAATCAAAGTCAAACCTACAATTTAATCTCCACCCTCCATTCATCTTTTAATCTTGACCCTCACACATAAGAATGCCCTTATCAAACCCTAAACCAAGCCCTAATTCCTCTCATTCAACCCTCATGTGACACGTGTCACATGACTACAACTCCAATCCAAACCCTAATCCTCAATCAATCCTAGCCATTGATTTAAACTTTCCATCCTAACCCTTCATCCTTTTATCAACTATCTCTAAATTGAACCCTCATGTAAGCGAGAAAGTAGCTCATCTCATGATGGCCTTATGCTATCCAAATATCCTCTCATCCCCTCCATTCCATTGCCTTATGCTTATTGAGAGCAATCTACATCACATCTTGATCATGGAGTATAGCTAGAATGTATATTGGGTGCATGCATTCTCCACTCTATCAAGGGGGGTAGAATGCAGATCTTAAAGGTATAACACTTTGTTTTGTTTGTTTTTATGTTTGTAACATCATCTTCATTTGGCACGCTTGGTGGGACCCATGTCCCTGAACTAATCTTTTTGTGGAAGAAATTCCATACTTTTTATGTGCAGGTTGCAGGTAAGTGCTTAAGGTTGCAAATTAATTCTTTTGCTTGTAGGTTAGCGTCTCTGAGTCTTTTGTCAGCGCATTTACAACCTTCTTCAGTGCCTATGTTCCTTGCATTAACACCTATGCTGCCCAGAATAGAGCCTATGCTCTTTGGATCAACTCCTTTGTCTCTGGCCTAAACATCTATGTTTTTATTTGAGTTTTTTAAGGTTTTTGTCTAGGATTTGATGCCATGTTGACCCCTATCATTAATATCTAACCTTGTTGATTAATTTTTGGCCTAACAATAAGCTTTTGCAGACCTTGAAGACTATTTTTGTGTCATTTTTGGCTTATCTACAGAGTAGCACCTCTATTCAATAGATTAGCACCTTTGCAACTCGGAATGGTGCCTCTGTAGCCCAGAATAGCACCTATGCTCTCTGGATCAACTCCTTTGTCTCCAGCCTGAACATCTGTGTTTTTGTTTAAGTTTTTCAAGGTTTTTCTTTAGGGTTTGATGACATGCTGACCCCTATCATTCATATCTAACCTTGTTAATGCTCCAACGCTTGATCTTTTGGTGGATTTATCACCTATACTAATTTTTGACAATGTTTGGGAATCATTTTTATTAATGATTTTGAGCTATTTGTAGGTTCAACACCTCTGCATCCTAGAATGGTGCCTTAGCAGCCTAAATTAGTGCCTATGTAGCCTAGATCGTTGCTTTTGCTTTCTAGTTCAAAACAGGTATACTGTATGGTTTTAGTGCCTCTGTTGTTTCTGTTAGCACACGTGTTGTCTATTTTAGCATTGTTGTTGTCTGTTGTAGCACATGTAATAGCTCTATTAACACCTCTAAGGCTTCTGTTAGCACTTTTGACTGATTTGAATCTATTTTTATCTATGGCACTAACCTGATCTATGCAACTCTTATCTGATTATCCAAGGCATCTATCTAAAACTAATAACATTTGTTTATAGCCCCTCTATCAAGGAGATCCCTTTTTCTACTAGTTTAGTTGCATCTAATTAGATTAGTGGGAAAAGAAGTTGTTTTCCATATCTTTAGGATGGGTATATGCACAAAGATGAGGGACCAAAAAGTTGTCAAGGAAACTTTTTGGTCCCATACACATCAAAATGTGCTCGCGTTATTTTTTGCTTTAAAAGTGCAAAAAATGGCATTTCTCCCATTACCCGCAGCTAAAAGAGTTAGTTTGCAGAAAAAACAAACAATATAGTGCAAGTGCATTCAACAAAGGTGAAACTAAGCAAGTGCAAGAGAGAAATCAACATTTTCATGATACCACCTCACTGAACCCGCTCCAGAAGACGTCATGAAGCAAATGTCGAGGGTCTAGCAACTGAAGAAGGTAGGGTTTGATTAATTTTTGTGAGTTTGAAAAGAATTTTTGACTTTTGCAATGTTTGATTAGTTTTTATATTACATTTACAATTAATGAGGCAAGAGAAAACACAAATCTAGCTGAGGAGGGTCAAAACAACCCCCAAAACCCTCTAGACCTTCAAAACCCACCTTCACGTCCTCACAATGTAAGAGATACTCAAGAAAACTACCTAGGGCAAATAGAAGAAAACAAAAAACATCTTCAAACTCTTATTGAAATGTTAAACAATCCAAGTGCAAGCACCGATTGTAGGAGAGTGCTTGTGAACTCATTAGAAGAGATTATTTCCCACACTGAATTGGTGACAAAACAAATCACCGAATTTCAAGACTATAGGGAGAGGTGTCGGCAATACTATGCCAACAAATTGTCTTATGAACAAGTGAAGAATGAAAAAATTATAAAATCTCAATTATGTGCACACTTTATTAATCCTAAAAATGGCCAAAGATTAGAAGAAACTTGCAAACGATTCCCTATTCATTGGTGTAGAAGTCAAGATATATCCAAAAACTTTTGGGATAGATGGTACATGGTCTTTGATGAGCGCCCATGCAACAACAATGAGGTGCCACAATATTTCTTGAGGAAACTCCATTTTGAGTTCGTCCTCAAGAAGATTCCCAATTATTTTGACATTCCAGAGTTCTAGGGTAGAGGTGGTGGCTCTGCCCAAGATAGAGAGGGGGCTCAGTCAGACAAAAACTATGTACCTAAACCCCTGTTGAGGCCAGAATGTGTGTCACTCCCTTCAACTTTGAAGGAGAGTGTTGAGGTGGAGATATTACATTCATTGACTTCTCTCACGTTGTCTCTAGCACAGGACGCCAATGATCTTACCTAGGCTAATGAGGGAGAGAGAAGTAGGCGTCATAAATGTATCCCCACATTTGTGTAGTTCATGTGGGAGCTTGTGCGATTATGGGACGTAGGACTCTCAGCAGGATGCTGCGATGCAGGGACAGCATCCAATGATGGACACATCCATATTGGATGATATTGTTCTCACCGATGATGTCTTACAGCGTACATTTGGTATTGACTCTCAGGTAAATTTTTACAAGTTTCATCTTGATTTAATATATGCTTATTTGAAATAAATGTAATTAATTATATATTATAATATATGTAATTGTCTACGCAATGAAATTCTAGGGTTAGAGTCTTCATCCTACCTCCGTTAGCTGTCCATTGGCAGTTTATGAGAGGAGGTCAAGTCAGCAGGTATCTAATTTATCACATGATCACAATTATTGTACATATATCAATGGTAATATTATTTTGTGACAATTTGATGATTTCAACAGGGAGCTTCACCGGCACCTCCATGGTTTCCTTGGTCCCCTAGACACAAAACCACTTATACGGAGGTAAATTCAACCATTTCTAATCATTATTTAAATAATGTTATGTATTTATTTTGGTTGAATAATCTTGAACTCTATTTTCAAATGTTGAATATGGAGACTCCTCATCTTCATGATTCAGTGTAGGTAGGCATTGCTACAGCCATTGTTGGTCTCTTACAATGATTTAACAACTGAGCTCTTAAAACTATAACTCAGAGATTGGACATCTAACCTGAGTAGATGTCTTAATCACTATGGAGATGCATTTCACTTGTCAACCCAGAGACATGAACTTGAAATGGGTCAACACGGTATGTGCACTAAGAACTTCCAAAGTAGCCATGTTCATTCTATAGCTAAGAAAGACATAATGTTGAAGATAAACTGCTAGAAAGGAAATAACAGGAATGTTGAACATCAACCAACAACTATTCTAGGATCAAGTACATGACAGAAAGTAAAAGTCTGGGCAAACAAACAGGAAACTACTCTATTTGCTTTGGTTGCAGGAATAGACACAGAATAGAATTCTAGTGGCTACAGGAACATTCAATGCCAGATTTAACTAAATGCTTTAACAAAAAATGTAACTAAACTAAAGGGTGGAATTCTTACCAAGTGGGCCCCCTTTGATGAGTATTCCCTAAGACAAATGTAAACTCAGAAATGCAAACTTACAACTTCATTTTATTCATTCGAAAAGATGAGTACAACTGAACATTATAACTGTATTACTAAAAATTGGATAATGCAAGTACAATCTCTGAATATTCAACAACCCCTCAAAAGGAGTATCAAAGTCTTATTTATAGAAGGAAAACTACAAAACTAAGTACCTAGCAGGGCGGTCAACTCCAACAAAATAGGAGGATGCCTCGTTATGGAAAACATAGAAAGTGGAAAGGAGGTTACGGATGCAGGGGAATCTGGTCAAGCGAGTTGCTTTAACGCAGATCTAGCATAACAATAACTCCTAAATTTTCTCAACAGGTATTTAAGATTAGTTACAAAGCGGTTGCCTTCCCTCCATTTGACATTTGAACGATCACCATGTTTGACTTTTTATGGCAAGTGAGCAACCAGCAAAATCTTCCTCTTCTTTATGGATGCTGATTATATCTGCATAACAATATTAGTACACACAATAATTGCACATCTGTAACTACCTTGGAGTAATATTCACTAACCATATGTAAAATTAACATAGATAGTTCATATAGCATGTCTTTGTCATAAAAGGATATAAGAAATGACCAATGTTCAACAAGTTATAGCTTTGGGGTAATGACATAAAAAGATCAGGATTAAAGTACCAAAGTCTAAGATAACTACAACAAATGGACAATAAAGTTCAACAAAATTGAGTCATAAACTAGACTCGTCACTCTCCCCAACCTAAGACTTTGCTGGTCCTCCAGCAGAGGAAGGGTTGTTCTTTTGCTTGGTTAATGCTCTGAAGTTAGCAACTGCCAATTGTCCTATATCAGTTTCTCTGGTGCGTGAGGTAGGATCCCAATAGAACCCTTGCTGCCTATCCAACCTGCTCCATCTTTGTCTCTCCTTAGCAATATCATACTGGTAAAATCTGTAATTTGGCACTGGGCACAATAGGATAGGTGGTTGAAAGATTAAGGGAAGCCAGAATTGTCCCTTTGTTCCCCCAATATGTATATATCTATCCACTCTTTTACATGTTGCAGCATAATTCTACAGAGAGTGAGGCTCTGCTTGTTTTAGCTCATCAGATAAACTATTCCACCTTTGTGTCAAATGTCCTTTCACAGATTGTCCAATAGTGTGTGCAATCTTCTCATATTCTTTGTAAGCTGCTTCTCTTTCAGGCAAGATTCTGTTACCATAGTTTGGCCTATAAAGCATCCTATGCCAATCATTGAAAATGCTTCCTGGATTTCCAGGTTTAGCTCTAATAGGCAATGGAGTGTTGAATTCTAATTGCTTATAAGCCCTGAACTGTTATCCCCAACTAATCTCATTTTGCATCCAAGACATAAATGCCCTCAACTAAACATCCCCAACATACAACAAGGGGTTCCACTCATGGTCTTGGGACACAGCAAAATTATGTAAATAGAATTCACACAATAAATTATTTATTTCTGGAGGATCAATCCTATAAGCATTGAAAAATTCAAGAGGAGATTCAATGGAAGGGTTCAAACCAGAAACAATCCTTTCTAACTTAAAAGAGAGGTACCTTTCCTTTAAATGCAGAGCATAGACTCTCGGGGGAGTCCTGCATTCTAATACCTAAGGCACCAAAGCTGCCATACTATCCACTCTCTCTTTTAAAGTTACAATTTCTACATTCTTGTCTTTAATCTCTTCATCATTCAATCTACGTTTTTCCTTCTTCCATTCCTTTTCTCTCCTCTATATTTCATTCCACAGATTCATGGCTACCATGTGCATTGAAAAATCAGGAGGTCTATGTATGCCTACCAAAGGCTTTCTTGGCACAGATGGTTGATCTTCATGTAGCATAGGCTGCAGGGTTTCTGATTGCTCAGCCAATTCTGGCTGCAGGGTGTCTTGCTGTAGGAACTCCTGTTTATCTTCATGTTCCTATCTCTCAATATGCTCAGTGGCGGCGGCAAGGTCTACCAAAGTTACATCTACTGCTTCCTCAATTATGTCTTTTTCTACATCATTCACATGCCCCATTGGGGCCTCTATATCCTCAGTTGTCATTTCATCAACCCTAGGGCTTGTTTGTGTAGATGCACCGGAGGCAGGCTCAACAGGTTTTGATTTACTAGAAGGGCTCTCATGTTGCTCTTTGGCTGCAGGAAGAACAGTGTCAGCTTTTTGTTTCCTAGAGCGCAGTACCTTCCTTTCTACGATTTGCTTTTTGGTTTTACCCTTCTTTATTTCGGCCCTTCTCCTTTGTGCCCTAGTTTGAATTAAATTGCTAAGAGGAATATCCTCATTGTCAGAATCTGAAGAATTTTCTTTCTCTGCATGCTCTGCTTCAGAAGAGCTAATCTCAATAGCTTATTTTGCTGCAGGAGGGTTTGTACTAGAAGTTGAAGTTCCCAGAGTAGCTTCAACAAAACACACCCTTCTCCTAGTTCTATGATGTTGTGGCACAACCATAGGTCACAAATGGCTAGGTCTTATTTGATCAATATTCAGAAATTCCTTCCAAGTCATATTGGATACATCATGCAGAGACTTTTCAACAAGCAATTTGATTAAACAGTGGTGAGAGATAGAATTAGGCCTACCTTTTTGGGTTTCGGTGGCCATAATCGAGAGAAGGTGGTAAAGCACATTTGGCACATTCATTCTTCTTCCATGCCTCATATGATTCAGCAATTTGAAATGCACAGAATGAAGGTTTGATAGATGACCTTCGCAAGTAATGTACTTCACCACATGGACAGCTACCTATTTCCATGGCTCATGTAGAGAGGTTCTTTTGGCTCCCTGCTTGTCTATAGTCAATCGAGGATCACCAGGTTCTGTAAATTTGGCCCTAGCTAACCTGGTATCTTTGGCAACAGTGTAATCTTCGCCATCAATAGGCAGACCTGTAACTTCTACAATTCTCTCCTTAGTGGCCAACACCTCCAATCCTCTTACCATGGCTTTACCATCAGACAATGTTTGAGCAAATTCTAACGCAACATTTTCATCAAAACCATTTAACTTCAATAAATAGTTCATCCATCCACAGTTTCTAAATTTGTCCTGACTAAGTGCATCCTGTAATAATACATCATGAACTATGGGTTCATTCCGAATTAATCCTCCTCCTATTGACTTAGCTGCATGAAAACAATCACACTGCAAATTTTTTTTCTTTGCAAAAAGTTTTCAAACTACTTCACCCTCCTGCAACCCTATTAAATTTTCAATAACTCATGCTATCTATATTTTCCTTTTCGACTTCTTTTCTTGGGAACGCAAGACAAGGGTGGTACAGGCAGTAATGAATGATCGATGAAGGTTGTCATCTCACACTTGTGAGCCATCAACTCACTCAGAATTCAAATCATTCAATTTTAAAACTTTACTGACATTTTGGCATCAAGCATATGGATGGACTAACACGTGGAAATCATATTAACACTCCCTCCCCAACCTAAATTTAGGCATGTGTCCACACATGCGGAATTGATGCGTGACAAGACAAGGAAGGGAATAATGACATGCTATGAGAAATATTGATATTAATGTACAATAATTAAATGAATGAACCACAAGATAATTAAGAGAGAATTATTAAAGTGTGCGTACCTTGAGTTGTGGAAGATCAGTTGGCAAAATCATGGAGAAAGTAACAGGTAATGCTTAAGAATTTATTGAGCAATGAATGAAAGTGGAGTGGACTGAAGTGAGATGGGATGAAGTGTAATCAATACACGTGATGGAAGAGAGAAGAATGGATATGGGTGGGTGGATGGGTGAAGAAATGAATGTGGAAGTCTTTATTATGATATGTGTCGTACCTTGATTAGCCAGAAGGAGAGATAGTAGGTCCACTACCTTTGGCTACAGGAAGTTCAGGAGTTGCGTGTTGAGTGAATTGCTGCAAGAATTCTTCTTTGAAGGCTGGCTTGTGATATAACCTGAATCGATGACCATTGACTAATAGTTTAAATCTAACAGGGTCAATAGTAGTAAGTTGAACAGCACCATTGGAAAACACTTCAGCAACCTCATATGGTCCTAGCCACCTTGTCTGTAATTTTCTTGTATTATCTTGATACCTTGAGTCATAAAGCAAAGCCTAATCACCAGGTTGGAATTTCTTATCTTTGATGTATTTGTCATGCCACCTGATTCTCTGATTTTGCACCACTTCTGTATGATGTAAAGTTTCTTTTCTCATCTCATCTAAAGCATTGAGCTGCATGATTCTTTCTTTTTGTGCCTTAGATAGATCCATCCCCAAGTCAAGTGCAGTCCGAAGAGTTCTATGTTCAAATTCAATAGGCATCATGGTTGTTTTGCCATACAGTAACTCAAAAGGAGTAAAACCAGTAGTTGTTTTCCAAGTTGTCCTATAGGCCCAGACAGCTTCTGGCAGCCTATTTGCCCAATCCTTCCTATGGATAGCCATAGTTTTTGTCAAAATGCCTTCTATTTCTCTGTTAGTCAATTCAACTTGACCATTAGCCTGGGGGTGATAAGGAGTAGATTTCATGTGCCTTATGTTGTATTACTGTACTAGTGCTGCAACTAGAGTTGAGGTGAATTGAGCTCCTTGATCAGTCACTAATTATCTAGGAACTCCATACTGTGTAAAGATTTACTCATAGAGAAATTCTACAACCTTACTGTCTCTTGCATGCTTCATGGCCTTAACTTCTACCCATTTAGTTACATAGTCAGTGCATACTAAGATATAGGATTTACCATTAGATGAAGGATCAATAGGTCCTACAAAATCTAATCCCCACTTATCAAATGGAATAATCACAAGCTGAGGATAAAGGGGCATCTCATCAGACTTTGTTGGCCATCCCATCCTTTGACAACTATCACATTTCTTGGTATATCTTGCTGCATCCTTGTATAGTGTAGGCCAGTAATAACCTACATTCAAAATCTTCATTGTTATTCGCTTTGCTGCAAAATGTCCTCCACAAGGTTCATTGTGACAAGCATGCAGTATGTCATATGTTTCATCTTTTCTCACACATCTCCTCATGACATTGTCTAGTCCAGTATAGAACAAACATCCAACAATCCATGAAAAAGGAAAAGATTTTTCAATGAGTACCCTTCTTTCCTTAGGAGAGAAGTGAGGGACTCTTCCTGTGACTAGGTAATTGGATGTGTCAGCATACCAAGGTGTTTGCACAATGAGTGAAAACAAATGTTCATCAGGAAAAGATTCATCAATGACTTGGTTATCTTTTGATGTAGTCATTCTTGAAAGAAAGTTTGCAACCACATTGGCCTTTCCTGGCTTATCCACAATAGTGATGTCAAATTCCTGCATTAACAACACCCATCTTGCTAATCAACTAGATATGAGAGGTTTGTTCATGAGATACCTAATGGCTGCATGATCTGTGTGCACAAAGATTTGATAATCAGTTATGTAGTGCCTAAATTTATTAAGTGCATAGATGACTACTAACATTTCCTTCTCTGTCACTGTATAGTTGAACTCAGCACCCTGTAAGTTTTTGCTAATAAAATAAATAGCATGCTCAATGACTCCTTCTTCCTAGCCTAAAACTGCGCCTATGGCATAATCTGATGCATCAGTATGAATGTGGAAAGGAAGTTCCCAATTGGGGCCTTTAAGTACAGGAGCATGGGTTAAAGCTAGCTTTAAATAAAAAAATGCTTTGTCACAGTCTTCATTCCACTGAAATTCAGCATCCTTTGTAAGCAGAGTATATAATGGGGATGCCATTTTGTTGAAATATTTGATAAAACATCTATAATACCCTGCATGACCCAAGAAACTCCTGACATCCTTTTGCTTTGCAACAATGGGAAGATTGAAGATGACTTCAATTTTTGTTGGGTCTACCTGTATTCCTTTTGGAGAGATGTAGTGGCCAAGTACTACTCCTTCCTGCATCATCATGAAGCACTTTGCACTGTTTAAGGATAGGCTATGGTCTTCACATCTTTTCAACACCTTGCCTAAGTTTGCTAATGCCTCTTCAAAAGTAGCACCATAAGTAGTGAAATCATCCATATAGATTTCCATACAATCATGTGAGATATCAGAAAATATGCTAATGACTGCTCTTTGGAAAGTTGTAGGTGCATTGCATAAGCCAAATGGAAGCACTGAGTAGGCATATGTCCCCCAAGGACAGGTAAATATTGTTTTCTCTTGATCTTTAGGTGTAATCTGAATCTGATTGTAACCACTGAATCCATCCAAAAAGGAAAAATACTTCTTTCTTGCAAGTGATTCCAATACTTGGTCTATGAAAGGAGGGGGAAAATGATCCTTTTTGGTGGCAGAATTTAATTCTCTATAATCAATACATACTCTCCATTTTCCTCCCTTTTTGGGCACAAGAACCAGAGGGGACACCCATTGGCTATCTGAGATTGGGTAGATAAATCCTGCATCTAATAGCTTCTGCAATTCCTCTTTGACAATTTCTCTTAATGCAGGGTTGATTCTCCTTTGTGGTAGTCTTACTGGTGTACAATCCTCTTTTATGTAAATCCTATGGGTGCATAATGTAGGATCCAATCCTTTCATATCATGATAATCCCATGCAAAAGCATTTTTATGTTTCTTTAACAAATTTGTCAAGGACAGCTGTTGTGCTTGAGTCAAGTTGCTATTAATATTGAGATATCTTTCTTCTGAAATTTCCACTTGAGTTGTGAAGTCAACCATAGTTATCTCATTAATGCTAGGTACCTTAATTTCTTGTGGAAGCAATGTATGTAACATACCTGATGTTGCAGGAAAAATTAGAACAAGTATCCTCGTTGGATCAACAGAATGAGAGGATGATGCTTCCTCTACGTCACAAAGATTTTGAATTATATTAGACAACACCTCCTTCTCTTCTTGAAGCTGTAGGAAAGAACTTCTGCCTATCATCATAATCTGCTCCATAGAATTAGCTTCCTCTACCTCTTCACCAACATGAGGCCAAACAGGATTATCCATATCATGAGATGGCTATGCAGGTGGGTAAAGAACAAGTGTTTTAGTGCTTCTCCCATCAGAGATGGTCATGTCTCATGACCGGTACCCAATATAAGCATCTATTGTGGCTAACCACGGCCTTCCCAAAATGATGGGGTATCCTCCTAATGTAGCTTTAGGAGAAAGTATCATGAAATTAGCTAGAGATTCCCATGAGTCCAAGGATACCACTAGATCCTCAACTATCCCATTAGGTTTAACAGTAGAGCTATTAGTAAGCTGTAGGATAGTAGGAGTTGGTCGCATGGTTGTAACATTCAGTTGTTGTAGGATATCCTTTGTCATTACATTTATGGCTGCTTCAAGATCAATTAGAGCATTTCTGATTTGGATTCCATTTATAACAACTCCTACCACAGGACTTCCTGGATCATTATATTTGGGAACAATCACTTTTCCAAGCATGATGTCAGCTAACTATCCCACCACATGAACCATAGTGGGGTCTTTCCTTTTTTTGCCTAGCTTCCTAAGGCATGCTTCTTTTATTGCTTTTCCATATATATGAACATCTTTTATGGCTTGAAATAGAGGAATCTTGAAACATACATGTTTCAACTACTCTAGAATATCAAAGGTGGGTTCCTCTTCTACTACCTTTTGTTTCATAGTTTCTAACCTTTGTGGAAATGGTGGTTCTTGGGGAGTTTGTTTGACTGCCATTGGTTCAGGATTTTTAGGTACATCTAATTGAATGGGGGCTTTACTAGGTTCCACTTCTTCCTCAGAGAGCTCAGTAATGACAAGTCTTGAAGCAGCTACTAAGGTAGTTCTTGAACGCAGATGTATATCACTTACATTCACTACATATGCAGGGAATTGATTTGGATTAGTAGAATATATTGGATGTTGCTGCGGTCTATTATTTGGGTTAGGTGAGGGTTGAGCTGGTATCTGAGTAGGTTTAGGTGTATTTGAATTGGAGCTAGCAGGTGGAGGCATTATAGCAGGTTGTTGGGGCTGAGGAGGTGACTACATGTAATTAGTGGTCTGATTTGGCCATTGTTGTCCTCCTCTCCATTGAGATGTTTACTACCAATTTCCTGGAGATGACTGCCAATTCCCCGGAGGCTGCTGCCACTGGGGTGTAGGGTTTTGGTAATTTAGCCAAGTATTTTGAGGGTTGTTCCAAGGCTGAGGTGGATATCCTCCATAACTAGATGGAAATGGCTGTAGCCATCAGTTACTAGATGCATAAGTATTAAAATGTGGTCTAGCATATGATGTCTTGGAGCCCATGGCCTCCTTTGTGCAACATAGAAGACTTGATCCTTGTTAACTTGTATTGGCTTGAACTCAAGTGGAATCTGCTTGTTGTCTATGTTAGCTACCAGCTTACATCTACAGTCCCTCTTCTTCTATCTGCAATGAGGACAATATTCGGCCAACATTGCCTCAGTCTCTTCATGCTTCTTCTTTGCTTGGAGTGTGTCCAACTGGGTGGCCATATTATTTATAATAACTTGCTTAAAATCAGATAGCAAGTGGCTTATCTCCATCCTTGAAATTCCATTGTTAGAGGTTTTGCCCGTAAGGGAATGGTAACCTCTTCCTTTCTTCATGGCTACTCTAGAATAATTCTGGTACAACTTCTTAATATCATCCCAAGACACTTGGGTAATATCTCCTCCTCCCATTAAATCCAAGGCATCCATGCAATGTCACTTATTCCCCTGAGGAAGAGCAGTTTCTGAGAGTCCTCAATGAGTGCATGATGGGGAGACTTTTGTAAACAAAACAAGAACCTTGAGATGTAATCCTCCAAACTTTCATCTTCTTTCTACTACATTCTGAAAACATCATTTCCTCTCATATCCCCACTCTTATAGTAGTCTTTATATTTCTCAAGAAATTTATCTTTCATTTCTTCCCGGGTATTGACAACATCACTACCTAGACTCATGAACCACCTTAATGCAGCCTCTTTCATGGTAGTAGGAAACAACTTGAGTTTATGAGCATCAGTAGTGTAGTCATAGCTTCTGCAGAGGATATCAAATTCAAACAAAAAGGTGTCTAGGTCCTCTGTTGCAAGTCCATAGAACTTGGGGAGAGCTGAAGCAGGTATGTTCTTGAGATTATCCACTTCATTTTGGAGAGCAATCGAAAATGGAAATGTTGGTTGATTAGGTACATTTTGGGTAGCCATGACTACTTGACCTACTATCAAGGCAAATGGATTTTCAACTAGATTTGGGGTATCTTGTTCTTCAGAAGATATTTTAGAACTATTCAAATCAGGGAATGCATCAAGGAAAGGATTCACTTCTGCTTCTTCTGCTAGGTGAGTTAAAACATTAGGAAGGAATCTCCCTAAAGCATCTCTTCTCCTACCTCTATGCATGCAATATACTCAGTATCAACCACTTCTCACAAAAAAAATATTGATGGGTTGTAGATGGTTTCTTCCTAACTAAAAACACATTTTAAGGGAAAGACTGCAAGGAATAATACTAAAGATGACTCCAAAGATCTTCTTAGTTTGACACCATCCCGGGCAACAGTGCCAAAAATGTTGATCTCTTACAATGATTTAACAACTGAGCTCTTAAAACTTTAACTCAAAGATTGGACATCTAACCTAAGTAGTTGTCTTAATCACTATGGAGATGCATTTCACTTGTCAACCCAAGGATGTGAACTTGAAATGGGTCAGCATGGTATGTGCACTAAGAACTTCCAAAGTAGCCATGTTCATTTTATAGCTAAGAAAGACATAATGCTAAAGATAAATTGCTAGAAAGGAAATAACAGGAATTTTGAACATCAACCAACAACTATTCTAGGATCAAGTACATGATAGAAAGTAAAAGTCTAGGCAAACAAACAGGAAACTACTCTGTCTGCTTTGGCTATAGGAACAGACACATAATACAATTCTAGTGGCTACAGGAACATTCAATGCCAAATTTAACTAAATGCTTTAACAGAAAATGTAACTAAACTAAAGGGTTGAATTCTCACCAAGTGGACCCCCTTGAATGAGTATTCCCTAAGACAAATGTAAACTCAGAAATGCGAACTTACAACTTCATTTTATTCATTTGAAAAGATGAATACAACTGAACATTATAACTATATTACCGAAAATTGGATAATGCAAGTACAATCTTTAAATATTCAACAACCCCTCAGAAGGAGTATCAGAGTCTTATTTATAGAAGGAAAACTACAAAACTAACTACCTAGCAGGGCGGTCAACTCCAACAGAATAGGAGGATGCCTCATTATGGAAAACATAGAAAGTGGAAAGGAGGTTACGCATGCAGGGGAATCTGGTTAAGCGAGTTGCTTTAACATAGATCTAGCATAACAATAACTCCTAAATTTGCTCAACATGTATTTAAGATTAGTTACAAAGCAGTTGCCTTCCCTCCATTTGACATTTGAACAATCACCATGTTTGACTTTTTATGGCAAGCGACCAACCGGCAGAATCTTCCTCTTCTTTATGGATGCCAATTATATCTGCATAACAATATTAGTACACACAATAATTGCACATCTATAACTACCTTGGAGTAATATTCACTAACCATATGTAAAATTAACATAGATAGTTTATATAGCATGTCTTTGTCATAAAAGGATATAAGAAATGACCAATGTTCAACAAGTTATAGCTTTGGGGTAATGACATAAAAATATCAGGATTAAAGTACCAAAGTCCAATATAACTACAACAAATGGACAATAAAGTTTAACAAAATTGAGTCATAAACTAGACTCATCAACCATGATGCCTTCAAATCCTTTAACTGAGGTATGAGCCAATAACATGAAAATGTCATAATTTTGTATTTCTTGTTTTATCTCATGTCATTTGATGTACATAAATGATATTTATGTTTAGTCATTTTTTCTTCTTGATGCTTCTCACAGGGGGTCACAACTCCAGCCCATCTAACTATGGACAAAGAGAGAGCATAGATGATCGATAGTGATCATCAGATAGTGGTAAGTGATCGATTACATATGTGATGTTATATATTTCATGTTTTCTATATTAATGTGCATATTGTTTGATTGTATTAACAGGTAGAGTTGCAAGAACATTTGTTGAGGAGGTCTACTCGACGACGAAGAGAGGATGAGTCACTGATTGGCTCTCCATCTTCATGGTCAAGCAAGGGCCACCGATTATTTGATGAAAGTCCATAGGAAACTAGTTTTTGGGACATTTTTTGTATGCCTAGATGGCTTTGTATACATACTTTTATATGTTACCGATTTATATTTTTGTATATGCCTGTATGGCTTTGTTTAGACATGCCTATATGGCTTTGTATATAGACTAGATGTTATGTTCATCACATTATGTATATGATAGTTTATATTAAATATTTAATATGATGATCAATTATCATTACAGGAATTTGGTTTTACACATGCCAATTGCATTTGCTTGAAAGTTTATAAATAGTTTTGAAATAATTCATTTTGTGCATATCTTGCAATCATTGCATTCCATGAGACTATGCATTTCTTTGAGGCATCATGTCAAGTAGTTCATACACCTTGTCTATGCTTCCACACATTCCATACATGTCTACAAGGGTAGCTACAAATCCAATATGTGACAAAATTCCTATATCTTTTATGCTTTGATGGTTGTCCACACCATGTTCCCCAGATCCCATTTTGGCATAGGCAAGGAGTATGTTGGATAAGGTTGTGCAATTTGGTTTTAGACTAGCCAATTGCATTTGGTTGAAATTTTCTTTTGTGCATTTGTGAAATTTTTTAAAGCCTTATGAAAACTCCATTTCGTGCATATCTTGCAATCATTGCATTCCATGAGACAACATTTCTTTGAGGCATCACGTCAAACAGTTCACATTCCTTGTATATGCTTCCACACTTTGCATACATGTCTCGCAGGGTAGTTGCAACTACAACATTTGACAAAATTCCTATATCCTTTATGCTTTGATAGATGTCTATACCGTGTTCAAAAGATACCATTTCTAAGGTTTTGGAATTTGGCTTTACACCCGCCAATTTCATTTACTTGAAAGTTTCTAAAGACTTATCAAAAAATCCATTTTGTTCATATCTTGCAATCATTCCATTTAATGAGGCAAAATTTCTTTGAGGCATCATGCTAAACAGTTCACGTGCCTTGTATATGCTTCCACACTTTGCATACATGTCTCAGAGGGCAGTTGCAACTACAACATCTAACAAAATTCCCATATCTTTTATCCTTTGATGGATGTCCATTTTGGCATAGGAAAGGATGATACTGGCTAAGGTTGTGGAATTTGGCTTTACACCCGCCAATTGTATTTTCTTAAAAGTTTATAAAGCCTTATCAAAAAATCCATTTTTTGCATATCTTGCAATCATTGCATTCCATGAAATGACATTTCATTTCAAGGCATCATGACAATCAGTTCACATACCTTGTTTATGCTTCCACACTTTGCATACATGTCTCGCAGGGTAGTTGTAAATACAACATTTGACAAAATTCCTATATCCGTTATGCTTTGATGGATGTCTATACCATGTTCCAAAGATACCATTTCTAAGGTTTTGGAATTTGGCTTTACACCTACCAATTACATTTGCTTGAAAGTTTCTAATGCCTTATCAAAAAATCCATTTTGTTCATATCTTGCAATCATTGCATTCCATGAGACGACATTTCTTTGAGGCATCATGCCAAACAGTTCACTTGCCTTGTTTATGCTTCCACACTTTGCATACAATTCTTCGAGGGCAGTTGCAACTACAACATCTAACAAAATTCCCATATCTTATATCCTTTGATGGATGTCCATTTTGGCATAGGCAAGGAGGATACTAGCTAAGGTTGTGGAATTTGGCTTTACACCCGCCAATTGTATTTTCTTGAAAGTTTATGAAGCCTTATCAAAAAAATCCATTTTTTGCATATCTTGCAATCATTGCATTCCATGAAATGGTATTTCATTTCAAGGCATCATGTCAAATAGTTCACATACCTTGTCTATGCTTCCACACTTTGCATACATGTCTATAAGGGTAGTTGCATTTTGGTAGAGATAGGGAGGATGCTAGCAAAGTTTGTGGAATTTGGCTTTACACATGCCAATTGTATTTGCTTGAAAGTTTCTAAAGTCTTTTTAGCAAATCCATTTTCTGCATATCTTGCAATCATTGCATTCCATGAGAGGACATCTCTTTGTGGTGTTGTATCAAACAGTCCACATGCCTCGTCTATGCTTCCACACTTTGCATACATATCTACAAGGGCAGTTGCAATTACAACATGTGACAAAATTCCTATATCCTTATGCTTTGATGGTTGTCCATACACTATTCCAAAGATCCTATTTTGGTAGAGATAGAGAGGATGTTGGCAAAGGTTGTGGAATTTGGATTTACACGTGCCAATTACATTTACTTGAAAGTTTCTAAAGTCTTCAACATATCCATTTTTTGCATATCTTGCAATCATTTCATCCCATGAGAGGACATCTCTTTGTGGTGTTGTATCAAACAATCCACATACCTTGTCTATGCTTCCACACTTTGCATACATGTCTACAAGAGCAGCTGCAATTACAACATGTGACAAAATTCCTATATCCTTTATGATTTGATGGTTTTCCATACATTGTTCCAAAGATCCTATTTTGGTACAGATAGGGAGGATGCTGGCAAAGGTTGTGGAATTTGGCTTTCCACATGCCAATTGCATTTGCTTGGAAGTTTCTAAAGTCTTTTCAACAAATCCATGTTTTGCATATCTTGAAATCATTGCATCCCATGAGAGGACATCTCTTTGTGGTGTTCTATCAAATAGTCCATGTGCCTTGTCTATGCTTCCACACTTTGCATACATGTCTACAAGGGAAGCTGCAATTACAACATGTGACAAAAATCATATATCCTTTATGCTTTGATAGCTGTCCATATGCTATTCCAAAGATCCTATTTTGGTACCAATAGGGAGGATGCTGGCAAAGGTTGTGGAAGCATAGACAAGGCACTATTTCAGGCCTTGAAAACCATGTGAAACTTGTCTATTTACTTTCTTTTTCATTATTTCTTATAAAGCCTTTTATGACTTGCTTCCAATTTTTAGTTGGTTTCACATCTTCCACTACATGTTGACAATTTTACATCTAATAGAATCTTGTACATACTATTCTTGACCTCTTATAATTTTTTATACCTATATAAACTCTCTAGACTAGGTTGCTCCCTAGTGGACTAGGCTACTAACATAGGTGTTAGATAAGGACTAGGCTACCCCTTTGTCCAAAATCAAACAATTTAACTTACATGACCTTCTAAATTCCTAGAAAACTTCATCTTCTAATTCTAAGCAATTCAATATTTTAAAACTTTTAATTTTACTATTGGAACTTTGGTGCATTATTCACCTACATAAAGTTCCTAGTAAGGTTTCTCATGAAAGAAGTTGATAGATTTTTTTCTAGGTTTATGTTGATAGTTATCTTGTAGAATAGAAAACAATTGTAGTGAGCTATAGAAGGTAGCAATGAGTTTTAGGTGTTGCATTTTAGCATGGAAACTTACATAAATTTAATGCCACTATTTTCCAACATCAAGCCATTTTGAAGGAGAACTCACAACTGCATAATTGTAGGTATGTCATTCTAGGTATTTATTATAGTGTAGGTACACTTGTATTGTTGTTGGAGGACACATGGTGATGACCATGAACATGGTGATATTATAGGAGATGCTTAGAGGTACTACAAGTAGATAGAATTAATTAGATGTTTATCATACAAAGATCAAAGACAACCTAAGGTTGACTATCATGTATCAAAGGCATTATTGACTTTCTAGAGGATACTTATACCCTGGCGTTATGAATGCAAAGTCTACAAGTAGGGAGTGTAGAAGAGAGAAAGAAGAGGACTGTCATAATGAAGAGAAAGTTGTGTTGGTAATCAGAGAGTAGAAATCCTAAATTAAGAAGGGAAGATAGTCCCATCAAGTCAAGCATGTCATTCCCACATAAAGACAACCCTAGCAAGGAAAATAGACCAACTATGACACAGTACACTAATCATATAATTTCTAGGACAGTCATCAAGGTCCTAAGAGTATTTACTATTCATCATACGATTATTCACATTTTAGCACTATCAACACATATTAGGATAGTGTTGTCCCAGCAAAACAAAGAAGGTTGTTATAAAGATCTTAGAACACTCATCTTATAAATGTACAATTATATGCAAATGGTAGCAGTCATATGTCAAGCTTAGAATGGTCATATCAACCTAAGGACTACTTGATTGAATCCTCAGGGCAATGAGAACACCATATATAATTATGTCATTTCGTTATGGTTTTAGTTATCTGGCAAAATGTCCAACCCAGAACACTTCTAAGGCTTCGTTAAATGGTCTAATATCTATAGAAAGATTTGCATGAGCAATGGTAGTGGAAAATAAGGAACTAGTATAGTTAGAGTTCAAATCTTCTGACGATGCATAGTACGATGTGTCTTTGGAATTAAAGAATGTATAGCTAACTGTGCATTACCTTGAATTTCCAAAAGAAGAGGACCATGAGCTAGCTGTGGAACAATTTAAAAGCGTACAAGATTTGAGGTCAAAGTTTCAATTCTCATCGAAGCAGCTTCAAGATCTCTTTTGTGGGAAAGTGAAGGAAGGCATGAGAATTTACACTTCCTATTCTAGTGATGAAGAAATAAACTTTTTCGATGCCATTGTACAACGGGTCTATTATATTTCTTAATCAGTTAGTGTTAGTATTTTCATAAAT
Source organism: Cunninghamia lanceolata (assembly GCA_027924645.1). Taxonomy (NCBI): domain Eukaryota; kingdom Viridiplantae; phylum Streptophyta; class Pinopsida; order Cupressales; family Cupressaceae; genus Cunninghamia; species Cunninghamia lanceolata. The sequence goes on along the minus strand of BSBN01000555.1, from coordinate 6,579,260 downwards.
AATTTTGAATGTCAATGTCAAGAGTGGGGTTGCTTTACATGGCTTTGTGTGTTAGGTATTAGTTTTAGTTCTTTAAAAACAAATTCTTCATATTCTTTGTCTTTACTTTGTAGGAGATGATTTAAGCACTCTCATTGTGTAAGTTCAATTATCTTGATCCTTTAAAATCTTAATGAAGCTTTCAGTTTTTATTCAATTTGGTGTTTGTTTGATGGGCAATATGCATAAAGATAGTTGGTCTTAACGCTAGTGCACTTGGCATGCCCACATATTTGTGAATGCTATTCCTAGGGTATCCTCTTGTTGAAACTATTTTGTTGTCACTTTTCCTTTTAAACTTTCCCCCTTTATTTCTTATTCCACCCCTGTGTAGTACATCCAGTCATTTTTTCCCTTTGTTATGATTGTTCTGGATCAATTTTTCATAATGTCAGAGGCGAGACTTTGCCTTATGTCAATTTAAATTATGGTTAGGGTATTTTTTTTCATCTTCTTTGAGTATGGCCAAGGTAATTTCTTCTTTGATCAGTTGCATTCCTGAGGTCATTGGGGTTGCCTAGCCTTTGATGATTTTTTGCATTCAAGTTTATTGATTCTCTTGTACTAAGAATGGATTGGGGCATGTCCCATGGAGGGGGCTATTTTTCCCTCTTTTTTGTCTATGGGTTCCATAGGGCGAGGACTATCATTCTGTTAAGCTTTAGATAAAGGGAATTATAATATTCACCTGAAAAACTGAAGTAGCATTCTTCTTGGCCAAAGATCATAGGTAGCCCCTGGAGAGGGGTTTGGAGAGGGGATCTGGAAGAAATGGACAACAGTGTTAGCAATTTATTTTATTAGGTACCATTTTACTCTAAATTAGCTCCCAATCTTGCTTTTAGAGCCTAGCCAATTTTTCTCTATTGCTAAATAGGCAAGTTTTGAAAATTAGCCTGCCCTCTACTTCAATCATGGTGTCAAGCTTAGAATGGTCATATCAACATAAGGACTAATTGATTGATAGAATGGTCATATCATGTTCTCATTGGCCAATGCATTGAGGTGGGTGGGTAAATGCCAGGGGAGGTCTCATTTCATGTGCGAAGCATCCCAGTCGTTCCGAGTAGCAGGCTACTGGCAAAGTCCCTTAAGATCCCTAAGACAAAAAACTACCAAACTTTGATGTAGCAGTTCTTAGAATTCATGGTAGCTGGGAACATTCTATTTGGACCTATAGGTGCAAGTGGGGTCCATCCATAATAACCTCTCTCAGTTTTGGTCAATTTCCAATATGTTTGACCATGCTGAAATTAAATGCATTCTTGTAAAATGCTTCAGTTTCATGCAGTGGAAATGTGCTAGGAGTGACATTTTGCATTCCATAGCTCATAGGGCTGAACAAACTTCGTCAACTCATTAGGGTGGGTGGGTAAATTCTAGGATAGGTCTCATTTCATGTGCCAAGGGTCCCAATTGTTCAAGGCAGCAGGCTACTGGGAAAGTCACTTAAGATCCTAAGAGCAAAAACTGCCAAACTTTGACATAGTAGTTCTTAGAATTTGTGGCAGCTGGGAATGTTATGTTTGGACCTACAGATGTATGTGGGGTCTATCCATAATAACCTCTCTCATTTTTGGTCATCTCCAGTCCATTTGACCGTGCCAAAATCAAATGCATTCTTGCAAAATGCTTCAGTTTCATGCAACAAACCCTTGCCAGGTGCCATATTTTTTGTTCTACTCATCGTGGGGCCGAACAGACTATGCCAATGCATCAAGGTGGGTGGGTAAATTCTAGGGGAGGTCTCATTTCATGGTCCAAGTGTCCCAGTCGTTCTGGGCAGCAGGCTACTGACAAAGTCCCTTAAGATCCCTAAGACCAAAAAACTGTCAAACTTTGACGGAGAAGTTCTCAGAATTCATGGAAGCTGGGAATGTTCCATTTGGACCCATAGGTGCACATGGGGTCTATCCACAATCTCTTAGTTTTGGTCAAATATAGTCCATTTGACTGTGTTGAAATCAAATGCATTCTTGCAAAATGCTTCAGTTTCATGTAGTGGAAAGATGCAAGGAGTGACATTTTGCATTCCATAGCTCGTGGGGCTGAACAGACTTTGCCAATGTGTTGGGGTGGGTGAGTAAATGCTAGGGTAGGTCTCGTTTCATGTGCCAAGGCTCCTAATTGTTTGAGGCAACAGGCTATCGGCAGAGTCACTTAAGATCCTAAGAGCAAAAATTGCCAAACTTTGACGAAGCAGTTCTTGGAATTTGTGGCATCTGAGAATGTTCTGTTTAGACCTACAAGTACACATGGGGTCTATTCACAATAACCTCTCTCAGTTTTGGTCATCTCAAGTTTGTTTGACCGTGCCAAAATCAAATGCATTCTTACAAAATGCTTCAGTTTCATGTAGTACAACCTTGTCGAGTGCCATATTTTTTGTTTTGCTCGTCGTGGGGCCAAAAAAACTATGCCAATGTGTCTAGATGGGTGGGTAAATGCTAGGGGAGCTCTCATTTCATGTGCCAAGCATCTCAATCATTCCCAACAATAGGCTACCGACAAAGTCCCATAAGATCCCTAAGACCAAAAAACTGCCAAACTTTGACAGAGCGGTTCTCAGAATTCAAGGAAGTTGGGAACATTCTATTTAGACCTACAGGTGCATGTGGGGTCCTTCCACAATAACCTCTCTTGGTTTTGATCAGCTCAAATCCATTTGACTGTGCCGAAATCAAATGCATTCTTGCAAAATGCTTCAGTTTTGTGTAGTGGAAAGGTGCTATGAGTGACATTTTACATTCCATAGCTTGTGGGGCTAAACAGAATTTGCCAATGTGTCGATGTGGACAAGTAAATTCCAAGGGAGGTCTCATTTCGTGTGCCAAGGGTCCTAATCATTCGGGGCAGCAGACTACCAACAAAGTCACTTAGGATCCTTAGAGAAAAAACTGCCAAACTTTGGAGCAGTTCTTAAAATTCATGGTAGATGGGAATGTTCTGTTTAGACCTACAGGTGCACGTGGGGTTCATTCACAATAACCTCTCTTAGTTTTGGTCATCTCAAATTTGTTTAGCCGTGCCAAAATCAAATGCATTCTTGCAAAATGCTTCAGTTTCATGCAACACAACCTTGCTAGGTGCCATATTTTTTGTTCTATTTGTCGTGGGGCCGAAATGATTGTGCCAACATGTTGGGGTGGGTGAGTAAATGTTAGGGGAGGTCTCGTTTCATGTGCCAAGCATCCCAGTCATTCTGGGCTGTAAGCTACCGACAAAGTAGAAAGTTGCTAAGACCAAAATTTTACATTCCACAGGTTGTGGGGTCAACCTGACTATGCCAACACATCTAGGTGGGCGGGTAAATGCTAGGGGAGGTCTCATTTCATATGCCAAGTGTCTCAGTCATTTTGAGCTGCAAGCTACTGACAAAGTTGAAAGGTGCTAGGAGTGAGATTTTGCATTCCACAGCTCGTGGGGCTGAACTGACTACGCCAACACATTGAGGGGAGTGGGTAAATGCTAGGGAAGGTCTTGTTTTGTGTGCCAAGGGTCCCAATCATTCTGAGCTGTAAGCTACCAACAAAGTCACTTTGTCGATAGCTTGTAGCCCGAAATGATTGAGAGACTTGGCGCAATCGGTTTGGCCCCATGATGAGCAGATCAAAAAATATGGCACGTGAAAAGGTTGTGTTGCATGAAACTGAAACATTTTGCAAGAAAGCATTTGATTTCAGCACGATCAAATGGATTTGAGTTGACCAAAACTAAGAGAGGTTATTGTGGAAGGACCTCATGTGCATCTGTAGGTTCAAATGGAACGTTCCCAACTGCCATGAATTCCAAGAACTGCTCCATCAAAGTTTGGTAGTTTTTTAGTCGTAAGGATCTTAAGGGACTTTACCGGTAGCCTATTGCCCTAAATGTGGGACCCTTGGCACACAAAATAAGACCTCCCCTGGCATTTACCCACCTACCTTGATGTGTTGGTGAAGTTCTTTCGGCCCCATGAGCTATGGAATGCAAAATGTCACTCCTAGAACCTTTCAAGTTTGTCGGTAGCTTGTAGCCCAGAATGACTACGACACTTGGCACATGAAATGACACCTCCCCTAGAATTTACCTGCCCACTCAGATGTGTTGGCATAGTCAGTTTGACCCCATGACCTATGGAATGCAAAATTTTAGTCTTAGCAACTTTCTACTTTGTTGGTAGCTTACAACCCGGAATGACTGGGATGATTGGCACATGAAACAAGACCTCCCCTAACATTTACCCACCCACCCCAACGTGTTGGTGCAATCAGTTCAGCCCCATGATGAGCAAAACAAAAAATATGGCACCTAGCAAGGTTGTGTTGCATGAAACTGAAGCATTTTACAAGAATGTATTTGATTTTGGCATAGTCAAATGGATTGAAGTTGAACGAAACCGAGAGAGGTTATTGTAAATGGACCCCACATGCACTTGTAGGTACAAATGGAACATTCCCAACTTCCATGAATTCTGAGAACTGCTCCGTCAAAGTTTGGTAGTTTTTGTTCATAGGATCTTAAGTGACTTTATCAGTAGCTTGTTGCCCGGAATGATTGGGACCCTTGGCACATGAAATGAGACATCCCTTGGCATTTACCCACCTACTCTGACACATTGGCATAGTCCATTCAGCACCACAAGCTATGGAATGCAAAATGTCACTCCTAGTACCTTTCCACTGCATGAAACTAAACTATTTTGCAAGAATGCATTTGATTTCGGCACGGTCAAACATATTGGGGTTGACCAAAACCAAGAGAGGTTATTGTGGACAGACCCCACATGCACCTATAGGTCCAAACAGAACATTCCCATCTACTATGAATTCTAAGAACTGCTTCATCATAGTTTGGCAATTTTTTGGTCTTAGGGATCTTAAGGGACTTTGCCGGTAGCCTACTGCCCCGAATGACTGGGATGCTTGGCACATGAAACAAGACCTCCCTTGGCATTTAACCACCCACCCTGACACATTGGCAAAGTTTGTTCTGCCCCATGAGCTATGGAATATAAAATGTCATGCCTAGCACCTTTTGACTTTGTCAGTAGATTGTAGCCTGGAATGACTGAGACACTTGGCACACGAAACAAGACCTCCCCTAGCATTTACCAACCCACCTAGACATGTTGGCATTGTTGTTTTGATGCCATGAGTGATGGAATGCAAAATGTCACTCCTAACACCTTTCCACTGCATGAAACTGAAGCATTTTGTAAGAATGCATTTGATTTTGACACAGTCAAATGGATTGGAGTTGACCAAAATTGAGAGAGGTCGTTGTGGACGGACCCCATGTGCACCTATAGGTCCAAATGAAATGTTCCTAGCTACCATGAATTCTGAGAACTACTCTATCATTGTTTGGTAGTTTTTTGGTCTTAGGGATCTTAAGGGACTTTACCGGTAGCTTACTGCTCCAAACGAATGGGGCACTTGGCACATGAAACAAGACCTCCCCTAACATTTACCCACCCACCCCGATGCTTTGGCAAAGTCCGTTCGACCCTATGAGCTATGGAATGCAAAATGTCACTCCTAGGACCTTTCCACTACATGAAACTGAAGCATTTTGGAACAATGTGTTCCTTGCCACCATAGGCAAACGAAATTGATTTAGCAAAAATTGAGGTAGGTGTTTTTAGGTTGACCTAACATCCACCTATACATGTAAAGAAGATGTTCCTAGGTGTCATAGTTTGATGGAACATTCGATCCAAAGTTTGTCACTTTTTTTTTCTTAGGGCTCTTGAGAGATTGTCTGCGTTTGATATAGCCAGGAACGACCATGAGGATTTGCCACTAAAAAGACATCCTCTTAGCATTTACCCACCCACTCGAATGCATTGGCACCATCTGTTTGGCCCCAAGAGATGTCAAATGTAAAAATTCAATCATAATACCTTTCTGGTAGATGAAAATTTAGTACTATAAAGGTGTTCTCACTTGATCCAATGTCTTGTAGGGCATTAATTGAGGCTGCCCTTACTACTACTATCAATTGTTTGTCATTAAACCTCATTAAGACTCATTATGAAATAGTAACATCATTAAAATTAATTAAAACTCATAGTAACGTTGTTAAAACTTATTAAAACTCATTATGAAATAGAAATTAAAGGACATATCATTGTGAAATAATCATGAAAACCTACCTTACTTTCCTTCCAAAGGCAACTTCATAAGGATTATACCTACCTCCATCATACTAAAATCTTGCATGCAAATGCAATTGCACTATTTAGCTAAAATAAATAGCTGAAATATACAAGGTGAAATGAGGATAGCAAAGAAAAATAAAATACATTTATGTCATTCCACTAATTCAATCCAATGAACCATCAGGGTCTAATCTACTCTTTATTGTGTCGAGTATTGCCTCGTGATCAAACTCATGAACCTTCCACAAGGTCCTGTTCAATGGTCTACCCCCGTATTTGATCAAATAAATGTTTGATGCCACAACAAGGTTAGAATAATGAAGAATCTTCTTATTTGTGTCAAAGTCCTCGAACAACCACACAACAAACTTCTTCACTGGGTACCTTCTAAGCCATGATCCAATAACAACCACTGATCCTTTAGGGTACTTGATGTTTTCTCCATCTATAACAGGGGAATCTAATTTCTTTTTTGCCTCAACATAGAAACACAAATAATAATCCATTCCTTCATTATCTTCAGCTGCAATAACTACATAAACATGCCCTACATTGATACATGCATTTAGTTCAATGAATATAGTCAACTTGATACAAGAAAAACTACAAAATAAGATGGCATATTGAATTTTATTAAATTTGAATTTTGATAATACCTGGTTGAACTAGATCCAAAACATGGTCAAAATCAACTAATGATTCAATCTCTATCATTTGTAGTGTTGTCGATAGTCAATACATGTCAATCAGGCTTAGCCCTCTTGTACACCAATCATCGACCCACTCCTTTGACTCACAATCATACCAATCTTCATATGTACATGAAGAACAAAATCATGCCATTTACCACATATGAATACTCCATGAGCCTACATTAGAGCTTCTAAAAGAGTGTAGCTCACTTGATCTTGTCAATGTACAACTGTCCTAATATTTTGCAATGTTAGTATCATAAACCAACCAAAAATATCTATGAACTGTAGACTTACCTTCATTACGTAGACCCATTGTAGCATTATACCATTCAAAAATAGATCTCATATCTGTCAACTTTGCATTGTCTTTGTACTTCAACTCTTCTCGTGCCAATGCTCTTTTGATACATGCTCCTGCACCATCATGCTCCCGCTTTCTATGCCTGGCCTCACCAAAATTCCACATATGTTAAACACTATTCATCGTATGCAACTTGCTCAACCAATAGAACATCCGTGTGTTCTTGAATTGTGATGCACAATTATCTGACCATATGATATGCTGATGAAATGATATGCTCTTGCTTGCCAAATCATGGTAGAACATTTAAAAGCAACCTTGTACAAACTCTGTAAAATGTGTTCGATCATCACTAATATAAAAATGATATTCCCTCAAGATCTTCCTATCATCCTCTGTACTATCTTCTACATGAATGAATGTTTTTTGCATAAATATAGCAACCTGCGTAGAGTTGTAATACTGTGATTACACCTCATTCTATGGCTGTAGTGTGTAGTTCTCTACAAAGTCAACAACTAAAATGATGGTACCAAGTGGAAACATGTCCTTGCATAACTTGAATTGCAAGTGCAACCATCGAGTTCTATGGGTATGCCTTGCATACTCATACACTATACTGTCATGAAATGTAGACATAAATTGATACACTATAATCTTTTGAATTTCCAAATCACACCTCTTTGCTTCTTTGCCATCTTTTGTATTGTTGGCCATTGTTTTATACTTGCCGAACTCTACTAGTTCATTTCCAACCACATGTGTGCTTTCCATATGTTCACATATTGGCATACGTCGCAAGCCACCGCAATGCTGACATGTGCCATCCAAGCATAATTTCATGTAGAATATTTGACCTTCCTCTCTTTCACATTAAATTGTTGATATGAAGTCTCTTGAAGATATTGGTGGGGCATGTATGCCACAATCCTGGAAAAAATTGTTAGTATGCAAATCTAAACATATAGACTGATAAACATCAAAATGGTTAGAAAATTCAATATGTAATCTACAACAAGTAGTGTGTGTGATTTATTTTGATAGAAAGGTTTTATCATTTCAAAATATCTTTGACAAATTTTAATTTGAGGATACATCTCTTGAAATTTCTTGAAAATTTGTGTTTGAGTCACATCCAAAAAATGCTTTGGATGTGGCTCACAGTTTTGACAACCAATTCTCCTTCTCACATCTCTTGCATTAGGAGATACCCTTGTGTTATTTTTCCAAAATTCTTTGATGAGGGATCTCAATGCTTCAACAACAACTTTGTCTTTCCATGGGAGTCTCCCATAGAATGCCCACAATTAATTGGTGTTTGAGTCCTCAACTCTTTCACATCTTCCAATGGCTCTCATTAGAGTTTTTCTACTTATTTTCAATGCTTGACTTGTCTTTCTAATGAGGCGAGATTTCTTTGTTTGTTGGCTTACTATTTTTGATGTAATGACACATCATGTGACATTACTATCCTTGGTGCATGAGGTAGAACCCACACTCTCATGTGCACTCATTAGTTTCTTGAAATTGATTTTTCACTTGAGGCATCCAATGTTCTTAGGCCAAGAATCTTCATAGTGGGCCTAACTTTTAGATTTCTTATCAATTCAACAAATAGTTGACATCTTCCAGTTTCATTTAAATTCTCAAAGAATGATTTCCATATCTTATTCACATATCTTTGGCAAGTGCTCTTGTTAATATTATCCTGCATGGGCTTCAACACATTCTCATCGATATCGATTAGAAACTTAGGATTCCTATGCAAAATTCTAGGAGCTGTTTTCATTAGTAAAGTTGACTCAACATTACAAATTTCTTTAATATTTACATGAGATGGGATAGATGACATACCTTCAATTGGAGATGAAAAAGATGAAAAGACTTGAAGTTGAGATGGAGAAAATGGTGTACCCTCAACTTGACGTGTGAATGATGTCATGCCACCAACTTGAGAAGAAAATGAAGATGTACCTTCAACTTCACCTGTGAAAGATGTAGTGCCTCCAATTCGAGAAGATAATGATGGTGTTCCTTCAACTTGACCTATGGACAATGGAGTGCCTCTAACTTAGAGATTCACTTTCCTCATTAAACGGAGGTTTTGCATTTGTTCCCTTTTTACCACCAATTCCATCTCTCTCTTAGCTTCATTAGATGTGCCATTTTCCTCTTCAATTGGCAATGGTGGAATGTCTTCTTGTATGGTTGACAATTTCCTACTATCGCAAATTCGCCTCATTCTTTCTCTTTTCCTCTCATTCTCAACTTCACGCTCTTCTGGTGTTAGAGTCTTTGTTCATTTCTTCAGCATGATGATGATTTCTATAAGAATGATGAATAAGACAATGATATTTAGAACTTTGAGGGGGTTTTGCAACAAAAGCCAAAATTGGAGAAGGAAGCAACAACTCTTAGCAATTCCCAATAATGAAAATGATAGACAATTCTTTTTGAATAGAGGAGTTTGTGCAGATTGTAACATCAAACTTATTCTTCCTTTATGAACCCTCATTGGAGCCTATCCTTACATAATTTGGTATGTACACATGTGTTGATTCATAACAACAGATCCTTATATATGTAATTTGGTTCATAACATCAGATCTTGATTCATAACATCAGATCCTTATATATGTAATTTGGTTCATAACAGTAGATCCTAATTCATAACAATTGATTCATAACAACAGAGCCTACCCTTTATCAACTGTTAGATTCATTACAAGTCTGATTTTCAGCAAAGTTAGGGTTAGGGCAGAATAACAAGGTGCAAAAATTTAAGGCAAAGTTTTGTTTCATCATGACCTACTTGTAAATAATTTATTGACTGTAGGTTAGCTTATTGAAAATAATTTAGAGTTTTGTTTCATGATGACCTACTTGTAAATTTTTTGATAAAAATCATGGTGGAAAAAGTTGTAGAATAAGTTCTCATGACCAAACATGAAAAAGGAGGATCTTTTGTGAGTTTAAGCACTATCCTATCAACCATGAATCTCATGAAGTTGTTTATAATTCCTTGTCCAAATATCTTTGATATTTTTCCATAGGTATCAATAAGGTGAAGGTAGATCATTAGTGCAAGGTTTCCAAGATAAATTATCACAAGTAATATATAACCATCATCCTAAGATGCAAAGGTATTGTCCCATGATGGAAAGATAGCCACCACTATCATAAAAATTATTGGAGGTATTTAGGATTAACATGATATACTTGACTGAAGATCATCATTTAATGTAAAACAAGTTGTCCTAAACTATATTTTGAGTATATCCCATATGTGAACATTATCATACAATGATAGACAAATTGCTTATGGAGGTGATGTTGGGGGAAAAGACTATCAATTTGTGCTATGACTATTACAAACAACCACATAGATTGTCACATCATAAACATAGAAGACTATAATGAAACTCTAGATCACTATTAAGGTCAAATATTCAAAATATACAATAGGATCTCACTACCCTATTCATATGAAAGATTACTACATAAAATGCAAAGATATTGGCACTTTGGGAGAATACAATCATAGTTTGTAAGTTAAACAAATGCACACTATCAATAACTGTCATGTTGAGTTCTCCTCATTTGATATTATTTGTTATGTATCATTAAAAGATAACCCTAAGAATAAATCCCTCATAGATTTTATCAAATCCTAAGAACATTACCAATTATATGCAAAATACTTAGTGACCTAAGAACACCTAGAAACAAACTACTTGCTAGTCTATCATGCCTAGGTTTATGGATAGTTATTTTTCTACTAATTTTGGATGATTATGAGGATATAAATGCATGGTAACCTATATTTTATGTTACTCCTTAGGATTACAAGGTAAGAGATGACAATGATGAAAATGACTAATTATATACAAATTAGAATTGCCAAGCACCTTAAATGGACTATCAACACAACTAGGACTATCATGACAGTCAATATGAACATCAAACCCCATGAAGATAATTTGATATCTTGTCAAGGTGTAAAGGAGGGGTCTTATAGGAATCATAAGTGTATAGGACAGTCATTGTAACCTTAGGAATATCACATGATATTGTTTGAATAGTAGTTCAAAGTAAGAATGATCAAACCCTAGGATTTTCATAAGTAAATTGGCATTACAAGGGCAATCACAAGATCATTGAAGGATAAATGGTGAGATAGGTTGTTAAAGAAGAATATAATGATGAGAAGATGAGAAGGAAGAAGATCTAATGAATATCTAAGAGAGATAAATAGAAACAAAAAATTTGTGAAGAACTCACTATTGCATCATGAGCTAAGTGAGTTGCTAGAGCATGTATGGTAGTGCAAGGGCACATGTGGCAGTGTTGGAGTGCATGTAGTGACAATTGAGAACATGTATATGTTCTAGAGAATGTTTTGAGGTATCACAAGTGATAAGAAGCAATTGAGAGTTTGTGTTTGTTATCACAAGCCATAGTTTGATTTTGGTTTTAGTGTAGGAAGACATACATACACGGTTCATGTGTTTTGGTCAACAACTTTTGACTAAGTATGAAGACAAGTATTACAAACAAGCTAAGTATGGTGTACCCTTGTAAGCACTGAAAGTGTTGAATTATGACAATCAATCAATACAAATTAGTCAATTGGCAGTAAAGAAGACATTAAGTATGATGGCACACCTAGTCCCAATGATGAGTATGAGTTGAATGGCCAATATGATGACAGAGAGAATGATGATAATACTTTGTTATAGGGAGGTATCGATGACAGTTCAAATTCAAGATACAACAAATTATATTAATGATTCAAGATACAACAAAATCATGTATATATCATATTTTGATGATTCTAATTCTATTAATACACATAATGATGACTTTTTTTAACTTAGATAGTTCTAGTTTTAGTGATTGTGAGTGTTCTAAACAACATAAAGTGAATTAAATTGGACATAAAGAACATACCTTAGAATTCGATATTCAAGTTGACCAGTCCTCCAAATTTTGGCTTCAAAATCCTCAAATTGATCTTTTTGGCAAGTTTGATTATGAATTCTATATTTAACTCTAGAATAGGATTAGTGAAATTTATGAAAAAAACAAACATATATCATCAAATTCAATCTATATCAGTGGTAATTAACTTTGAAACAACATGAAACTTGAAACTTTCAGTTTAAATAATTAAATTTTGTCCAAAAAACATGCAAAACTAGTTCTTCTAAGTTGAAAATACAAAAAAGGTGGTGGATTGATCAAACAATGATTCTTAAAATGTCAAACACCATGAAAAAGCTTTTTCTTGTCTGATAGCACGCATGAAAAGCAGGGAATAGCATACATGTGGGGTCTGAACACGGATTCCACATGTTTTTTTCCCATTGTTGCAAGTATGGGCCTAATTGGTGTTGTCATTGATGTCAACATACTCTTGTTACATTAATGATAAGGTTTGGATGAGTTGTGTGCTGAGGATATTGAGAAAATTAGTCTCAATCAGGAACAATGAAGAATAATAATGACATAAGGTAAAAGTCCAAGACAGGATGAGGATCAAAGGATGCGGATTAAAGGGTTTGTAGATATGTGTCTTAAGATGTTCAAGTAGAGATTTCAGAGGTCCGCATGAAGATATGAAGAATTTATAGAAGTTCAAGTAAAATCAGTTCTGGCAGATGTTTAGTGATGACAGAGTGATATAGATAGGTCTGGTGAGATCTGGAAATGCATTCTTCAGTTCTGCGGATTTGAGGAAGTGTTGGGGAAGTCTATATGGTGTGTCAACTCGATTGGTTCATGGTTTGAAGGTCTGGAAGTATCTATTTCTTTGTGAAAGTAATGACAGACTGTGTTCTTGAGGTTCTGGATGAAGGAGAGAAGGATTTCAGTAAGTAGAGGAAGTGTAGATGTTCTTGGTGTTTCAGGAAAGTTTGTGGAGGTCCTTGGATCATGTTCAGCTCGTGTGTATGGTTTGCATTAGAATTGGGATCCCAGAAATGAAGAATAACTTCTAGATGATGGTGTTCTTTCTGTGACTGGCAGACCAGATGAATTATACATCTTGCGGGTGTTCTTGTGGATGTTTGCTGACTTAGATGTTTGTTCCTAAGTTGATGTCATGTATAAATAAGGGATTGCAAAGTCATTTCTAAAGGTGACTTGTGGAGATGAGTGTGTGGTAGTGAGGAAAAGAGTGAAAAGCAGAGCAGAAGGTTTGGACTTAAATGGAACTAACTCAAGCATGATGAAGATGCTATTTACCAGTTCAAGTATGTGATACTTATTCTTTTGTAGATAGTGTGTCTCTTGTAGGCAGTGAGCCCTAATTGGCATGTGCCATTTTGTTCTTTCTATTCTTCTAACAAAGAATACAATCTTGGGTTAGTCACCCCATGGTTTTTCCCTTAACCTTGTTTTCCATGTCAAAATCTCGGTGTCTCATGTGTTGATTGTTTCTGCTCTTGATTAAATGCATTAAGCTTCATGTTTGAGTTATTGTTATACTGCTAAGTGAATATAAGTGTTGAAAATAAAGAAAGTTTTGGACAACTGATTCACCCACCCTCTCAGTTGTTTGCCCTAATCTAACAATTGGTATCAGAGCTAAGTTCCTCTAAAAGGAGCTTAACTGCTTGAGGAGATCCAGGATGTCATCCTACAAGAAGGATAGTTTGAAGTTTGATGGAACTAACTTTGCTCTTTGGAAAGGTCGCATGGAATGTCACTTGCAGTGCATGGGATTTGCATATTGGTCCATGGTTACAAAAGCTTATGTACCTCCACAGGGTGGTCCGACAACCCTAAATGAAATCACAGACGCTGAAAATAATCTGTGGACAAAAGAGGCTCTTTTAAGCGCATTATCTGACTCAGAACTCTCAAATGTTATTGATCTACGAACTGCCTTTGAGATTTGGAATAAACTAGAACTTTTGCATGAAGGAGACCAGTTTGTTAAATGTGCAAGGTTATAGAGTCTAAAAGGGAAATTTGAAAAATTGAAGACGAGAAATGATGAAAATATTACCTCTTTTATGCCAAGAGTGAATGAGCTGGTTTGTGGAATTAGAAATGTAGGTGGAACCCTGAGTGAAGATGAGATTGTTGGCAAAGTTCTCAAATCCCTTCCCGAGTCTTATAAAATCAAGGCTTTTGCAATGAAAGAATTTAGAGCTCACACAACAGTCACAAGAGGTCAATTGGTTGGTAAGTTAGCTGCTTTTGAAATGGCCAAGTTTGGAGATGATCCTCCAAAGACTGAATCTGCATTCAAAGCCAGTGCCTCTGTAAAAGGGAAACAAAGGTTTGATCCAAGAGAAAATTCTTCAAGGAACCCATCATGGTATGAAAAAGAAAGAAAAGACTTGGAAGAAGAAGAAGCTGAAACTACTCATCTTGAAGCTCTTATTACAAAAAGACTGCGAAGAGGATCTGGTAAGTATGAAGGGAAATTACCTTTTAAGTGTTTTAACTACAATAAAATTGGTCATTTTGCCTCAAGATGTCCGGAAAGATTTTCAAGACCAAATCCTAACAGACCAAGGTTTCAAAAGAATTGTTACTATGTTCATGAAGAAGATGATAATGAAGCAGTAACAGATGATGAATCAGAGATAGGAAACAAATCCGGTAATGAATGGGTGTTTATTGCCATCAAAAAAGAGGAACAAATATCCTCTATATCTGTCAATCATAAAGTTGAAGAAAGAGCTCTGGCTGCCCAAGTTGAAACAAAGGATGATTGGGTCATTGACAGTGGATGCTCTCACCATATGACAGGTGACAAGAATAAGTTCTTAAATTTGGAAAAGTATGAAGGAGGAATTGTAAAGTTTGGAGATAATTCTACTGGCAGAATCAGAGGTAGAGGAACTATTTCTCTTGATGGAAAGAACAAAACCAGTAATGTACTATATGTTGAAGGACTAAAGCACAATCTTCTTAGTGTTGGACAGTTGGTGGACAAGGGCTATGATCTCAAATTCATGAATAGAAAATGCAAGATCTTTGAAAGTTCCGGAACAGAGATTGCATCCGATACTCAAACTAAAGGTAATATCTTCCACTTGGTTGGTACTGGTAAAAGTTGCTTATTTGCTCAAATTGATCAGAGTTGGTTATGGCATAGGAGGATGTGTCATGTGAATTTTGATAATATCATCAAGATAAGCAATACTCAGGCTGTAAGAGATCTTCCAAAATTAGTGAAACCTACTAATAGCTTTTGCAAAGAATGTCAGTTGGGCAAATTGAGCAGAGTCACATTCAAAAGTAAGGAATTGTCTTCTACCAGACTGTTGGACTTAGTTCATACTGATCTTTGTGGTCTGGCAAGAGTTAGGAGTATCCAAGGTGATAGGTACTTCATGTTGCTAATTGATGACTATTCCCGGATGATGTGGGTAACCTTTCTGAGAGAAAAATCAGAAGCACTTGAGAAATTCAAAATATTCAAGGCCATGGTGGAGAATGAAACCGGATTAAAATTGAAATGTCTGAGGTCTGATAGAGGTGGAGAATTCACATCTGGTGAGTTCATAGACTTCTGTGAAAAACATGGAATAAAGAGACAATTGTCTGCCCCTAGAACTCCACAACAGAATGGAGTAGTTGAGAGAAAGAACTGGATCATCCGGGAAGCATCCAGGACCATGATGATGGAAGCAAATGTTCCTCAGATCTATTGGAGAGAAGCTGTCAGCACTGTAGTCTACACTCTCAATCGAGTTCAAATTAGAAACAATACCGGTAAGACTCCTTATGAACTTTGGTTTGGCATTGCTCCCACTGTGAGATATTTTAGAGTTTTTGGTAGCAGATGTTACATTAAAAGGGATGAAGATCTAGAAAAGTTTGATGCTAGAAGTGATGAAGGAATATTCTTGGGTTACTCTACTCAAAGCAAAGCATACCGGTGTTACAACAAGAGACTGAGGAAGATTGTAGAAAGTGTAAATGTGAAGGTTGATGAAGAAATTGAAAGACCCTCCAGAATTCATGAGTATGATGAAGATGATCAGAATGGTGTTCAGATTCAAAGTATCCAAGCCTCTTCTGAGAAACTAAGTCAGGAAGAAGAGATAAGTTTCAATGAGCCTGATCAAGAATTAGAAATACAAGAAACTCCCAAAATTCCAAGGTATGTGAGACTGAACCATTCTGAAGATCAGATCATAGGAGACAAAAGCAAAGGTGTACAAACAAGAAGAAGAATTGCTCAAAATTCATATGAATATTGTCTAATTTCAAAGATTAAACTTAAGACAGTGAATGAAGCTTGCAATGATGAGAATTGGTCAAAAGCAATGGAGGAAGAACTAATGCAAATTGAGAAAAATCACACTTGGGATCTTGTTCCCAGACCTAGAAACAAGAATGTGATTGGAACTAAATGGGTCTTCCAGAACAAATTGAATGAAGCTGGTGAAGTAATCAGAAATAAAGCTAGATTGGTCTGCAAGAGATTGAAGGAGTTAATTTTGAAGAGACTTTTGCTCTGGTGGCAAGAATTGAAGCAGTTAGATTATTTCTTGCATTTGTTGCCTTTAAGGATTTCAAGGTGTATCAAATGGATGTTAAATATGCCTTCCTAAATGGTAATTTGGAAGAAGAAGTGTACATTGAGCAACCGGATGGATTTCAATTGCTTGATCATGGTGACATGGTCTGCAAATTGAAAAAGGCACTGTATAGACTGAAGCAAGCCCCAAGAGCCTGGTATGAAAGATTGGACAAGCATCTCTTGAAGATTGGTTTCAACAAAGGTACTACTGACAGTAATTTATATTTCAACATTGATCATGAAAATATCCTAATTGTTGAAGTATTTGTTGATGATATCATTTTTGGAGGAAGATATAGTATGTGTAAAACTTTTGCAAGTCAAATGAAAAGTGAGTTTGAGATCTCCATGCTTGGAGAAATGAATTTCTTTTTGGGTCTACAAATTACTCAAACAAAGAAAGGAATCTTCATTTCTCAGTCAAAATATGTGAAAGAATTGTTGAAGAAATTTGGGATGGAAGACTCTAAGCCAATGAAAACTCCAATGGCAACCAGATGCAAGTTGAGCAAAGATGATGAATCTCCCAAGGTTGATCAGACAAAATATAGGTCAATGATTGGAGGTCTGTTGTATCTCAGTCAAACTAGACTAGATATTATGCAGGCTGTTGGTCTTGTTGCTAGATTCCAAGCTGATCCTAGAGAATCTCATGTTATGGCAATCAAAAGGATTTTTAGATATCTAAAGGGGACAGTTGAGTATGGGTTGTGGTATCCTAGAGATCATGATTTCTCTCTTCATGCATGTACAGATGCTGATTGGGCAGGAGATGTGGATGACCGGAAAAGTACCAGTGGTGGAGCATTCTTTTTGGGGAAGAGATTGGTTTCTTGGTTAAGCAAGAAACAAGAAGCAATATCTCTGTCCACTACAGAAGTAGAATATATTGCTGCAGCAAGTAGTTGCACTCAGGTTTTGTGGATGAAACAGATGTTAAGAGACATCAGAGTAGAATATGAGAAGCCCATCACAATTTTCTGTGATAATTCAAGTGCAATAAACATAACCAAGAATCCGGTGTTGCATTCAAAGACTAAACATATATCCATCAAGTTTCACTTTTTGAGAGAGCAAGTGAACAAGAATGAAGTCAGATTGGAGTTTGTGCCTTCAAAGGATCAGATTGTAGACATCTTTACTAAACCTCTACCTAAGGACTCCTTCGAGTATCTTAGGGAGAAGTTAGGGGTTATTGCCCCTCTAGCGGTGAACTAAGGTGCACTGATGTGCATCAGTCCGGTGGATCTCACAGTCACATCTTGTGGTCCAGACTAATGATGGGGAGCTGCTACTCAGGGGGAGCAACAGGCATGGTTCTGAAGTAGTGAAATTGCAAGTATGTGCCCTTTTCGATTAATGTCAAAGGGGGAGAGAAGACATGTGAAAAACAAGTGATTGTTGATCAAAAGGGGAGCAGTAAAGGGAGAGAAGACATGTGAATGGTTGTTGCTGATAGGGGGAGTTGTGACAGTAAAGAGATTGTCTTGTCATGATGGTTAAAACAGTTTTTCACATCATATGTTGCCATCAATGACAAAGGGGGAGATTGTTGCAAGTATGGGCCTAAACAATGTTGTCATTGATGTAAACATACTCCTATTACATTAATGATAAGGTTTGGATGAGTTGTGTGCTGAGGATATTGAGAAAATTAGTCTCAATCAGGAACAGTGAAGAACATTAATGACATAAGGTAAAAGTCCAAGACAGGATGAGGATCAGAGGATGCGAATTAAAGGGTTTGTAGATATGTGTCTTAAGATGTTCCAGTAGAGATTTCAGAGGTCCACATGAAGATATGAAGAAGTTATAGAAGTTCAAGTAAAACTAGTTCTAGTAGATGTTCAGTGATGACAGAGTGATACAGATAGGTCCGGTGAGATCCGAAAATGCATTCTTCAATTCTGTGGATTTGAGGAAGTGTTGGAGAAGTCTGTATGGTGTGTCAACTTGATTGGTTCGTGGTTTGAAGGTCTGGAAGTATCTATTCCTTTGTGAAAGTAATGGTAGACTATGTTCTTGAGGTTCCGAATGAAGGAGAGAAGGATTTCAGTAAGTAGAGGAAGTGTGGATGTTCTTGGTGTTTCAGGAAAGTTTGTGGAGGTCCTTGGATCATGTTCAGCTCGTGTGTATGGTTCGCATTAGAATTGGGATCCTGAAAATGAAGAATAACTTTTGGATGATGGTGTTCTTTCTGTGACTGGCCGACCAGATGAATTATACATCTTGCAGATGTTCTTGTGGATGTTTTCTAACATAGATGTTTGTTCCTAAGTTGATGTCATGTATAAATAAGGGATTGTGAAGTCATTTCTAAAGGTGACTTGTGGAGATGAGTGTGTGGTAGCGAGGAGAAGAGCAAAAAGTAGAGCAGAAGGTTTGGACTTAAATCGAACTGACTCAAGCATGATGAAGATGCTATTTACTAGTTCAAGTATGTGATACTTATTCTTTTGTAGATAGTGTGTCTCTTGTAGGTAGTGAGCCTCTTGTGAGCAATGTGCTCAGGCAGTGAGCCCTAATTGGCATGTGCCATTTTGTTCTTTCTATTCTTCTAACAGAGAATACAATCTTGGGTTAGTCACCCCGTGGTTTTTCCCTTAATTAGGTTTTCCATGTCAAAAACTTGGTGTCTCATGTGTTGATGTGTTTCTGCTCTTGATTAAATGCATTAATCTTCATGTTTGAGTTATTGTTATACTGCTAAGTGAATATAAGTGTTGAAAATAAAGAAATTTTTGGACAACTGATTCACCCCCACCTCTCAGTTGTTTGCCCTAATCTAACACTTAAAATGTCAAACACCATGAAAAAGTTTTTTCTTGTCTGATAGCACACATGAAAAGCAGGGAATAACATACATGTGGGGTCTAAACACAGATCCCATATGTTTTTTTCCCATTTTTTTGCTTCCCAGAACGCCCTCATGTTATAACGCGAGCACATTTTGGGAAGCATGAAATCTTTATGCTTTCATGCATGCAAACAAGTATTATAGTGTTTTTTCTCTATGCCTAAGTATATATTTATAAGTTTATATCTATAAGTATATATCTATGCAAACCTTTATGTATAAGTATATATCTATCTCTCTATCTCCCTTTCTCTCTCTAAACCCCTAAACCCTAAATAATGCCCTTGAACCTTTATCTCCGTATCTCTCCCTCTCTAAACTCCTAACCCCTAAACCCTAAACTTGATCAACCCTAAACCCCTATCTCCTTGTCTCTATCATCCCTCTACCTCTCAATTTCTCTGCCTATGTCTTTGGCCATGTCCCTCACCCTCTATCTCCCTATCTCTCCCCTTGGTCTCCTCTACATCTCCCTATTAGTCCTCTCTCTCTTTAAAGCATAGCCTAAACCTCTAAACATTAACCCATAACCCCTAAACCCTAAATAATGCCCCTAAACCCTAAACCCTAACCCCTAACCCCTAAACCTTAAAACTGAGCAACCCTAAACTGCTAAACCCTAAACCCCTAAACCATAAACCCTAGAAGAAACCCTAAACCTCTATCTTCCTATCTCTCTCATTCTCTATTGGCCCTCTCACTCTATCTCTCTCTAAACCCTAAACCCTAACCTCTAAACCCTAAACCAGAGCAACCCTAAACCCCTAACCCCTAAACCCTAAATTTGAGAAACCCTAAACCCCTAAACCATAACCTCTAAACCCTAAACCTTAAAATCAAGCAACCCTAAACCCCTAAACCCTAAATAATTCCCCTAAACTCTAAACCTAAACTTGAGCAACCCTAAACTCATAAACCTCAAATAATGCCCTTGACCCCTAAACCCTAAACTCGATCAACCACGCTAAACCCCTAAACCATAAATAATTCCCCTTTAACCCTAATCCCTAAACCCTAAACTTGAGCAACCCTAAGCTGATAAACCCTAAATAATGCCCCTAAAGGTTTGAGCAACCCTAAACTCATAAACCCTAAATAATGCCCCTAAACCTAAGCATATATATCTCTCTCTCTCCCCCTATCACCCTATCTCTCCCCTCCATCTCCACCCTCTCTCCCTCTCCCTCCCTCTTGTTAGTGCCTGCATAAACATTCAGGTTTCAAGCATTTAAATATGCAGGCACCTTCCCAAAAAATCCAAAAAAATTGAAGTCTTTCGGCCTTTGCAATAGAAAAGTGCAAAAAAATATGTTGTATGCATGTCACTTTGTATATACAAGGCTGTTTGTATATACATGCGGGTTCAAATGTACATTCGTCCATACAGGGCGGTTTGTATGTTCAATCGGCCTTCAAAAATGGTGAAAAATTAGTTATATGCATTTCGCAATGCATATCGGGCTTAAAAAAGGTGCATATACATTGAGGAATCTGTCGCAGATTCTGGAAATATTCCCCAAATGTATATCGGGTTTGCTTGCATGTTTGTGTTGTATGTTTAAACATACAACAACTATATACAAGGGAAAAGATGCAAAGGCCCAACATACATTTACTATAGTGTGATGTACAAGTTGTCTTGTATATCGAGCAACATACAAAGGGAGCGCATATACATTTGCTACAGTGTAGTGGAGATGCATTCGGTGGGGCCCTCAGGTATATACAAGTGCGTTTGTATATGATCTGCATGCAAAGTAGATGTACATTGTCAATGTGCAAAGGAGAAAGACAAAGGGTCGGGCCCACTAGTTGCATACAAAGGAAATTGTATGTTGGCACATGCAATCAAATATGCAAGGCCCGGACCCAAGGAGTTTTACATTCTATTTGATGTAGGTTTGAGATCCAGATTGCATGTTTTGTTTTGTATATGTGATATGCAACGAAAAGATACAAAGGAAAGATACAATGCAGATTCCAAGGGATATTCCAATCTAGCAGATAAGGTGTTGAAATCTATAGCTTGCATGTATATGGCATTGTATATGCCAATATACAAACAAAAGGAGATACAAGGTCCGGATTTGAAACTTTTTCAAATCTGATGGATAAATGGCTGGGATCCGTTGTATGTATATCGCATTTGTATGATATGCAAGGGAATGTACAGGTATGGAGATGCAAACTGGACCCGATTTGAATTTCAAAGCACTTCATAGTCATTTGAGGTCCACAGAGTGTATATTGCAATTGTGATATGCTTCATCATAATTTGAAGTCCGCGGCTTGTATGTATAATGTGTTATATATGTTGAATGTGTAGAGGGGAGATGCATACAACTCGGACCCGAGTGCAGGTTCACATTTGTTCTATAGTGTCTTGGGATCCGCCTTGTATGTGAGTGATTATATGTATATACAATCTCACTTTTAACTGCATATACAAGGGCGAAAAGGGCAAAATGGATGGTAGAAAAGTCAGCAATGGATGCATAGGGTGCTAACATGGCATGATATCATTGGTGGGTGACTTTTCAGCATGTTTTGATGCCATTGATCTCAGCAATAGGAGAGTAAGATCAACGGCTGTGTTTTAAACCTTCAGCGAAGGTTTTTCCTATGCATATGCAGTCATGTTTTGAGCGGGAAAACTCCATGAACGTGCTGCTACAAATTTCAAGAGGAGCCATGGGTAGGTAAGCCATTGATGGTAAATTGCAGAGAGATATGGGTCTGATTGACCGGCCAACTACTAGATTCATGAGGAAAATCTTCAGGCAATGGTGCAGATCCCAATTTCACCTGTTTCCTTCCTCTTTATCTCTGTTGCATTCAATATTTTGGGTGCCATTTCTCACAATGTATTGTATCTGGTGAAATGTTGAATTGCCATGTAATTAATTACTGAGTACACAGTCTTGCCATAAAAGTCAAACTATGTTACTCATTCGAGGTTGTTGAAAACTGGACAAGTTTTGGTGCTATGATAAGATACAACTTCGTTGGTGGCTCTGTTTTGGGTGTTTTTGTGAGTTTATGAGTCTCATGTTGTATATTTTATGCATGAATTTATGTAAAGTACTAGAAATTCACAAACAACAAGAAAATGGAGTAAACAAAGATTTACTAAAAATACTTCTAAGTTCGACAAAATATGAACTTTTAATCATCATGGCGAAGGTAAGAAATTGAGATAACATTCAAGAATCCAAGCAAGTTTTCAGATTTATAAGTAAAAGCACAACCGTAAAGTCAAAGCATACATAAATACATTTGAAGTCCTTTACAGAGTATGTCAAAACAAATATTACAAGTGTCAAATAATGGCATCAACCTTACAATCATTGAATACAAGTACAATTTGATATAAATGTCAAATAATCTATCAAGGAGTCCTCAACTGCCATCGACCAACCGGCCATCTGCTGCGTCGAAGGACAAGAACATGGTTCAGGTGCTTTTTCTGCCCAACCACGAAGCTTGCGCTTCCCCAGTATCCTTCAAATTGAAGGATGCCCAACCCTGCTCGAAGAGCCTAGCAACCTGGAAACATATGCAGGGTGGAATCTGATATGTGCCTATCAATCTACATGCATCACTAATATGAATGCAGCATCTCATCAATAGGATGTGGTAGGAAAAAAATATACAATGTATAGCTAGGAAAAGTCCATCTATTTCAATGGTGCATGTCTATTTCAACATTCTGTCAGCTTTGGCCAAAGCGTTACTCCGTAATAATGGCATGCAAGTTTGAAAAAGAAACTTACTTCCCTAATATCCCACATTCGATACCCGTCCCGGAAGACAATCTTTCCTTCATGACTCTAATACAATGACGAGGGTAAGAAAAATCAAGTAAACAACTCACTCTTTACATAGTAATCATCATTTGTCAGAAACTTCAAAGAAGAGAACAAAGCAATTTCAATTCATTTTGTAAACGTAACAAATGTGAATTTGAAGAAAATAAACTCTACTTGAATGAACTTTAGTGTAAGAGACAAATGGATTGATCCTTTAAGTATAATTCCCGTAGTCTTTCAATTAGAGCAATTATGACTTAATCTCTTGAACAAAGATTCTTGCGTTGATAAGGAAAATAAAAGAAATGTTTATCTTTCGTCAAGCTTCTGAGGATCGTTTACATGTGTTTGAATGAGTTTTCATATCAGATATCGAAGCAGTTCAAATGTTTAATTGTTTCTATTTTCTTTATGAGGATAGCTGGCTTGAGTCATCATATTGAGTTATCTAGTTTCAAAACTTATCATTTTTTTTCCTTAAAATATCATCCACTTCAATGGTCAAACAATTCTGTGCAATTTTAGATATAGTTAGATTTGTTCTACTTACTGTTATGGGTTTACACTAAACAGTGAAAAATTGGTTTTACACAGAAAACGTTTTAAATCCACTAAGGTCGAAATAAACAGAGATTGTTTTAAAGCTTCATCATTTTACTCAAAAAGATTACGACTTCATTTACACAGGGACGACTTAATCACACAGCGAAAGATTTCCCACTACTTAGTGTTTGATGTTGGTTAACAGTTTCGGTAAACATTAAAAGGTAGATGTTCATCTGGAAAGAAAGTAGTGTGACATGTGTTACACCAAAATTGGCAGATGACTATAAAAAGAACGGCATTGCAAAATAACTACGGTTGGCATATTCAACATTTCAAGAAATGACCACCGTCAGCATTGCATGGGATAATTTATACGCTGCATGGTACGATAAGTACAGGAACATCTTATTTTAGGATTTAAACAGCATGACCATGCCACGGGAAAAAGTTTTGTAATGTTCAGAGGATGTTTTTAGTAATACAGGGAAGGTGTAGGAATGCAGAGGACGGCTTTTTTGACAAACATATTGAACTTCAGCACAAATAGATCGGTCTATGGTACATGAATTCCAACGACTTTCTCCTTAAACATAGTGATTTTCTTAGGTACTGATCGAATCACAAACAAAAACAACTGATAATTGGATTTTACAAAATGGATCGGCATACATAATACTCTTATTAATTGACACATATATGTCAGAAAATTGGGATCTATATAGTCGATGGCAACATAGCAGCGAATGGTGTAATTGACGGATTGAGATTTCTTTGTAACAACACTGAAAGGCAAAAATAATGGCATTCAGTTATAGGAATCAGCGTAGAACTATAGAAAAATGACAAGATTTCAGTGAACTAGCAGCAAACACTTGCTAAAAACCACAACCACGTCCTTACTAATATAAAGAACAACTTCACTATTGCAGAGATCAATTTTTGAATCTCGGGAGTTTTTAATAATTACAAATCATTCAAAGAAACACAAAAAAAAGAATAGGAACGGCGGCATTATTCAGGGATCAGTATTTTCTTTTTTTCATACAGAAGAAAAATGTTAAGAACAACCAGAGGTCATTGAAATGGTATGAGGAAAGATTTGAAGTTTCAGATCCATAGATATATATATAAAAATAAATGAAAGAAGGTCATGCCAAAACTAGCTAGCAGTTCGTAATACTGAGAGTAATATTATGCAGTATACTACTAGTTTTCTCAGAATCCTAACTAGTTATGTCAAGCGAAATCTTCCCTTTGCCTTCGCTGTAACTCCGTTTTCCCTTCCGGCATTATTCTCTCCTTTTTTTCCCTGCCGTCCTTCCTCTTCCAGCGTTCTTCTTCTTGCTATATTTTTATCTATCTTTTCTTCCATATATCTCTTTTTCCCATCTTTGAAAACCTAAAAAAAACCCCTTGCCTTGTGCCTCATGCAGAGTTTTGGTTTTTGTTAACATCAAATAACTCCCCGTCTTTGATTCGCATGCATTTGCATGCTAATATGTTCCTCTCTGAATATAAAAAAAATAAGGAATTCTATTTTACGTTATAACCCAATTATATATGCATCTTAATTTAGATTTTTGCATGAACATATATATATGTATACTATATTATTATTATTATTATTATTATTTAATTTAAATATACAAATTTTTTTATACCAAGTAAAGAATAAAATACATTCTAAAGATAATAAAGACAATAATATCTTTTATTAGATTTGCATATATATTTTTTTAAATTCACAAATTACTCACATTAAATTCTTTTTATAAGAACCATATAGGAATAAGGTTAGCATTCTATTTTAATTTTGAACAATATTTATATATTTTCATCTATCTATCAAGATTCTAACTTATCATTTTGATGCATAAACAGGTGTCGAGTTCGAAGATAAGACAATCAAAGACATTCATAGTGATTTCGACCAAATGAGAGCGTCGTCATCCTTTCGATAATTATGCAAAACATAATCAATGAATTAAACATGCAAGCATTACTCGTCGAAAACACATGCAATGCAATGCAAGATAAATCAAACTACATGAGTGTGTGGAATTCCCAGATAAAACCCAGATGTTGCCACGTAGCTAGGACTCCCCTACCTGAGCCATGCTCTTGTCGTCGACAAGGCTGCAAAAGTCAAACTCATATGACCATCAATAAGTTAGTCCCAATATAGCCGAAGTGAAGGAAATAGCCGAAGCGAATCAGTTTAACTAATCAATGTAATTATTGAAATTTTACCCTTTCAATCAAGTATGCAAAGTATGAGACGTGACATCCTTCCCCAGTTGCAAGAGACATCGTCTTGATGTCTTATTACATCATGTAAACAATAAAATCAAAAACAATAATGTATCATCATTTGAGTTTCATAATATCTGAATATGCATGTAAATAAACATCTAATCTAATTTTTCCAAATGCGGAAAAGATCTATCAATATCAGAAGCATCCTCCCAAGTGGCACTGTCCACTGAATACTGGTCCCATTGGACCTTATACTGTACTATGTCTCTATTACGCAACTTAGCGTTGTGCTTCTCCAAGACTCGAATGGGCTCCACTAGCACCACTCCTGGATCTTGTACCTGTAGAGCATGCCAATCAAGAATATGCAAAACATCAGGATGATAAGGTTTAAGCAATGACACATGAAAACCATTATGGATCTTGGCGAGAGCTGGCGGAAATGCAAGTCTGTATGCAACTGGATTGATCACTTCAAGAACGTCGAAAGGTCCTACAAATCTTGGAGCTAGTTTGGATGCCTTGCCAAACGATATCGAACTCTTATGTGGCTTAACTTTCAAAAACACTTTGTCACCCACAGAGAATTGCCTAAAAGTCCTATTCTTGTCTGCATAACTCTTCTGTCTATCTGAGGCTTGTTTCAATTTTTCTTTGATTAGCCTCATCTGATCTTCCATTTCCTTCAACATATCAGGTCCAACTACTATCCGGTCTTCAATCCTATCCCAACTGATTGGAGTTCTACACCTGCGACCATAGAGAGCCTTGAAAGGTGCCATACCTAAGGATGCATGGTAGGAATTATTATAAGCAAACTCTACCAAGGGTAGATATTCCACCCATTTGTACTGCTGGTCCATACAGTACATCCTCAGAAGATCCTCTACAACCTGGTTGACTCTCTCTGTCTAACCATCTATTTTAGGGTGATAAGCTATACTAAAGTTCAACTTAGTTCCCAAAGCTGCATTAAGTGTGATCCAGAACCTAGAGGTCATGCAAGTGTCACAATCTAAAATGATCGTCTCTGGCACTCCATGTAGTTGAAAGATCTCTTGTACAAACTTCTTTGCTAAAGTCAACGACCCATCCGTGAGATTTCCCGAAATGAAATGAGCCACTTTCGTTAGTTTGTCAACCACCACTAAGATGACATCATGCCGATTCTTCGACATTGGCAATCCCTGAATAAAGTCCATGCTAATCACCTGCCATTTGTACTCAGGTATGCTATGTGGATAAAGCAATCCTGCCGGATGGACATGTTCTGCCTTAACACGTTGACACTCTAAACATCGAGCGACAAACTCTGTCACATCCTTCTTAAGCTTAGGCCAAAAATACAATGGCCTCAATCCTTCCATTGTCTTGGTCACACTAGGGTGTCTAGAATATGGAGCACTGTGAATCTCCTCGAGAACTAACTTCCTCAATTCTCTTGAATCTGGGATATACATTCTCCCCTGATATCTCAGAAGCCCGTCTGATTCTATTGCATACCCGTCAAATCGATGATCTGTAGGGTCTACTTCTAAAGCTTGTTTAACTCTTTCATAATGTTCATCTCCCTGCAAGTTCTAGATTACCTACTATCTCAGATTAGATCTAGAAGTCACCATGGCTGACAGATGTTGTCTTCTGCTAAGAGCATCTGCAACCCTATTCTCTTTACCTTTTATATACTCAATTTTGAAATCATATTCGCTAAGGAATTCTAACCACCTTCTCTATCGAGCATTGAGATTAGGCTGGGTAAAGATATACTTGAGCCCTAAATGATCTGTCTTAAGCTCAAAAGGCTTACCCAAGAGATAGTGCCTCCACATCTGAAGTGCGTGAACAATGGCAGACAACTCAAGATCATGAGGTGCATAATTTAACTCATGTTGTTTCAGTTTCCTAGATTCATATGCCACTACTTTTCCTTTTTGCATCAACATTCCTCCCACACCTTCACCAGAAGCATTTGTAGTCACTATGAAATGACCATTAGGATCAGGTATGGTTAGAATAGGTGCTGATGTTAGTCTTTCTTTCAACAACTGAAAAGCTTGTTCACATTTATCCGTCCATTCAAACTTCTTACCTTTCTTTTGCAACGAGGTTATGGGTGCTACAACTATTGAGAATCCTTCTACAAATTTCCTGTAGTATCCTGCTAGCCCCATAAAGCTTCTTACCTCAGTCATAGTCTGCGGTGCGGGCCATTCCATTATTGCCTTGATCTTTTCAGGATCTACTTCTATCCCATCTGCTGAAATTACATGGCCAAGATAGTGCACTTTACTTTGATAGAATGTACACTTAGATAACTTGCCAAAAAGTTTTCTTTCTCTCAAACGCTGCAAGACTATTTTCAAGTGTCTTTCATGTTCCTCCAATGACTTAGAATAAATCAGAATGTCATCAAGAAAGACCAGAACAAAATCATCAAGGCAATCCCTGAATACACTGTTCATCAAGTTCATGAATGTTGTCGAAGCATTAGTTAACCCGAATGGTACTACGGTGAATTCATAGTGACCATATCGTGTTCTAAATGCTGTTTTAGAAATATCCTCATCCTTGATCCGTAACTGATGATATCCAGATCTAAGGTCTATTTTTGAGAATACCTTTGCACCTTTCATCTGGTCGAACAATTCATCAATTCTTGGAAGTGGATATTTGTTCTTGATTGTTGCCTTGTTGAGCATTCTGTAATCAATGCACAACCTCAATGTTCCATCCTTCTTCTTAATGAAGATTACTGGTGCTCCCCAAGGTGACACACTAGGCCTGATAAACCCTTGTTTTAACAATTCCTCTAATTGTGCCTTAAGTTCAAATAGTTCTGTTGTTGTCATCCTGTAAGGTGCTTTGGACTGTGGTTCTATTCCTGGCATAAGATCTATAGAGAAATCAAATTCTCTTTTAGGCGATAGTTCAGTCAACTCATCAGGAAAGACATCCTTAAATTCTCTAAGGATAGGATACTGATCAAAAGATGGTTCCTGATTATCTAGATCTCTTATCTTCACTGCATAGATAGAACAACCCTTTCTCTTAGCATTTTTCAATTGCATGGCATATATATGTCTTAGCTTAAGAGGTGTTTGTGATCCATGAATTTCTACCGATTTCCAAAGTCATCAAGGCATTTCACTACTTTCTCCTCGTAATCTACTATAGACTTATGTTCTGACAACCAATTGATTCTTAGAATCACATCATACGATCCTAGAGGTGCAACATAAAGATTGACTTGAGTTTGGAAAGTGGGAAGATCTATTTCACTGCATACAAGACATGAATCTACCCTTCTCTCTGCATTGTTACCATACTGCACCATCCATGAGTTTTCCATGTATCTAGGTTTAACAGTTAACTTAGCTACAACTTTTGGATCAACAAAACATTCTGTAGCTCCAGTATCAATTAAAATAGAAATGGGAAGGCAAAAGAGCTTACCGAACATCTGAATGGGTGTAGCTTGGAAATCCGCTTGACGATGATCCACTGCTGCATGAATCTGGTGTTGTGGAGCTCTTTGTCGATTTCCATATCTCTGATGCTCTGCTCGACAAGGACATGCGCTAGCATAGTGCTCTCCTCCACAAGTATAACATCCATCTCTGGGTCCTCTATGCCTAGCTAGATTGTCTCTCTGATTACCGTTACCATTGTTACCATTGCTACCTCTCCTATTGTTATTTCCACCTTGGTTTCCATTGTTCTTCTCCTGGTAGTTATTGCCCTTCTTGAGATTCCTTATCTGGCGTTTGCTATTTCCTTGGTTGCCACTATCATTCTGATACCTTTTGTTTCCATTCTTCATATCCCAATTCTTGCGGTAATTTGAGATCTATTGCAGTTTCTGCTCCTATTTGGTAGCCTTTTCAAACACTTCACCCATGGTTAATGGATTATACATGTCCACATCTGATCCAATCTGCGGTCTTAAGCCCAAGATGAATTTGTGAATCCTGAACCTTTCAATGAGCTGATATTGTGGAACATATTTCAATAAGTGAGAGAATTTCTCCCAATACTGAGTCACAGTCATACCTCCCTGAGTGAGGTTTTGAAATTTCGTCATTTTCTTGTCGAAGTAAAGTTGTGGTAACCACCTCTTTTGGAAGAGCTCAAGAAAATGATCCCATGTGACTTCTCCTAGAAGCAGTTTCTTTTCAACTTTCTCATTGTCCCACCAAGTAGCTACTTCCCCAGTAAGCTGATAAGATCCCCAAATAGCTTTAGTTTTGGCAGACAAATCACGGAGGTCAAAGTATTTTTCCATGTCAATGATCCAAGCTGCAGCACCATCACCAATAGTCTTACCATCAAACTTAGGAGGTGTAACCTTTTTAAGGTCCTTTCCTAATTCTTTGGCAATCTTGTTTCTGTTATTTCTGTTCACTTCATCTTCAAGACCTTGAGCTTCCTCTCTTCTCTCCTCATTTCTATTTCCCCTTATGCCTCTGATTTCTTCTTCCATGGTATTCATTCTGGTTCCCTGTTGAGTCAGAAGAGCTAAGATTTGGTCCAACTGATTATTCTATCCTTCACCATTCTGTCTAGCATTAGACCCTCCTGCAGCAGTGCCAGCATTGTTTCCAACATTGCCTTCTTCATTGTTACCAGTATCGGGGTTACTGCCAGATCCCAGGGTTGATCCCCTACGCCTAGAGTTCCTAGTGTTCATGATGAACTATCTGTAAGAGTTTTCAACTTTTAGTGTAATGGTTCCATAAAGTTCCAGAGTAGAACCATCACTCTGATACCAAATGTAAAGTACTAGAAATTCACAAACAACAAGAAAATGGAGTAAACAAAGATTTACTAAAAATACTTCTAAGTTCGACAAAATATGAACTTTTATTCATCATGGCAAAGGTAAGAGATTGAGATAACATTCAAGAATCCAAGCAAGTTTTCAGATTTATAAGTAAAAGTACAACCATAAAGTCAAAGCGTACATAAATACATCTGAAGTCCTTTACAGAGTATGTCGAAACAAATATTACAAGTGTCGAATAATGGCATCAAGCCTTACAATCATTGAATACAAGAAGTACAATTTGATATAAATGTCAAATAATCTATCAAGGAGTCCTCGACCACCATCGACTAACTGGCCATCTGCTACGTCGAAGGACAAGAACATGGTTTAGGCACTTTTTTCGCCCAACCACGAAGCTTGCGCTTCCCCGGTATCCTTCAAACGAAAGGATGCCTGACCCTGCTCGAAGAGCCTAGCAACCTAGAAACATATGCAAGGTGGAATCTGGTATGTGCCTATCAATCTACATGCATCACTAATATGAATGCAGCATCTCATCAATAGGATGTGGTAGGAAAAAAAAATATACAATGTATAGCTAGGAAAAGTCCATCTATTTCAATGGTGCATGTCTATTTCAACATTCTGTCAGCTTTGGCCAAAGCGTTACTCTGTAATAACAGCATGCAAGTTTGAAAAAGAAACTTACTTCCCTAATATCCCACATTTGATACCTGTCCCAGAAGACAATCTTTCCTTCATAACTCTAATACAATGACGAGGGTAAGCAAAATCAAGTAAACAACTCACTCTCTACATAGTAATCATCATTTGTCAGAAACTTCAAAGAAGAGAACAAAGCAATTTCAATTCATTTTGTAAACGTAACAAATGTCAATTTGAATAAAATAAACTCTACTTGAATGAACTTCAGTGTAAGAGACAAATGGATTGATCCCTTAAGTATAATTCCTGTAGTCTTTCAATTAGAGCAATTATGACTTAATCTCTTGAACAAAGATTCTTGCGTTGATAAGGAAAATAAAGAAATGTTTATCTTTCGTCAAGCTTTTGAGGATCGTTTACATGTGTTTGAATGAGTTTTCATATCAGATATCGAAGCAGTTCAAATGTTTAATTGTTTCTATTTTCTTGATGAGGACAGTTGGCTTGAGTCATCATATTGAGTTATCTAGTTTCAAAACTTATCATTTTTTTCCTTAAAATATCATCCACTTCAATGGTCAAACAATTCTGTGTAGTTTTAGATATAATTAGATTTGATCTACTTACTATTATGGGTTTACACTAAACAACGAACAATTGGTTTTACACAGAAAATGTTTTATATCCACTGAGGTCGAAATAAACAGAGATTGTTTTATTGCTTCATCATTTTACTCAAAAAGATTACGACTTCATTTACATAGGGACGAATTAATCACATAGGGAAAGATTTCCCACTACTCAGTGTTTGACATTGGTTAACAGTTTCAGTAAACATTAAAAGGTAGACGTTCATCTGGAAAGAAAGTAGTGTGACATGTGTTACACCGAAATCGGCAGATGACTATAAAAAGAACGGCATTGCAAAATAACTATAGTTGGCATATTCAACATTTCAAGAAATGACCACCGTCGGCATTGCATGGGATAATTTATATGCTGCATGGTACGATAAGTACAGGAACATCTTATTTTAGGATTTAAACAACATGACCATGCCATGGGAAAAAGTTTTGTAATGTTCAGAGGATGTTTTTAGTAATACAGGGAAGGTGTAGGAATACAGAGGACGGCTGATAATTGGATTTTACAAAATGGATCGGCATACATAATACTCTTATTAATTGACACATATATGTCAGAAAATTGGGATCTATATAGTCGATGGCAACATAGCAGCGAATGGTGTAATTGATGGATTGAGATTTCTTTGTAACAACACTGAAAGGCAAAAATAACGGCATTCAGTTACAGGAATCAGCGTAGAACTGTAGAAAAATGGCAAGATTTCAGTGAACTAGTAACAAACACTTGCTAAAAACCACAACCACGCCCTTACTAATATAAAGAACAACTTCACTATTGCAGAGATCGATTTTTGAATCTCGGGAGTTTTTAATAATTACAAATCATTCGAAGAAACATGAAAAAAAGAATAGGAACGGCGGCATTATTCAGGGATCGGTATTTTCTTTTTTTCATACAGAAGAAAAATGTTAAGAACAACCAGAGGTCATTGAAATGGTATGAGGAAAGATTTGAAGTTTCAGATCCATAGATATATATATATAAATAAATGAAAGAAGGTCACGCCAAAACTAGCTAGCAGTTCGTAATACTAAGAGTAATATTATGTAGTATACTACTAGTTTTCTCAGAATCCTACCTGGTTCTGTCAAGCGAAATCTTCCCTTTGCCTTCGCTGTAACTCCGTTTTCCCTTCCGGCGTTCTTCTCTCCTTTTTTTCCCTGCCGTCCTTCCTCTTCCAGCGTTCTTCTTCTTGCTATATTTTTATCTATCTTTTCTTCCATATATCTCTTTTTCCCATCTTTGAAAACCTAAAAAAAAACCCCTTGCCTCATGCCTCATGCAGAGTTTTGGTTTTTGCTAACATCAAATAACTCCCCATCTTTGATTCGCATGCATTTGCATGCTAATATGTTCCTCTCTGAATATAAAAAAAATGAGGAATTCTATTTTACGTTATAACCCAATTATATATGCATCTTAATTTAGATTTTTGCATGAACATATATATATGTATACTATATTATTATTATTATTATTATTATTTAATTTAAATATACAATTTTTTTTATACCAAGTAAAGAATAAAATACATTCTAAAGATAATAAAGATAATAATATCTTTTATTAGATTTGCATATATTTTTTTTTAAATTCACAAATTGCTCACGTTAAATTCTTTTTATAAGAACCATATAGGAATAAGATTAGCATTCTATTTTAATTTTGAACAATAGTTATATATTTTCATCTATCTATCAAGATTCTAACTTATCATTTTGATGCATAAACAGGTGTCGAGTTCGAAGATAAGACAATCAAAGACATTCATAGTGATTCTGACCAAATGAGAGCGTCGTCATCCTTCCGATAATTACGCAAAACATAATCAATGAATTAAACATGCAAGCATTACTCGTAAAAAACACACACAATGCAATGCAAGATAAATCAAACTACATGAGTGTGTGGAATTCCCAGATAAAACCCGTCAGATGTTTCCACGTAGCTAGGACTCCCCTACCTAATCCATGCTCTTGTCATCGACAAGGCTGCAAAAGTCAAACTCATAAGACCATCAATAAGTTAGTCCCATTATAGCCGAAGCGAAGGAAATAGCCGTAGCGAATCAGTTTAACTAATCAATGTAATTATTGAAATTTTACCCTTTCAATCAAGTATGCAAAGTATGAGATGTGACAATTTACTGGTTTCATGTTGATTTAAATGAGTAATGCTTCATTGCATGTGTTATGTTGTTTGTCTCCAATTTGAATATGTTCTTCTTCTGAATCTAAACAGCTAAGGGGTGTTTAAGATTCTAGAATATGGGTCTGCTATATTGAATACTTGGTCTTTTACTTCTACTCAAAGGGTAGATTAAATGTTTTAGATTAAAAGTGTTGGGAAGAATATATTGCATTGAGGATTTTGTAAGTAGAGATAACTGAACACTTAGTCTTGGGAAGTATCTGTAAGCCAGATATTAAACAATCCCCTTGAAACCTACTCTTTGATCCAAGTTTATGTGTACATTCACATGAGTATGTCTATTGACTCCGAGCCTTGAGATAGGCACCAGTTTGGTCATGTATTGAGGTTATAGCCCAAAGTCCTAGTTTTGCATCCAAATACCAAAAATCAAACTCAAACTTCAAATACAAACCATTAGGATTTTAGAAGTAGTTTAGGGACTGAAATCCTCTGTCTACAACTGAACATAGGCCCAAAACTAGCCCCTTTGCTCTTATTTTGCAGTTTTGGTCTTCATAAGAGAGGATTTATCTGCTTTGTATCAACATCCCAATAATCCCCATAGACATATGTTTTAGATGTCGAATAGGGAATACCCCCTTGGTTCTGCAGAGCCTAAAGAAGGAGAGGAGATATTTATAGAGTCTATCTCCTATACTGTTGGCCCTTGGCCTAGAAATCCTGTTGATCATTGATGGCTACCTTGTAGGGATAACTGGGAAAAAACATCCAGTCAGGAAAAGAACCAACACCTCTCCCTCTCCCTTATCGACAAAGAACATGGAAACATGAAAACTAGGACATGCAAAGAGGGATGACGATATAAATTGGGATGATGAAATGGAAACAAGATAATTTATGAAATTTTATTGGATGGGAAGAATGATGAGGAGAGGTAGAGAGGGGAGGGAAGTAGAGAGTGAAAGAGAGAGGGTAGGAGGTAGAGACGAGAGGGAAGTAGAGAGTGAGAGAGGGTAGGAGATAGACAGGGGAATGAAGAAGAGAGTGAGAGAGAGGGTAGGAGGTAGAGAGGGGAGGGAAGTAGAGAGTGATAAAGGGTATGAGGTAGAGAGGGGAGGGAAGTAGAGAGTGAGAGAGAGCATAGGAGGTAGACAGGAGGGAAGAAGAGAGTGAGAGTGAAGGTAGGAGGTAGAGAGGGGAGGGAAGAAGAGAGTGAAAGAAAGGGTAGGACATAGAGAGGGGAGGGAAGTAGAGAGTGGGAGATAGGGTAGGAGATAGAGAGGAGAGGGAAGTAGAGAGTGAGAGAGGGTAGGAGGTAGAGAGAGGAGGGAAGTAGAGAGTGATAGGAGATAGAGAGGGGAGGGAAGTAGAGAGTGAGAGAGGGTAGGAGGTAGAGAGGGGAGAGAAGTAGAGAGTGAGAGAGAGAGGGTAGGAGGTAGAGAGGGGAGGGAAGCAGAGAGTGAGAGAGAAGGTATGAGTTAGAGACAGGAGGGAAGTAGAGAATCAGGGAGAGGGTAGGAGATAGAGAGGGGAGGGAAGTAGAGAGTGAGAGAAGGTGGGAGGTAGACAGAGGAGGGAAGAAGGGAGTGAGAGAGAGGGTAGGAGGTAGAGAGGGGAGGGAAGTAGAGAGTGAGAGAGGGGAGGGAAGTAGAGAGTGAGAGAGGGTAGGAGGTAGAGAGGGGAGAGAAGTAGAGAGTGAGAGAGAGGGTAGAAGGTAGAGAGGGGAGGGAAGAAGAGAGAGAGAGAAGGTAGGAGGTAGAGAGGGGAGGGAAGTAGAGACTCAAAGAGAGGGTAGGAGGTAGAGAGGGGAGGGATGAAGAGAGTGAGATAGGGTAGGAGGTAGAGAGGGGAGAGAAGTAAAGAGTGAGAGAGAGGGTAAGAGGTAGAGAGGGGAGGGAAGAAAGTGAGAGAGAGAGAGAGAGGGTAGGAGGTAGAGAGGGGAGGGAAGAAAGTTAGAGAGAGAGGGTAGGAGGTAGAGAGGGGAGGGAAGTATAGAGTGTGAGAGAAGGTAGGAGGTAGAGAGGGGAGGGAAGAAGAGAGTGAGAAGGATGGTAGGAGGCAAAGAGGGGAGGGAAGTATAGAGTGAGAGAGGGTAGGAGGTAGAGTGGGGAGAGAAGTAGAGAGTGAGAGAGAGGGTAGGAGGTAGAGAGGGGAGGGAAGAAGAGAGTGAGAGAGAAGGTATGAGGTAGAGAGGGGAAGGATGTAGAGACTTGGAGAGAGGGTAGGAGGTAGAGAGGGGAGGGAAGAAGAGAGTGAGAGATAGGGTAGGAGGTAGAGAGGGGAGGGAAGTAGAGAGTGAGAGAGGGTAGGAGGTAGAGAGGGGAGGGAAGAAGAGAGTGAGAGAGAGGGTAGGAAGTAGAGAGGGGAGGGAAGTAGAGAGTGAGAGAGAGGGTAGGATGTAGAGAGGGGAGGGAAGAAGAGAATGAGAGAGAGAGGGGAGGAGGTAGAGAGGGCAGGGAAGTAGAGAGTGAGAGAGGGTAGGAGGTAGAGAGGGGAGGGAAGTAGAGAGTGAGAGAGAGGGTAGGAGGTAGAAAGGGGGGAAGAAAAGAGTGAGAGAGAAGGTAGGAGGTAGAGAGGGGAGGGAAGTAGAGACTTAGAAAGAGGGTAGGAGGTAGAGAGGGGAGGGAAGTAGAGAGTGAGAGAGAGGGTAGGAGGTAGAGAGGGGAGGGAAGAAGAGAGTGAGCAAGAAGGTAGGAGGTAGAGAGGGGAGGGAAACAAAGACTTAGAGAGAGGGGAGGGAAGTAGAGAGTGAGAGAGAGAGGAGGGAAGTAGAGGTGAGAAAGAGAGAGGAGGGGAGGGAGAGAGGAGGAAAGGGAGTGATTTAGTTCAGCATAATGTAAGTGCGTTATAATGCACTCGCATTATGCTTCGGCTTGGCAATTACCAAGCCCAAGGATTGGATTTACCTTGAGCTTCCAACCCAAAGGCTTGGACTATGTTTAGGTTGTCCGAGGACATGTTTTTCTAGTTTCTAAAAAAGTTTAGATAATCTGGAGCGTGCTCCCCATCAGGATTGCACTTTTTTCAATGAAAAGTCAAAAAAATACCACCATAATCTTAAGCTCTCTGTTAGCTATCTAACCATATAATTTTTTTCACATTTTGAGTATGTTAAGAGTTTCATCTTTAATTTCTTTTGTTAGTGTATCTATTTTTTTGTCAAAAACCAGTGTCTAGTATTTTTGACTTTTTTTAACCATTCATCAAAATTTCAAATAAGTTACATTTTTAGAAACTAGACTCCATTCTAAATGTATTTTAAAAAAAGATTTTCGATTAGTTTTCAAAAATTTTAGGGGGGAGCATGCTCAATTTTCTATTTTTCAGGATGTGTTCACTTTTAAAATTACTAAAAAATTAATTGTTCATGAAAAAATTATCAGAAAAATTAGGGATAAACTACATGGTGTTAGCTAATTTCTCACTAAAATGATTTTTGAAATACTAAAAAAAAGTTAACATTTTAGGGGGAGCACACCAGACACTATGTTATATTTTTTTGAGAAAAACAAGACCATTTTGTGTGCTCCCCCTTTTTTAACCCCTTAATCTCAACCATTTTTGAAAAAAAATAGTAGTTTAGAAACTATATTTAGAGCACTACGACTCTTGTTTTTGTTGTATCTTCAAATTTTGAGTGTAACTATCTTCAATTTCTCATCCAACATCAATGTTTCCTAATTTCAAAAAAAAAGTTGCATCTTAAGACCCCCTTTTGGTCCCTCATCTTTGTGCACTTACTCGGATCTTGATTGGACGTATGCTCTACCCTCACACCCTTGGGTGATCTTGGGGATCAAAAGTCCATCATTATCCTTTTTGTTTATCGTTGTTAATCCTAAGGTTCACTTGAATGCGTATGCTCTCTCCTTATGCCTCATGTGAGCCTGTGGATTAAAATCACCAAGTGTAATCTTGCCCTTTAGGAGGCCTGCTAGGGGATTTCATCACCCTTAGGGATGACCTCAACCACATGTTCTGGTAGGTTATATCAAACGAGGGAAAGAGAAAGCTATACCTCAATCTAGTCAGTAGTCATTAGGACAACCTTGGGGCCCCGAGTGATTTCGAACACAAGGTGAAGTGGTGTTTTCTTAATCTCTTATGCCACATCCCTTCAATGGGCTAGTGTTCATAGACTTGGGCCTCATCATACCTTGTGTATTTGGAGGAGTCCACCAAAAGCTCATAAAAGCCTAGTTAAGACCTTCATCCATTTTTTAGTGTGGTGCAAGGGACGTGAACCACCCCTTGAAGTTACTCACCATCATACCTCCTTGAAGTGGAGATATAAGTTTTCTTTGGGTAAGGCATAAAAGCCTCCAAGGAAAAGGATATGGGGTGCAATGTCCTTATTCCTAGCTATCCACTCAGGGTGAAGTGTTCTTAGTTAGGTAAGAACATGGATAGGTATCCTATCATGTGGACTCACACTAGGAATCAAACCCATTTGAATAATCTAGGGTGTTTGTGTGTATTGTGTTTGTGATCATTTTCCTTAGCCTAATCCAATCCATCCTTTGCAAACCCATGCATATGTGTGTAAAATCCTTTTGTTTACAAGTGGCCTAAATGTTAAGCTCTAAACAATCCAATCACCTTCATCCTTCATCCTACTCATCCAATCCCACTCAACCTCATCCAATCTCTATCAAATCCATATCAATACTAATCATTTACCTTATCCAATCCCATCACATTATCTCACATATCCTATTCATCCTAATCATCCAATCTCTATCCAATCCATATCAATCTTAATCATCTCTTTTATCCACCTCATTATCTCCTAATCATTTCATCCCACATATCCCTCTCATCCAATCATCTTATAAATTCATCCTAATCATCCCCATATTATCCTAATCAATCTCATTCTATCCTAACCATCCTAATTATCATCCTAAATCATCATCCATAACCATTATAGTCATCCAATCCAAGCCATCATTTAGGACCCTTAATCCTAATCAAGTTATCCTACTCCAATAGATGTCCTAGACCTAATCCACATCATAATCCAATCATCAAGCCTAAGCCAATCCTTCATTATTGTCCTAATCCAAACCCCTTTATCCACCTAATCCCATTTCATCACATCCTAATCTAACCCATTTATCTCTCATTAGTAATCCTAATCCATTTTTCATCTATCCATCTCAACCTAATCCCTAATCCTTAATCAACAATCATCCTTTACAAATCAAACTTTGGTTAAGGACTTAGTCTAATTCATACCCCATCAAAATTTCATCCATCCCAATCATAATTATCCACTTCATTATCAAAAATCCCTCACCTAAGGATCCTAGCCTTAATCCACAATCATCCATTTCCAATCCATCCAATCGAAAATCAAGACCCTAGTTGATCATCATCCACTAGTACAAAAAGAGCAATATATTACTAAAAAAACTACTAAAAACTACTTATAAATGACCAAACATGGTCACATGACCATTAGTAGTTTATTGCTAGTCATTTATAATGTGACCAAATTGATGACTAAACCATTTTTAGTCATTTATTGGTTGTTTTGATTGATCGATTTGGTAGTATATTTAGTCGTTGATTTAGTCATTCATTACCGTAATCTGGTCACTTATTTAGTCATTTTTTTCACTAATATATTTAGTCATTAATTTAGTCATTGATTATTGTTAACTGATCACTTATTTAGTCATTTTTATTCACTAATTTAACATTGGTCATATATTTAGTCATATTTATTCATTGTTCATTGATTTCTGTCAATTGGTAACTTATATTTAGTCAATTTAATTATTAATTCATGTCAATTAGTAGTATATTTAGTCATTTTGAAGCTTGCAATCTATGTAGATTTCCATCTGGCATTAATTGTTTGCTTCACACATGTCTTTGATATTATTCATTGAATGCTCTATGAGAGGAGTGTTGCGAGCTAAGCAATATAATCCACATTTGGATCTCATTTGCCTTGGTTTTATTTCCCCGCCGACTTGAATGACTTCAATTCATTATGTTGGCTTGTGCGATCCTCTTTTTATGCAAGAGACGATGATATCTATGTCATTAATTATTTTGTTCTTGCCTCTTCATTTTGCTCTTGCTGTGTATCTGCAATGTCTATCTATCCCCACAATTGTCAACTTCATTTGCCTGTTCAATCATGGGAATAACCAGTGCACGGAAGCATCAACTCAGATTTCATGGCTAGGGCCTTCAAACTGCTTGATGAAGAGCCAGTGGAGGATGCTTTGATAGATGTATGTGATAGAGATTTTCTGCTGCAATCTAGGATATGTTATGCTTCGCATCTGGTATCTCATTTTCTCTCAAATGCGATGGACTTATTTCATTAGGTTGATACGGTTAAAACGATAGCATCAATATTTGTTCATGACTATCTAGTCCCAGATGTCAAGCTATTTGAAGCTTTTGCTACTTATAATCTCCATGATGGCTCAACCTTGGTAGGGGGACTCTTTCTCCGTGAAGATATCATTAATAAACCAGTTTTAGCTATGTTTATCAAGTGATGATTTCAACTTTGCAATCAGGTAATAGAGAGCTCTTTGATAATGCACTGTGGGTTCACAAATCTACATTTGGAAGGTCCTGTTGAGTGAAAGAATGGAACAGATAAGAAATAGGTTGATACTCTTAGAGGCTAGGTAGGCCCAGTTGAATAGTGATAACCCTGTTGTGTCTGCCAGTCAGAAAGCTAAACTTATGGTCAGCCCTTTTGATCCTTTGTATGACCAACTAGATTTGTCATGGGTTGATTATAAAGTAGAAAATATGCTTGCTATGATATACTGTCAGATGCCTAGATTTAGTGGTCAGAGTGTATGTGATGGGAATGCACATATCCAAAAGTTTCATGAGTTCATGGGAAAACATTCATTCAGAGATGAGGATATGTGGATGAGGTTTTTTGTTAGGTCCTTTGATGCAAAAGCAAAAGACTGGTATTTAGGCTTTCCAAAGAGATCCTTTGCCTGTTGGGATGAGCTTACTAACTGTTTCAAAAAGGAATTTGCAAAAGAACTTGCTGATCTTGTTGTAGAATTGATGAAAATCAGAAAACAAGATAAAGAGCTATGTATTGATTTCAATCATAGGTTTGCAGTAGCCCTTTCACAGATCCCAGAAGTCTTCAGACCTGGTATTTCAGCCTATGTTGGCATATATTTTGAGGCTTTTGAGGAGGGCTCTAGTGCATTACTGAAGGATTTCAAGGTGACAAGCATGCAAATGGCACACATTTTTTTAGAAAATATAGAAAAAATCAGAAATGAGCACCTGCAGAAATCCCTGTCCTCAGGTTTTGGTGTGAATAATGGTTGTGAAGCTACAAATGACCAATTGATTAAGGCATCATGTGAAGATGAAAAGATAA
This sequence comes from Cunninghamia lanceolata, assembly GCA_027924645.1. Taxonomy (NCBI): domain Eukaryota; kingdom Viridiplantae; phylum Streptophyta; class Pinopsida; order Cupressales; family Cupressaceae; genus Cunninghamia; species Cunninghamia lanceolata. The sequence goes on along the minus strand of BSBN01000555.1, from coordinate 6,537,451 downwards.
ATACTGAGGATGCCAAGGAAAGGACTAATGAGGACTCCCATTGCAATGTTGAGGCAACTGACCATGAAAGCAACAATGAGGTTGTGGGCAGCAATGAGCAACATTTTGAATGGACCTGTGGAGATAATTGTGAGTATTGTACTCAAGACAGAGAAGATATAAGCAAACAGAGAAACAGTTCCATGTGTGAACCATTGCCTTCTTTTCAAACACATGGAGATCATGAAGAGCAGTCAGAGATTGAAACAGGTGTTAGTACAGAGCATGGTTGTTTTTTATTTGGTGACTGTTTTGCTTATGACACACAGGCTGATACTCCTCCACAAGGCGATGCTCTGCTGCCCGTGAACAAATGGCATATTATGATCAAGCTGATGTACCTGGATCACCCATCTTTGACACATATGGTGATGAGGATCTATTTGAGTATGGTGAAGGTTTGAGCACTATTTTTGACTTGGATTTTGTTTCTCATCCTGATGAAAGAGAAAACAACATACATCAGGAAAGTGACTATAAAAATGTGCCTGATTTGAAAGAGATGCTAGAGCCTAATCTTTTCCAGTTTGGTGCTGCTATTGGTTGTGTGCATGATGTGCACAATTGTGAATTTGAAAGCTTTTCTTTTGATAGGCCAGTTGATGAAGAGATCCCTGGTGTTCTTAGTTGCATGGTGGACTTTGAGTACTTTCAATTTTTAGTCCAGCTAGGAAATCATTTTGCAATGGATAGTGATGATAACCTATGTTCTATACCATATGAATATGCATTGCCTGATACATTCTACATCCATTTGTTGCTTGATGCTGAGGGTTGTTTACATAAGGTTAACAGTGACAAACTGAGTCAAAAAGTTGAGTATGCAAATGACCAAGTTTGTTTGTGGTCAGATCATGGCAGTACTCTCAGGCTTGACCCAGTGTATGCAGATGAGAACAAGGTGTTTGATAAAGGGAAATATTGGTTTTCCTTTTCTTGATGGCCTTATGCCATCAAGTTTGATTGGTGATGCGGATCATGGTAACTTTATGACTCTATTGCCCAATAGATAAGGGACTGGTCTGCATCCCAGAGTTCTGTGGTTCTTGCCATGCCTGCAAAAGGCATGCATCTTCAGACAGAGCCACTGTTGGTGCCTGATTTGACTGTCAGTTTTTGAGCAGATTTTCATGTAGGCACCTTACCAAAAAGATCCAAAAAAAAGGTTATAAGTTTTGGCACCCCTTCAGTGTTTTGTAGCATCCACATCATCTTTCTTGAGGAAGGGGTCATCATGTTTTGTCCATCGGTGTGAGGTCGCTTATGTCTCAGTGATCATGTTGATAGCATGGTATGTTCTTTGTTTCACTGAGACTTTCTGCTATCGGCAAAGGAAATTATGGTTCCACCGAAGGAGATGGTCATACCGATGGGGGTAAGTCAAGTGTTCATCGGCAAGAGTGGGAGCTATCGGCAATGTTATTTATGGATCCACCGATGGGAGGGGTCACCCTGATGAAGTTGCCATCAGAGTGAGATTGCATATCAGCCTGGTCGATGGAAGTTAGCCCGACGGTCTAAGTCTCACCGACGGGGATTCCAAAGGAGATGTTCGTCGGCATAACGCTCTTCGTCTGCGAAGGAAATTCATGCTAGACCAACAATGGGAGGTCTGGCCGATAGTGGAATTGATGTTCGGCATGTTGGGGTGACTATTGTGTTGTTCTCACCAATGGAGGTATGCCATCAGTGTGATGGGGGCTATCAGGCGAGCCGGCAAGGGGTTCACCGATGGAGTGGTGTCTGGCCGATGGTAGTGGTCTTGGTGATGGGCTTTTGGCTGAGAGGCATGCATCGAGCGTGGCAAAAGTGCTCGACATTTAGATTACATGCGGCCCTGCTTTTAAATTAATAAAGTGGTCTCTGTCGGATGCATGTGGGACTATTCCTCTTGCATTTTTTGATTTCTCAATGATATGTGTTTTGGCGAGAAGGTGTTGAGGGCACAGTTCCTACATTTTCTGTTGGCCGGGGGTGGTTGAGGCCTTTAATGGCGATGGTGCAAGGGCATGGGCGAGTGGTTGAACAGTCATGTACCTAGTTTTTGACATGAGTTCTCCAACGGTGGCACAGAGCTCGAGTTCATCTGTTTCATGTCCTTCTCCTACTTCTCCATGTTTTGTCCCCTACTGCATTGATAATTTCTGAGCGCCATTTCTTATGGAATGTATCTGGCAAAATTTTGAACTGAGCCATGTAATTAATTGCTAAAAGTGCACGGTTCTGTATAAATGGTCTGGCTGTGTTACTTTTTAGAGGTGGGAGGTTCTTGGGCTTTTTGCTCTGACTCTGAACATAAGGTGTTCACATTTTGAAAGACATTTTGTTGCAAATTCAGTCCTTATGTTGGTGTATCAGTCTATCTTGGCTTGTAAATGATTATTTTCTCTATGGTGATTTTCTATGCAGATTGATTTTAAATGAAAAACACCTGGTGTGTGTATTGTTTTTGATTGTCTCCTGTATGTCATCTATTATCCTTTCAAACGAGGTTGTCAAGGACTTCCAAGTTTTTCAGTGTATGCATACTGTGTGTCTAATTTATTGCATCTACTCAAGGAGTGGTTAAATAGGCTTTTGATCAGATACAAGGGAAAATAGATTGCATCATAGGATCTGTTAAGTATGATCATTAGTAATACTCTTTCTTGGACATGTTGTTGTTAGGCAGTAGCATTCTTCTCAGGTCCTCTGGCTATGAATTAGTGTTGTCATGGGGAGACATTTACATTCTTAGATATGACTCTGCTGCATAGATAAGGCACTGGTTTGGGAATCTGTTGTTCAATGGGTTTAGGAAAGTCCCATAACTCCAAATATCAATTCAAACCATTTCATCCTTCAACCTGTTAGTTGTAGGATTAGGAGTAGAAAACCCTTGCATGCTTTCATCCCTAACCAGACATTATGTCTAAGAATGTTGCCAACCTTGTGATTTGTTACACAAATCTTGGTCCTTACATGAGAGTATTCTGCCTGTTGCTGTCAAGTTATATTCATATGTCATTGAGCTAGTCAAGATCATACCTTTATCAAATAGGGACACCCCCCTTGGTGTGGCAGAACCAGAAGTGAAGGGGAGGAGCTCACGCAACCTCCTATATTTAGTTGGTTGAATCTGCCTGTGCATTAGAACTGGCAAACCCTAATGCTGATTCAAAAAGAAAACAAAAAAAAATGGCGACTCCGCTGGGGACTCTTTTGCAAAAAAAATGGCAACCCTACTGGGGAATGTGATTTGAAAATTGTTATTTTTTGTCCTCCCTGGTGAAATATCTGTGTGCCCATCTGAGTCGCAACAGAAAATGGTGATGCTCTGCTGGTGGAATGAACTTAGAGAGATGCTTAATGAGCTTTCAAGCTGTTGAAAATTTTGTCCTCTCTGGAGAGGTGGCGACTCTGCAAAAGATTCAAGTGCACATGAAAGTTGATGTGTGTGTTGTGACAGAAAATGTGCTTTTCAGACTTCAGCATCTGTATGAGAAAAGGTACCTTGCTCCTTCTTACTTGTAATTGTTGTTTTATTGCATTGGTTAGATGCCAGGGGAGGCTACAGGTCTTAGGAATGTTAAAGATGTCTGAAAATAGAAATTTCATGAATCCAAATATGTATACACCCATACTCAGTGAAAAGGGGGATGATATGTTGAGCGAAAGAATGGAATAGATAAGAAATAGGTTGATACTCTTAGAGGCTAGGCAGGCCCAGTTGAATAATGATAACCCTGTTGTGTCTGCCAATCAGAAAGCTAAACTTCTGGTCAGCCCTTTTGATCCTTTGTATGACCAACTGGATTTGTCATGGGTTGATTATAAAGTAGAAAATATGCCTGCTAGGATATACTGTCAGATGCCTAGATTTAGTGGTCAGAGTGTATGTGATGGGAATGCACATATCCAAAAGTTTCATAAGTTCATGGGAAAACATTCATTCAGAGATGAGGATATGTGGATGAGGCTTTTTGTTAGGTCCTTTGATGCAAAAGCAAAAGACTGGTATTTGAGCTTTCCAAAGAGATCCTTTGCCTGTTGGGATGAGCTTACTAACTATTTCAAAAAGGAATTTGCAAAAGAACCTGCTGATCTTGTTGCAGAATTGATGAAAATAAGAAAACAAGATAAAGAGCTATGTATTGATTTCAATCATAGGTTTGCAGTAGCCCTTTCACAGATCCTAGAAGTCTTCAGACCTGGTATTTCAGCCTGCGTTGGCATATATTTTGAGGCTTTTAAGGAGGGCTCTAGTGCATTATTGAAGAATTTCAAGGTGACAAGCATGCAAATGGCATACATTTTTTTAGAAAATATAGAAAAAATCATAAATGAGCACCTGCAGAAATCCCTGTCCTCAGGTTTTGGTGTGAATAATGGTTGTGAAGCTGCAAATGACCAATTGATTAAGGCATCATGTGAAGATGAAAAGATAAATACTGAGGATGCCAAGGAAAGGACTAATGAGGACTCCCATTGCAATGTTGAGGCAACTGACCATGAAAGCAACAATGAGGTTGTGGACAGCAATGAGCAACTTTTTGAATGGACCTATGGAGATAATTGTGAGTATTGTACTCAAGACAGAGAAGATATAAGAAAATAGAGAAATAGTTCCATGTGTGAACCATTGCCTTCTTTTCAAACACATGGAGATCATGAAGAGCAGTCAGAGATTGAAACAAGTGTTAGTACAGAGCATGGTTGTTTTTTATTTGGTGACTGTTTTGCTTATGACACATAGGCTGATACTCCTCCACAAGGGGAACCCATTGGTGATGAAGATACATGCTCTGCTGCCCATGAACAAATCGCATATTATGATCAAGCTGATGTACCTGGATCACCCATCTTTGACACATATGGTGATGAGGATCTATTTGAGTATGGTGAAGGTTTGAGAACTATTTTTGACTTGGATTTTGTTTCTCATCCTGATGAAAGAGAAAACAACATACATCAGGTAAGTGATTGTAAAAATGTGCCTGATTTGAAAGAGATGCTAGAGCCTGATCTTTTCCAATTTGGTGCTGCTATTGCTTGTGTGCATGATGTGCACAATTGTGAATTTGAAAACTTTTCTTTTGATAGGCCAGCTGATGAAGAGATCCCTGGTGTTCCTAGTTGCATGGTGGACTTTGAGTACTTTCAATTTTCAGTCCAGCTAGGAAATCATTTTGCAATGCATAGTGATGATAACCTATGTTCTATACCATATAAATATGCATTGCCTGATACATTCTGCATCCACTTGTTGCCTGATGCTGAGGGTTGTTTGCATAAGGTTGACAGTGACAAATTGAGTCAGAAGGTTGAGTATGCAAATGACCAAGTTTGTTTGTGGTCAGATCATGGCTATACTCTCAGGCTTGACCTAGTGTATGCAAATGAGAACAAGATGTTTGATAAAGGGAAATATTGGTTTTCCTTTTCTTGATGGCCTTAGGCCATCAACTTTGATTGGTGATGCGGATCATGGTAACTTTATGACTCTATTGCCCAACAGATAAGGGACTGGTCTGCATCCCAAAGTTTTGTGGTTCTTGCCATGCCTGCAAGAGGCATGCATCCTCAGACAGAGCCACTGTTGGTGCCTGATTTGATTGTCAGTTTTTTAGCAGATTTTCATGTAGGCACCTTACCAAAAAGATCTAAAAAAAAGGTTCTAAGTTTTGGCACCCCTTCAGTGTTTTACAGCATCCACATCATCTTTCTTGAGGAAGGGGTCATCATGTTTTGTCCATCGGTGTGAGGTCACTTATGTCTTAGCGATCATGTCGATAGCATGGTATGTTCTTTGTTTCGCTGAGACTTTGTGCTATCGGCAAAGGAAATTGTGGTTCCACTGAAGGAGATGGTCATATCGATGGGGGTAAGTCAAGTGTTCATCGGCAAGAGTGGGAGCTATCGGCAATGTTATTTTTGGCTCCACCGATGGGAGGGGTCACCCCGATGAAGTTGCCATCAGAGTGAGATTGTATATTGGCTTGGTCGATGGAAGTTAGCTCGACGGTCTAAGTCTCGCCGACGGGGATTCCAAAGGAGATGTTCATCGGCGTAACGCTCTTCGTCGACGAAGGAAATTCATGCTAGACCGACAGTGGGAGGTCTGGCCGATAGTGGAATTGATGTTTGGCATGTCGGGGTGACTATTGTGTTGTTCTCACTGATGGAGGTTTGCCATCGGCGTGATGGGGGCTATCGGGCAAGCCGGCGAGGGGTTCACTGATGGAGTGGTGTTTGGCCGATGGTAGTGGTCTTGGCAATGGGCTTTTGGCTAATAGGCGTCCATCGAGCGTGGCAAAAGTGCTCGACATTTAGATTACATGCAACCCTGCTTTTAAATTAATAAAGTGGTCTCTGTTGGATGCATGTGGGACTATTCCTCTTGCATTTTTTGATTTCTCAATGATATGTGTTTTGGCGGGAAGGTGTTGAGGGCACAGTTCTTGCGTTTTCTATTGGTTGGGGGTGGTTGAGGCCTTTAATGGCGATGGTGCAAGGGCGTGGGCCAGTGGTTGAACAGTCATGTACCTAGTTTTTGACATGAGGAGTTCTCCAACGGTGGCATGGAGCTCAAGTTCATCTGTTTCATGTCCTTCTCCTACTTCTCCATGTTTTGTCCCCTGCTGCATTGATAATTTTTGAGCGCCATTTCTTATGGAATGTATCTGGCGAAATTTTGAGCTGAGCCATGTAATTAATTGCTAAAAGTTCACGGTTCTGTAAAAATGGTTTGGCTGTGTTACGTTTTAGAGGTGGGAGGTTCTTGGGCTTTCTGATCTGACTCTAAACATAAGGTGTTCACATTTTGAAAGACATTTTGTTGCAAATTCGGTCCTTATGTTGATGTATCAGTCTATCTTGGCTTGTAAATGATTATTTTCTCTATGGTGATTTTCTATGCAGATTGATTTTAAATGAAAAACACCTGGTGTGTGTATTGTTTTTGATTGTCTCCTATATGTCATCTGTTTTCCTTTCAAATGAGGTTGTCAAGGACTTCCAAGTTTTTCAGTGTATGCATACTCTATGTCTGATTTATTGCATCTACTCAAGGAGTGGTTAAATAGGCTTTTGATCAGATACAAGGGAAAATAGATTGCATCATAGGATCTGTTAAGTATGATCATTAGTAATACTCTTTCTTGGACATTTTGCTGTTAGGCAGTAGCATTCTTCTCAGGTCCTTTGGATATGAATTAGTGTTGTCATGGGGAGACATTTACATTCTTAGATATGACTTTGTTGCCCAGATAAGGCACTGGTTTGGGAATCTGTCTTTTCAATGGGTCTAGGAAAGTCCCATAACTCCAAATATCAATTCAAACCATTTCATCCTTCCACCTGTTAGTTGTAGGATTAGGAGTAGAAAACCCTTGCATGCTCTCATCCCTAACCAGACATTATGTCCAAGAATGTTGCCAACCTTGTGATTTGTTACACAAATCTTGGTCCTTACATGAGAGTATTCTGCCTGTTGCTGTCAAGTTATATTTATATGTCATTCAGCTAGTCAAGATCATACCTTTATCAAATAAGGACACCCCCCTTGGTGCGGCAGAACCATAAGTGAAGGGGAGGAGCTCACGCAACCTCCTGTATTTAGTTGGCTGAATCTGCTTGTGCATTAGAACTAGCAAACCCTAATGCTGATTCAGAAAGAAAACCAAAAAAATGGTGACTCCGATGGGGGCTCTTTTGCAAAAAAAATGGCGACCCTACTAGGGAATGTGATTTGAAAATTGTTATTTTTTGTCCTCCCTAGTGAAATATCTGTGTGCCCATCCGAGTCGTAACAGAAAATAGCGACTCTGCTGGGGACTCTTTTGCAAAAAAAATGGTGATGCTCTGCTAGTGGAATGAACTTAGAGAGATGCTTGATGAGCTTTCAAGCTGTTGAAAATTTTTTCCTCTTTGGAGAGGTGGCGACTCTGCAAAAGATTCAAGTGCAGATGAAAGTTGATGTGTGTGTTGTGACAGAAAATGTGCTTTTCAGACTTCAGCATCTGTATGAGTAAAGGTACCTTGCTCCTTCCTACTTGTAATTGTTGTTTTATTGCATTGGTTAGATGCCAGGGGAGGCTACAGGTCTTAGGAATATTAAAGATGTCTAAAAATAGAAATTCCATGAATCCAAATATGTATACACCCATACTCAGTGAAAAGGGGGATGATATGTTCAGTGAAAGAATGGAACAGATAAGAAATAGGTTGATACTCTTAGAGGCTAGGAAGGCCCAGTTGAATAGTGATAACCCTGTTGTGTTTGCCAGTCAGAAAGCTAAACTTCTGGTCAGCCCTTTTGATCCTTTGTATGACCAACTGGATTTGTCATGGGTTGATTATAAAGTAGAAAATATGCCTGCTAGGATATACTGTCAGATGCCTAGATTTAGTGGTCAGAGTGTATGTGATGGGAATGCACATATCCAAAAGTTTCATGAGTTCATGGGAAAACATTCATTCAGAGATGAGGATATGTGGATGAGGTTTTTTGTTAGGTCCTTTGATGCAAAAGCAAAAACTGGTATTTGAGCTTTCCAAAGAGATCCTTTGCCTGTTGGGATAAGCTTACTAACTGTTTCAAAAAGGAATTTGCAAAAGAACCTGTTGATCTTGTTGCAGAATCGATGAAAATTAGAAAACAAGATAAAGAGCTATGTATTGATTTCAGTCATAGGTTTGCAGTAGCCCTTTCACAGATCCCAGAATTCTTTAGACGTAGTATTTCAACCTATGTTGGCATATATTTTGAGGCTTTTGAGGAGGGCTCTAGTGCATTACTGAAGGATTTCAAGGTGACAAGCATGCAAATGGCATACATTTTTTTAGAAAATATAGAAAAAATCAGAAATGAGCACCTGCAGAAATCCCTGTCCTCAGGTTTTGGTGTGAATAATGGTTGTGAAGCTGCAAATGACCAATTGATTAAGGCATCATGTGAAGATGAAAAGATAAATACTGAGGATGCCAAGGAAAGGACTAATGAGGACTCCCATTGCAATGTTGAGGCAACTGACCATGAAAGCAACAATGAGGTTGTGGACAGCAATGAGCAACTTTTTGAATGGACCTGTGGAGATAATTGTGAGTATTGTACTCAAGACAGAGAAGATATAAGCAAATAGAGAAATAGTTCCATGTGTGAACCATTACCTTCTTTTCAAACACATGGAGATCATGAAGAGCAGTCAGAGATTGAAACAAGTGTTAGTACAGAGCATGGTTGTTTTTTATTTGGTGACTGTTTTGCTTATGACACACAGGCTGATACTCCTCCACAAGGGGAACCCATTGGTGATGAAGATACATGCTCTGCTACCCATGAACAAATTTCATATTATGATCAAGCTGATGTACTTGGATCACCCATCTTTGACACATATGGTGATGAGGATCTATTTGAGTATGGTGAAGGTTTGAGCACTATTTTTGACTTGGATTCTGTTTCTCATCCTGATGAAAGAGAAAACAACATACATCAGGTAAGTGACTGTAAAAATGTGCCTGATTTGAAAGAGATGCTAGAGCCTGATCTTTTCCAGTTTGGTGCTGCTATTAGTTGTGTGCATGATGTGCACAATTGTGAATTTGAAAGCTTTTCTTTTGATAGGGCAGCTGATGAAGAGATCCCTGGTGTTCCTAGTTGCATGGTGGACTTTGAGTACTTTCAATTTTTAGTCCAGCTAGGAAATCATTTTGCAATGCATAGTGATGATAACTTGTGTTCTATACAATATGAATATGCATTGCCTAATACATTCTACATCCACTTGTTGCCTAATGCTGACGGTTGTTTGCATAAGGTTGATAGTGACAAACTGAGTCAGAAGGTTGAGTATGCAAATGACCAAGTTTGTTTGTGGTCAGATCATGGCGGTACTCTCAGGCTTGACCCAGTGTATGCAGATGAGAACAAGGTGTTTGATAAAGGGAAATATTGGTTTTCCTTTTCTTGATGGCCTTAGGCCATCAAGTTTGATTGGTGATGCGGATCATGGTAACTTAATGACTCTATTGCCCAACAGATAAGGGACTGGTCTACATCCCAGAGTTCTGTGGTTCATGCCATGCTTGTAAGAGGCATGCATCCTCAGACAGAGCCACTGTTGGTGCCTGATTTGACTATCAGTTTTTGAGCAGATTTTCATGTAGGCACCTTACCAAAAAGATCCAAAAAAAGGGTTCTAAGTTTTGGCACCCCTTCAGTGTTTTGCAGCATCCACATCATCTTTCTTGAGGAAGGGGTCATCATGTTTTGTCCATCGGTGTGAGGTCGCTTATGTCTCAGTGATCATGTCGACAGCATGGTATGTTCTTTGTTTCGTTGAGACTTTGTGCTATCGGCAAAGGAAATTGTGGTTCCACCAAAGGAGATGGTCATACCAATGGGGGTAAGTCAAGTGTTCATCGGCAGGAGTGGCAGCTATCGGCAATGTTATTTTTAGCTCCATCGATGGGAGGGGTCACCTCGATGAATTTACCATCGGAGTGAGATTGCATATCGGCCTGGTCGATGGAAATTAGCCCAACGGTCTAAGTCTCGCCGACGGGGATTCCGAAGGAGATGTTCGTCGGCGTAACGCTCTTCGTCGGTGAAGGAAATTCATGCTAGACCGACAATGGGAGGTCTGGCCAATAGTGGAATTGATGTTCGGCATGTCGGGATGACTTTTGTGTTGTTCTCACCGATGGAGGTTTGCCATCGGCGTGATGGGGGCTATCAGGTGATCCGGCGAGGGGTTCACCGATGGAGTGGTGTCTAGCCGATGGTAGTGGTCTTGGCGATGGGCTTTTGGCTGAGAGGCATGCATCAAGCGTGGAAAAAGTGCTCGACATTTAGATTACATGCGGCCCTACTTTTAAATTAATAAAGTGGTCTCTGTCGGATGCATGTGGAACTATTCCTCTTGCTTTTTTTGATTTCTCAATGATATGTGTTTTGGCGGGAAGGTGTTGAGGGCACAGTTCCTGCATTTTCTGTTGGCCAGGGGTGATTGAGGCCTTTAATGGCGATGGTGCAAGGGCGTGGGCGAGTGGTTGAACAGTCATGTACCTAGTTTTTGACATGAGGAGTTCTCCAATGGTGGCACGGAGCTCAAGTTCATCTGTTTCATGTCCTTCTCCTACTTCTCCATGTTTTGTCCCCTGCTGCATTGATAATTTCTGAGCACCATTTCTTATGGAATGTATCTGGCAAAATTTTGAACTGAGCCATGTAATTAATTGCTAAAAGTGCACAGTTCTGTATAAATGGTCTAGTTGTGTTACTTTTTAGAGGTGGGAGGTTCTTGGGCTTTCTACTGTGACTCTGAACATAAGGTGTTCACATTTTGAAAGACATTTTGTTGCAAATTTGGTCCTTATGTTGGTGTATCAGTCTATCTTGGCTTGTAAATGATTATTTTCTCTATGGTGATTTTCTATGCAGATTGATTTTAAATGAAAAACACCTGGTGTGTGTATTGTTTTTTATTGTCTCCTGTATGTCATCTGTTTTCCTTTCAAACGAGGTTGTCAAGGACTTCCAAGTTTTTCAGTGTATGCATACTGTGTGTCTAATTTATTGCATCTACTCAAGGAGTGGTTAAATAGGCTTTTGATCAGATACAAGGGAAAATAGATTGCATCTAGGATCTGTTAAGTATGATCATTAGTAATACTCTTTCTTGGACATGTTGCTATTAGGCAGTAGCATTCTTCTCAGGTCCTCTGGATATGAATTAGTGTTGTCATGGAGAGACATTTACATTCTTAGATATGACTCTGCTGCCCAGATAAGGCACTGGTTTGGGAATCTATCTATTCAATGGGTCTAGGAAAGTCCCATAACTCCAAATATCAATTCAAACCATTTCATCCTTCCACCTGTTAGTTGTAGGATTAGGAGTAGAAAACCCTTGCATGCTCTCATCCCTAACCAGACATTATGTCCAAGAATGTTGCCAACCTTGTGATTTGTTACACAAATCTTGGTCCTTACATGAGAGTATTCTGCCTGTTGCTATCAAGTTATATTCATATGTCATTGAGCTAGTCAAGATCATACCTTTATCAAATAGGGACACACCCCTTGGTGCGGCAGAACCAAAAGTGAAGGGGAGGAGCTCACGCAACCTCCTGTATTTAGTTGGCTAAATCTGCCTATGCATTAGAACTGGCAAACCCTAATGCTAATTCAGAAAGAAAACCAACAGGCCCAATGGGCTTACCATCTCTCGATACCTCAAGCAAGAATGGCTTCTTGCCTTCTAATTTTCTTAGTTTTGCATTCCTCTCTGTAGATCTGTACAAATCTTGACTCAATCTTTGTCTTTTGACAAAAGCATCCACATCTTCTATTAAACCACTACCAGTATTTCTGGCTAATCCACTAGTTCCATCAAAAGTTCTAGATGTAACAAGTGCACTTTGAGGCACAATAGATTCAAGTGGTCTCTCTCCATGACTTTCATTAACTAAAACTTCATGCTCCTTGGCCACATCAGGTGTGGCATCAGTAGGTAGACCATGAGTACCGGTCTCTGCAGATTTCACTTCAAACACATCCTTTAATCTTGAATAAATCATCTATAGACCTGTTGTTCCTTTAATGCTCTGATGTTTTTCAATAATCTCTCTTAGACTTTGTTCTAAGAGATCATCACAATGTTGCACATCACCATGTGCTATATCAGGCTGCACGTGATCACCATGTGCGATATTAGGCTGCACATCACCATGTGCTATATCAGGCTGTAGTACATTAGTATATGCTATATTAGGATGCACATGATCATCATTGCAACTATTGTTTTCACCAACTGCATTTGTTGAATCACAAAAGCAGTGGCTTCTATGAGATGGCGACACTATATCTTTTCTTTCCTTTTGTTTTTTCTCTGCATTTTCTTTGCGCTCTTTTTGTTGCCTATAAAACAAAAAATAATAGCATATTATGTCTTATATACATAAAGCTCTTGCCTATAAAATTTCATTAAACACTATTAAACAAATAATATACTACTTAGTGGATTTACAACTTGCCTATTTGTCAAACCAAGTCTCAATAAATATTCATTATTATTGGCCACTTTTCTCTACGAAGGCGCTCATAATCTAATAGTGAAGTTTCAACATTATGATCACTATCATCTAATTTGAGCCTTATAGCCCTTCTCTTCATTTTCTGAAGTCCAAATAAACAATAATGTATAAATCAACAACTTGAATCAGTAAAATCTTATTGAGTTCGTAAGTTGATAACTATTGACTTTCCAATCTGCTGATAACTGCAAATGAAAACTTGAAATAGAATTCAGTTTATAGATTAAAAAGAATTTGCAGTAAAAAACCAAGATGTTTACAATTACAGGTATCAGAAAAATTTTCCTTAGGGATATATTCACAAGAAAAGAATTCATAAAAACATACTCTAGTTCATCATGAGGTGTATTAGAACCATTCAAAATTTCACATAGTCCCACTCTGTTTCATACATTTTCCTTCCACAAATCCATAATTAGGGATTCATATTCCTTTTAGAATTGTTCTAGGAGTCATTTATGAGCATTTCATATCAGGTCTATGTGAAATAAATTTATATTTTTGACCATTGATGTGTTTTTGTCTCTTACCACAGCCCCACAGTACATGCAAACAACCTTGGTAGGTGTGCGGGAATTAGAGGATGTGAATACACAGTTACCACTATTGGTAAGAGACACTACTATGCATGACAGGTGTTGTCATTGATGGAAACTAAGTATATCCTATACATCCACATTACATGATTTGTTCATACCGGAAGTCAGAGTAAGGATTTGTCTAAGTCCAGAAGTCAGAAACAGAGCATGTGACAGGGTCCGGTATCTTAGTACGGATCTCTTCGGTAGTAAATCATAATGTACAATGGATCTAAGGGAGTAATAAGGATTGTCAGGACTATCTAAATCTAGGAATTTATCCTCTGGTGATGAAGGATTCAAAAGTTATAAGGATTTGAGTATCGGGTCAACACAGTCAGAAGAAGAACAAGGCTACCTAGTATTTGATCTTGGTCTGGATGCAGAAAAGTTGTTGGATAAGAAATTAGTGATAATTAGTGGTATTGGATGACATGATTGATGATCTGGGAACACTTAATTTTGGTCCGCGTTGTTATTTGTGCATGGATTCAGCCGACAGATCAGAGTTTTTAATAAAAGTTCTAAGTCTTCTTGAAGCCGACTGCAGTTGATAGAATTACTGAAATGCTGATATATATAGCCAATGGATTTGAGTCTTTTGGTGTGTGGTGGTGTGATGGTGTAAGTACAAAAAAGGCATAAAGAAGTGCGAGGGTGAAGATCTAAGCTCAGATCATGGTAGAACAGTAAACAAAGCAGAATAAGGATGAAGTGTGTAAGATCAGTATTCTGTACTTAACTAGAACTAAATTCTTGCATTGGTAGATGATGTTCATCAATTCAAACATTATGTAATCTTCTTGTAATCATTCCTATAGGTAGTGAGCCTCTTTGAGCAGTGAGCTTTAGGTAGTGAGCCCGAAGGCATGTGCCTTCCCCATTTGTAATACTTTTAATAGGGTATTAATTCTTGTGGACTAACCTCCACTGTGGTTTTCCCTTAACTAGATTTCCACATTAAAAATCTTGGTGTCAAGTGTGTTATTTGTGTTTTTGCTCGTGTTATTAATTCATACTTTCATGGTTATAATAATGATCTATAAATAAGTGGTAGAGAAGAATTAATTGCAGCAAATGATAAAGTTTTGAGACAACTAATTCACCCCCCCTCTCAGTTGTCTGCCCCAATTCCAACAATTGGTATCAGAGCGAGCTTCCTTGGAAGAAGCTTATCAGCTTGAGGGAGATCTAGGAAGGTATTAAAATGGATTCATACAACCTCCAAGAACAATTTAAACTTGCTTTAGAAGATCCTGATTAGTCTAGAGTTGATGTCAAGGAACTGCAAGTGAACCTTAAAGATGTTGAAGACTTCATTGAGACCTTAAAAGAAAAATTGAGCAAATCAAATGGATAAAGGAGGGAGCGACTTCTTCAACTAGGAAATCATAATGAAGATAAGGACAAGGTTGAGGCCCTAAAAGAGAAGACAAAGGAATGTGAGAAGTTAGCTAAAGAAGTTGTACTAAAACATGAGATGGAATATGGGGTGATGAGGTTAACCAAAGAAATTGAGGAAAGAAAGAAGACTAACGAAGACCTGAAACATACTCTAAAAGAAAGAACATAAGAATACTACAAATTGGATGGAATTACTGGCCATCTAGAGTCTAATCTACATGAAAGCAGAGACAACAAAAAAGAACTTGAAAGGCAAATTGTCATTCTCAAACATGACCTAGAAGTTGCAAATGAATATAAAGAGAAATTCAAGATAAGCTCAACTGAACTTGAGGTGCTTCTTAATAGTCAAAAGAAGGTAGATGATAAGCATGGTCTGGGATTTGAGAAAGGTGAAAGCTCTAGATCTGGTGAAAGAAATCCTGATGCAAGAAATCCAAGAAAGAATCCTAGAAGACCTCCGGTAAGACAACCCAATTCTCAAAGGTATCCATCCTTCAATGGCAATTGTTTCAAGTGCAATAAATTTGTTCATAGAGCTACTCAATGTAGAATTAGAGTGAATCAAATAGTCCATCCTTCTCTAGTCAATGCTTCAATTGTAAGAGGTATGGTCATAGAGCATTCATGAATGCAAAAGTATGATAATGAAAAACTCTAACAATAGAGGAAATGGCAATTCCTTTAATGGCTACTATTTTGCATGCAATGGATTTAGACACATGGCCAATCAGTGTAGATCAAGAGGGAATCAAGTAAATAAGCAAAGAAAAGTTGTATGCTTCAATTGCAATAGATCTGGTCATATTGCAAGATTCTACTGAAGTAGGAATAATAGAAAAGGTCTGGTAAACAGAAATTAGAACATGCAGAGACAAGACAACGTCAAGGGTAAATTTGATGTGAATGAGGTCCAAAATGAAATGAGTAAAACATGGGTAAAGAAAGGTGAAATGACTGTTGATAATGGATCACACCAGAACTCGACGCTGATAATTCCTCTGGGAATTGAACTAGGAGCTCTGGCTAGACGGAGCTGCTTAGAAAATCTAATTCCCCCAGCCAGTAAGTGAGTGCTTGAATCTGGAAAAATGAATAAAGTTAAAGTAGGCTATTGTAGATCTATTAAAGCTAATTCTAGAAGAAAACAAGCTAATGTGACTGATTATGGAACAATTGAAGATTGATTGTATGCAAAACGGTGTAACCGGATGTGTTAAGGTAGAGAATTTATTACAATGAAGAATTAGGTTTTGCAGAGGATAAAAGGTCATTCATTTGAGCATTTGAAGCACTTTGCATTCAAAGAGAGCAAGCAGAAGAGTACCTGAGCTAATATTTCAAGGATTTGAAGTGCGACTAGAGAATTCATCTACTAACCCTAACTCTGTGAAGAAAAAGGTATTTTCTACAAAGATTTGAACCTGTAATCTTTTGAGATGGCTACTCCTCTTGTTGTTGATATTACTGAAAGGCCCCAACCAAAATTTAAGAAGCATCCATACAAATAAGTAGAAGTCGACCGGTTAGGTGCATTTTCAAGTGTTCCATATGGTGTATTACTTGTTGAGGATATTAGGGCTTACATTCATGCTAGCATAGATGAATTTGGAGACTCAAAGTTTGTAGATTTGTTTAAGAATCATCTGAGGGATGAAATTCACAGTCTTAAACTTGAGTATAAGGCATTGCACGATAAACATTTCATTCATGTTATAGGGTTTCCATGCTTTGATGAAGATGAATGGGTTTGGTATGTTTTAATCCATATGCATGATGAGTTTATATGGCTAATAAAACCTTTCAAAATCACCAAGGATGCCATCAAAGCTATGATAGGGTTAAACTCATCCAGTGGACTGCCAATGTTGAAGGCTATAAAAAATCAAACTGTGACTGATGCTACTGGTTCAATGTTTGACAAAAGGGAAATGACTATCAATGACATTATTGATCTGGATGTTAATTTTGCTTCAATGGTGATTGGATATAAGATTTATCATTCCAGCAGGGAAAATTTTGTATTTAGTACGGCTATCTATGCAGCTTATCAGATGTTGAGAGAGAATGTTGATTATGACTTGTTTGAGTTGTTGCAAAACTAGCTGATGAAAAATTTGAATAAGGTAAAGAAGGATAAGAAGAACACCTTCAAATATGGTACACCGGTCTTATGTTTGTTCTTCTATTTCATGAACGAGTTACCCGACAAGAAAACCATGTGTTGGACCAATAATAAACCTGTTGCTATTCAGATAAGAGAGCACTTGAATAGTATTGGAGATGCCAATGCCCAAAAGATAGCTCTTTGGGGATATTTCAAGAATTTTTAGAGCATGATGCATTCAAGGGAGAGAATTCCTTCTTCTATAGTTGAAAAATACAAGGATACAGTTTGTTTTATGGTAGACACAGATTAGTGCTTAATGGAAGCTGTTGAAACAAGAATGGTATAGATTATGCCTATGGGTTATGAAGTTGATAAGAAAGTCTTAGATATCTATGCTCAACATCTTTTGAGCAAGTCAAAGGATACCACAGTTGAAAGATTTGGAACATATAAGGAGCTAAGTTTGAAATTACATGTTGAGCTTAGAAAACTAGAAATTAAAAGGAAAGCTCAGAAGAAAGTAGAGATGTATGCTGAAAGTATTGGCATAACTAAAGAAGCTATGAGGTAGAATAGAGAAAGGATAGAAAAAGATGAGAAGGTGAAGCAGGATAAGAAACAAGGAAGTGCTCTAGAAGTCTCCTCCAGCTAGCCTAGAAAAACCAGAAGCTCTTCTGCTACCCCTGTTCCCCCAAAACTTGCCAAACCTGAGAAACTAGAAGACAAATCATCCGGAAAAGAAGAGAAAAGGGTGAAAACTAAGGCCCCTCAAACATATAAAAGCATGAAGAATGATGAAGAAGAAACTAACTTTGATGTTGAAGCCAAAGAGTTAAAGGCATCAGGTACAAAAGCAACCAAAGTGTCTAAGGAGAAACCCTCCAAAAGTAAAAGAGCAAGCAAGAGGCAAAAGACTGAAACATATGTTGAAAAGCCTACTCTCTCTATGGATGACATCATCAAATTAGTCACTGTAGATGGTAACCTAAGGCCAATGACTGAATTCTTTGATCATTACAGTGATGCTGATAAGAGTGTTCTAGAAGAAGCAACAGTCAAATATTTGAACATCTACAATAAGACTTTGATTGAAATAACTTCTGAAATTCCAAAAAGTTTTGCAGATATTCTAGAGTTAAGAAAAGATAATGCAAAAGGTAAAGACATGGAGATTAGGGAGCATGTGTTGATAAATTTGTGACCTTGGATTACTCCAGATCATATGAACATGATATTCAAAGAAGTGAAGGATGACTTCAGGAGTAACAAGAGAATGAATAAACTCATGCTTGGTGAAACAAATGAGATAGTCAAAGATAGTAAGGAGATTCTTCTGAATTCACTAAAAATACATAATCTCCCTATTGTTGAAAAAGAGATTGATGATGGGATTGAGTCCTCAATTCTAGATGTTGAAGAATTGAAGATCAATGAACAATAAACTAAGTTAGATGACTCCTCTATTCTAGAAGAGGAATCAATAAACAAGGAAGATGTAAAGATGATAGATGAAACTGATGATACAAGAGGTATTCAAACTCCTCTGGATCAATCCTGCAAAGAAGATATAGAGATGAATGTTGAAGCAGATGATCAAATTAAAGATGATTCATTGAAGAATAAAGAGCATGAAGTAGAAGAAGGAAAGGACCAAGAAGTAGAAAAGACCAAGGAGAGAAATGAAAATGAAGAAGAAATTGCAAAGGTTGATGAAGAGCCCAAGAAGGACAATCTAGTTGACAGTACCAGTAAGGATCAAATAGATACATCATCATTTTGGGCAAGAGACACTGTAGAAGCAGTGAAGGAAATTCTTGAAAGAGAAACAAATTGAAGAAGATCAGGACATTATACAAGGTCCAATAAATTTTGATACCTTATCTCCAGTGCAAAAGATAAAGTTGGCCTCCATTGCTTAAGCTAAAGCTAGAGAAGACATTTTGAAGTCTCACATAGAAGACAATGAGCTACTTGGCCTGGCATTAGGAATTTTGGAGAAGATCATGCCAACTTTTCAGAAGGATTCTTTGGCATCTCCATCCAGCCAATTAAAAAAGATAATAAGCTCGGTAAGTTCTCATTTTGAATCTCTAGAGAAGTCTACAGAGGTCAAGGTTTAAAAGGAATTAAATGACAAGAGATTTGATGCTCTAAAGGGGCTGATTGGATTAGATAGAATGGTCTTGGATGCTAGTGTAAAGAGTATTCAGAATGCTCTTACAGAAGGAGGAAATGTATATAAATTCTGCCTATCTTGTCCTAAAAGTATAGAGGATATGGAAGATACAATAAAGGAATGGAAGCAAAAACTATCTAGTGTATACAAATCTTTTGATCATGTGACAACATCAGTGGCAAGCAAGGAGTATTAGGCAATCAACTTGATTGAAAAAATAAAGAGATTGACAAAAGAAAAGGAGAACATTGAGGCAAGGATAAGTGAGCTCTATGGACTAATTTCTCCCAAGATGGAAATAATGTTTAATGCTCTGACCGAAGCCCAAGCTGCAGCTCAGTCAAGTGACCCAATTGATCTACGAACAACAGAGTCACAAGCATTCCTATTCAGTGGCCATATCTCAATTTTGAACACTATGAAGAAGAGATGGGATAGCGAGATGGCACAATTGAAGCACATATTTGGAGATGTACTCAAGTATATCTAAATAAGACTTAAGGATTGTTTGTACATATGTGGCCTGGTATGTAGAATTTTTTGTGTAATTTTTGGTTTGCTGATCTCACCCTTTGCCATTGATGTCAAAGGGGGAGTAAAGAGCAGTGAAAAATGAGGAATCTAGCAAAGGGGGAGCATTGGAGAATGATGAAAAGCATAAGTGTACTTAGTAAGGGAGAGTTATTCCGACACTTAGTCATTTTTCACTAAGTGTTGCCATTAATGCCAAAGGGGGAGATTGTTGGCAAGAGACACTACTACGCATGACAGGTGTTGTCATTGATGACAACTAAGTCTATCCTATCCATCCACATTACATGACTTGTTCATACCAGAAGTCAAAGTGAGGATTTGTCCAAGTCTGGAAGTTAGAAATAGAGCATGTGACAGGGTCCAGTATCTTAGTCTGGATCTGTCCAGTAGTACATCACAATGTGCAGCAGATCTGAGGGAGTAATAAGGACTATTAGGAATATCTAAATCTGGTAATTTATCCTCCAGTGATAAAGGATTCAAAATTTATAAGGATTTGAGTATCAGGTTCCAGTTAGTCAGCACAATCAGAAGAAGAACAACGCGACCTAGTATTTGATCTTGGTCCAGATGCAGAAAACTTGTTGGATAAGCAATTAGTGATAATCAATGGTATTGGCTGACATGATTAATGATCTGGGAACACTTAATTTTGGTCTACGTTGTTATTTGTGCATAGATTCAACCAACAGATCAGAGTTTTTAATAAAAGTTCCAAGTCTTCTTAAAGCCAACTGCAGTTGATAGAATTACTTTATTGCTGATATATATAGCCGATGGATTCAAGTCTTTTGGTGTGTGGTGGTGTGATGGTGTAAGTGCATAAAAGGAATAAAGAAGCGTGAGGGTGAAGATCTAAGCTCAGATCAAGGTAGAACAGTAAACAGAGCAGAGTAAGGATGAAGTGTGTAAGATCAATATTCTGTACTTAATCGGAACTGAATTCTTGCATTGGCAGATGTTGTTCATCAATTCAAACATTCTATAATCTTCTTGTAATCATTCTTGTAGGCAGTGAGTCTCTCTGAGCAGTGAGCCCGAAGGCATATGCCTTCCCCATTTGTAATACTTTTAACAAGGTATTAATTCTTGTGGACTAACCTCCACCGTGGTTTTCCTTTAACTGGGTTTCCAAATTAAAAATCTTGGTGTCAAGTGTGTTATTTGTGTTTCTGCTCATGTGTTATTAATTCATGCTTTCATGGTTATAATAATGATCTATAAATAAGTGGTAGAGAAGAATTAATTGCAGCAAATGCTAAAGTTTTTAGACAATTGATTCACCCCCCTCTCAGTTGTCTGCCCCAATTCCAACAACCACTTCCCTACAGCATGCAGAAAATTTAGTTGTGGCGTTGTGGTATAAACTCAAGTGGCACATAATATGTTACTGCGCCCCCGTGGTAGGTAAGAAGATGACCAGTGGCAATGTGGTAGAAAGGAGTCAGGATTAAGTGTTCACCATGCCCTCGCAACGGTTTCAAGTTGAGCCTGCGGTGTTGCGGTATAAGGAGTTCAAGTAATTGGTAATGCCACATACTGCGGCCCTATGATACTGATAACTTTGACTAGTGGTAATGCAGTAAACAACAAATGGGAGACTAAAGGCTCCCACGGCCCCATGAGGGTCAGGCCAAAGCTTGGTGGTGGCATGGTAAAAGACATAAGGGATAACATGTATCTCGCCATCCCGCAGTGGTGTACAACAAGGCTTGCAGGGTGGTGGTAAGTGGTGAAGATGAACGTAACTTTCCAAGAGGTACCATGGTCCTATGATTGCCCTAAGTTGGTCTTGTGGTGATGCGGTAAGGAATTAAATGTTGAAATGACTTCAGTGCTACCCTGTAATGGTTATCATTGATGCCTATGAGATTCTAATTTTTGAGGAAAGGATTGAATGGATTGGATCAAATCAACAGTCTGTGTTTGAAAAGAATTGAATGCTGAGATTTGTTGATTTCATGGCATGAATCAGGTTAAAGGTGAAATGACCAGCTTCATGGCATGATAAAACTTAGGATTTCTTTGTATTTCTTCATTCCAGCGAATTCAGTGTTGATTGCAAAAGGCAAATTCAAGCTTTGTGTGCTCTCGTTAGATATTTTCTGACCGGGTAAGTCTACCCTATCACTCTTTGTATAAAAGTTGGTGTTTGGTTTGTGCTCTATTTTCAACTAGTCTGGTAAAACAAGTTGTAATGTCAGAAATTGTCCTCCTGTATGGAATGTTGGGAATTAAGGTGTCTCAACCTTGGTAATTCTCTGCATTTGTCATGTTTGTATTTATTATTCAATTGCCGATGTTGTAAATAATTGGAAATTCCACTTTGTCATATTGTGGGATGTGGCACAGTGATGTGTCAATCCTACATGGATTATGACAACTTGGTATTTTGTCCTCACATGAGGAGATAGGCATCCCACTTAGTGGTAGGAATATTCTACCATGTGTCAGCATCTTCTATGTTGTGTAAGGAATGTTTGATCAAAACAGTTATGATGGATTCCTATGACGAATCTATTACATGTAAGAGTCAAGAATAGAAGGTTGTAAGACAGGTAATGACATGTGTCATGAAGCATCTTTGAATGAGGCATATTTGGGTGCCCCAAGGTGGAATATGATGTGTTGTAAGAGAATATGCTATTTTTAGCATGTGTATGATAGATTCTCTTACAGCTGTAAGTTGTAACCGCTATGACAGATTCTATGACGGTTGTGTCGTAAGAGCATCTGTCATAGCCCATTTTTGAAATAGGTGACCTCTTTGGGATGGGAGCTATGGACAAGTGTCAGACACATTCTACAATGTTGACCTAGTGTCCCTAGGTGTGGGTTTTGGTCCAAGATGCCATATTGGACGCCCACTCCAAGAAAGGTCCAAAATTGCCTTGTATGTTCTATTTAAATAGGTGCTTGGAGATGGAGTTTGTATCACAGGTTTTACAAGTACTGTTATGCTATCGGATTGACTCCAGACACAAGTGTTGAAGACCATTGAAGCTTGCATTGCAAGTGTATTGTAAACATTCTTTCAGATTTGTTAATACATTGTGCAGGTTTCTGAGTGTGGGGTTTTTCACCCGATAAGGGTTTTCCCCACCGTAAATCTCTATCTCTCTTCTTCTGTCTTCTTTCTGGCTCTTGTGTTTTTTTTCTATATCTCATGTTAATGGTTTAACATTGCTGTAATAGTTAGGATAAATTTGAATTTGCATAGCCCTCTCCTCAATAGATTAGTGTAGGAAGCGTTTCCGCACACCTTGCTTCCTTTCAGTTGGCATCAGAGCTTGATCACCTTTGGTCCTAGTTGTTGGGTAGGGGTTTTTTGAGCTAATCTTAGGTTGAGTGGGAGTCTGTGCAGAGCATTCTATATCTTATTGCAGCAAGGAGATGGCAAGGACATCAGGAAGGTTTGAAGTAGAGAAGTTCAACAGCAGTAATTTCAAGCTGTGGAAGCTCAAGATATAAGACATTTTAGTTGACCGAGACCTTTGGGAAAGTGTGAACAAAACTAAACCAGTTACAATGTCACAAGATGAGTGGGATCTCAAGGATTGGAAGGCTAAGGGTCTCATAAGACTTAGTCTTGCTAATTCTATGTTGTTAAATGTCCATGAGGAGGCTCTTGCAAAACTCCTTTGGAAGAAGTTGGGGGATGTGTATCAAGCCAAATCCCTAGTCAATAAACTTTTTCTGAGAAAGAAGTTGCATTCTCTTCAAATGGAGGATAGAGGATCTGTGGCTGAGCATATGAATGCCTTTAACATGCTGGTTGCACAATTGACATCTATTGGTGTAAAGATGGAGGAGGAGGATCGGTGTATGACCCTACTTTGTTCTCTGCAAGACTCATGGGATCATCTTGTCATGGCAATCGGAAGCACCACATCCACATTCAAAATGGAAGACATGGTTTCTTCACTGTTATCTGAAGAGATGTGGAGAAAGTCTTCTGAGGCAGCCAAAGACGCCCTTGTAGTTCATGGAAGACCCAAGGAGAAAGGGAAGAAGAAGGACAAGAAAGATGAGAAGGGTAGATCCAAATCCCGTGGGAGATCCAAATCTCCTGGAAAGTCCAAGGCTCTTTGTTGGAACTGTGGAAAGACCAGGCATTTCTGAAAGGAATGCAAAGAGGAGAAGAAGAAAAAGAAGAAAGCTCTGAATTCAGATTCTGACAAATCACAAGATGACGGTGATGCTTTCACGCAGCCCTGGCAACCCATGCATTTGATGATGTGTGGCTAATCGACTCTGGTGCATCATTCCACATGACCTCGCATCAAGACTGGTTCACTAAGTATGAGGAGTTTGATGGTGGAAAAGTGTATCTGGGTGACGACTCTCATCTGAAGATCGTTGGTTGTGGAAGAGTCTCTATCCGTTCCCTGATGGTCGAGTGAAGGGGATCTCTGGGGTTATGCACATCCTAGGCTTAGCATGGAACCTGCTTTATGTAAGTAGTTTGAATGATGCAGGTGTGCAAGTTATCTTTTCAAAAGAAGGATGCAAGATGACTAGAGGATCTATTGTGCTTGCTAAGGGTACTCAGAGAGGTACTTTGTTTCAGCTGGAAGCATGCATTGCACAATGCAATAGTTCTTCTGACTCAAGGAAGAGGGCAGCAGTCACTTCATCCCTACCATCTGAATGAGTAGTGAAGAAATCTATTGTTTCCAGTCTTGATGGTTGTAATCGTGCATTGGAAGTTAAACTTCATGCAGAAAAGACAATGTTATGGCATAAGATATTTGGCCACATTGGTGAGAAGGGTCTGCGCACCCTAAAAAATAAGAACCTCATTGAGGGGTTAGATAATTGTAATCTTGAGTTTGACTTTTGTGAACATTGCATTTATGGAAAATAAAACCGTGTTCAGTTTTACTCGAGTTCTCATAAGTCTTCTGGTGTGTTGGACCTGATTCATTCTGATGTGTTTGGTCTTGTTAATGTTCCTTCGTTATCAAAATCTATATACTTTGTATCTTTCATAGATGATTACAGTAGAAGGACATGGATTTATTTTCTCAGAAGCAAATCTGAAGTCTATAGCAAGTTTAAGGAGTTTAAAGCCTTTGCTGAAAATCATACTGGTAAAAAGATTAAATGTTTGAGAATTGACAATGGTGGTGAGTTCTGTTCTTCAGAATTCGATAAGTATTGCAAGGAACTTGGGATTGAAAGACATAAGACAACTCCATACACACCGCAGCAAAAGGAGTTGTAGAGAGGATGAACATGACACTAATGGAGAAGGCTAGGAGTATGCTTAGTGGAGCTGGTCTAGAACAAAAGTTTTGGGCTAAAGCTATTGCCACTGCTTGCTATCTGGTAAACAGATCTCCTACATCAGCTCTTGTTGGAAAGACACCCATGGAGGTGTGGTTTGGTAGAAAGCCTTCAGTAAGGCATCTTCATTTTTTTGGTTGTGAGGCATATGCACATGTGCCTAGGGAGAAGCGGTCAAAGTTGGAGAACAAAGCTATTAAGTGTATCTTCATCAGCTATGGTGTTGGTGTGAAAGGATACAAGCTTTGGGACCCCATGGCTGAAAAAGTGTTGTATAGCAGAAGTGTCATCTTCATAGAGCTTACACCTTCTTCCATTGTTTTGCAGCCAGAAGAAAAAGAAAAGAAAGAGGATGTTGTTCAGTTTCCTCTCACCCTGAGAAGACTAAACAGAAAGTCAATGTTGGACTTGATGATAAAGAGAGCTCTAGCAGCTCTGAAAGCTCAGAGGAAGAAGCTGAACCTCAACCTCATCTCTTAAGGAGGTCTATACGGATAAGAAAGCAACCTGAAAGGTTTGGTTTTACATTGCTTGATTCTAGTTGTGCTTATGCTTTGCTCACTAATAGTGATAAACCTATAACTGTATCAGAGGCTTTGGATATGAAGGATGCATGTTCCTAGAAGGAGGCCATGGAAGAAGAAATGGCTTCTTTGGAAAAGAATCAAACTTGGGACTTGGTGCCTTTGCCTCTTGGATGGAAACCTGTTGGATGCAAATGGGTGTGCAAGAAGAAGATTGGTTCAGATGGTAGTATTTAGAAGTATAAGGTTAGATTGGTTGCGAAGGGGTATTCACAAGTGGAGGGTATAGATTATGGTGAGATCTTCTCTCCCGTTGCAAAGCTGACATCCATTCGATTCCTGTTGTCTCTCGCAATAGCTTATGACTTGGAGGTAGAACAGATGGATGTGAAGACAACTTTCCTTCATGGTGACTTGGAGGAGGAAATCTACATGTCACAGCCAGAGCATTACATGGTAAAATGTAAAGAAAATTTGATTTGCAAATTTAAAAAGTCTTTGTATGGTTTGAAGCAATCCCCTAGGAGATGGTACTTGAAGTTTGATGCCTTTGTGTTGTCAATTGGATTTGTGAGATCAAAATCAGATCACTGTGTTAATTATAAGTTTGATGGTGATTGTATTCTCATTGTTGCATTGTATGTTGACGATATGTTGCTCATTGGGAAGGGTACGAACATGATTTCTGATTTTAAATCTCAGTTGTCAACTTAGTTTGAAATGAAAGATTTAGGTGTAGCCAAGTATATTCTAGGAATGGAAATTAGAAGAGACAGAACTAATAGAAAACTTTGGTTAAGTTAGAGTAAGTATGTTAAGATCATGTTGGATAGATTCAACATGGGAGATTGTAGACCATTGTGTGTTCTTGTTTCCTTGGGGACAAAGTTGTCTATTGAGGATTGTCCAAAATCTCCTAGTGAGGTGGAGGACATGAGCATAGTACCTTATGCTAGTGTTGTTGGTAGTTTGATGTATGCTATGGTCTGCACAAGACCAGACATTGCCCAAACAGTGGGAGTCCTTAGTTGATTTATGGCTAATGCTGGATGAGTTCATTGGGATGCAGTTAAGCGAGTGTTCAGATATTTGACGGGTACTTCTAAGTATTCCATTTGCTATCATGGTAATATTTTAGGACCTCCACATTCTGTTGATATTCGTGGATTTGTGGATTCAGATTGGGCAGGTGACATTGACAGTAGGAGATCCACCAGTGCTTATGTTTTTACACTGTTTGGTGGTGCTATTAGTTGGATGAGTAAGCGACAACCTATTGTTGCTTTGTCCATGACAGAAGTTGAGTATATGGCAGCAACTCATGCTTGTAAGGAAGCCATTTGGCTTAAGAGATTATGTTCTGATATTGGTGTTGATGCAGGTCAGATCATGATCAGTTGTGACAGTCAGAGTGCAATTTGCCTTGTAAAGAATCTAACTTTCCATGTTGGAACCAAGCACATTGATGTTCAGTTTCACTTCGTGAGGGATATGGTTGAGGATGGAAAGGTAAATTTGGAGAAGGTAGATACTTTGAAGAATGTTGCAGATGCATTGATGAAGCCAGTGGGCACATAGTTCAGATGGTGTTCGGAGTCTATGGGCCTCTCGGCCTATAGCAGTTAAATCCTATTTTTCTATTGGCTCTTAGAAGGTGTTCGACAAGTGGGAGAATGTTGGGAATTAAGGTGTCTCAACCTTGGTAATTTTCTGCATTTGTAATGTTTGTATTTATTATTCAATTGCCTATGTTGTAAATAATTGGAAATTCCACTTTGTCATATTGTGGGATGTGGCACGGTGATGTGTCAATCCTACATGGATTATGACAACTTGGTATTTTGTCTTCACATGAGGAGATAGGCATCCCACTTAGTGGTAGGAATATTCTACCATGTGTCGGCATCTTCTATGTTGTGTAAGGAATGTTTGACCGAAACGGTTATGATGGATTCCTATGACAGATCTATGACATGTAAGAGTCGAGAATAGAAAGTTGTAAGACAGGTAATGACATGTGTCATGAAGCATCTTTGAATGAGGCATATTTGGGTGCCCCAAGGTGGAATATGATGTGTTGTAAGAGAATATACTATTTTTAGCATGTGTATGATAGATTCTCTTATAGCTGTAAGTTGTAACCACTATGACAGATACTATGACGGTCGTAAGTGTCATAAGAGCATATGTCATAGCCCATTTTGGAAATAGGCGACCTCTTTGGGATGGGAGCTATGGACAAGTGTTAGGCACATTCTACAATGTTGACCAAGTGTCTCTAGGCGTGGGTTTTGGTCCAAGATGCCATATTGGACACCCATTCCAAGAAAGGTCCAAAATTGCCTTGTATGTTCTATTTAAACAGGTGCTTGGAGATGGAGTTTGTACCACAGGTTTTACAGGTATTGTTATGTTGCTAGATTGACTCCAGACATGAGTGTCGAAGACCATTGAAGCTTGCATTGCAAGTGTATTGTAAACATTCTATCAAATTTGTTAATACATTGTGCAG
The DNA here is from genome assembly GCA_027924645.1 of Cunninghamia lanceolata. Classification (NCBI taxonomy): domain Eukaryota; kingdom Viridiplantae; phylum Streptophyta; class Pinopsida; order Cupressales; family Cupressaceae; genus Cunninghamia; species Cunninghamia lanceolata. Next base: position 6,509,205 of record BSBN01000555.1, on the reverse strand, counting down.
GTTTCTAAGTGTGGGGTTTTTCACCCGATAAGGGTTTTCCCCACCGTAAATCTCTGTCTCTCTCTTTCTGTCTTCTTTCTAGCTCTTGTGTTTTTTTGCTATATCTCATGTTAATGGTTTAACATTTCTGTAATAGTTAGGATAAATTTGAATTTGCATAGCCCTCTCCTCAATAGATTAGTGTAGGAAATGTTTCCGCACACCTTGCTTCCTTTCATGGAATGGTACAATTTCCCTCAGTTTAGCTCCTCACTTGGGTGATGTCACGTCTCATACTTTTTCATACTTATTGAATGGTTAAATGCATAAACTATTGGATTTAAGTTGAGGATAAAATGCAATAATTACATTGTTGGTTAAATTTGATCACTTTGGCTATTTCAATTGCTTTGACTATATTGAGACTAACTTATTGATGGTTCTATGAGTGTGAATTGTGCAGTCTTGTCGAAGACAAGGACATGGTTCAGGTAGGGGGTCCTAGCTTCGTGGCAACACATGTCAGGTTTTATCTGTAATATCTACACACTCACATAGCTTGCATTACCTTGCATAGCATTGCACATTTTTGACTTTTTTAGCATTGTATTATATGTTTTAATGGGGGTTTGTGGGCATGATGACTTGTTTGATATTTTCAAAACTCTCTAGTTGATATTGTCTTCAGTATGTCTTGCCTTCAATCCAAGCTTGAGACCTATTGTCAAATTTAAAACAAGATTAGTTATAATCGATCTTAGTATAGACAAGAAAAATATTCCAAATTGTTCTACATGAGAAAATGAAAGACTAATTTATGTAATTATTTTCCTTCTTCTCTTCCTTTTGAAGTAAACAAATTTGTTATATGCAAATGTATTAGGATTATTTTACTTTTCATGCCCACCTTCGTAAATATATGCATAGATAAGAACATTAAAATTATATAATATTAAAAGTGATATAAACAATTATAAAAGATATTCTATTTATAAGACATTGCAAATCCTATAGTATGATAATTTATAAAACTAAATCAAGATTAAATTAAACTATTCTTTATTTTATCTTAACTTTATTTTTGAAATAAGAGAATAGATATGATGAATTATATAAAAATATCTTAACTTTCTCTATTAAAAAGAGAGAAATGTATGTAAGTGAAGTCTTGTATGGGTAGAGGGGCATTTAGACATGCATAACAAGGAAATTTAGGCATGCAAAATAGAAAATCGGCAGTAAATTTAGAGATTGCATGAAAGGTAAAAAAAAAAAAAAACAGAGAATTAGGTTTGGGGATTTGGGATCAAAAAACCAAGAAAAGTTAGTAAGGAAAAGGGCAGCCACAGAAGGATGCTTAAGGGGAATATTGGGAGGTAGGCGATCAGAGAAAGAGGGAAGCGAGCTGCTATACAGGAGTATAAGGATAAAAGAGAACTTGTAAGAAATGAATTTGTTTTCAGATCAACCTTATCACTAACAGGTATTCATCTTTTTTTTCAGACTATCTCTGCCTGGATAACATTATATTGTGTAAATAGTGGATTTAGATCTCAGATGAGTTAGGCGTTGTTTTAAAACCCAATGGTTATGGTATCCTCGTAAGCCAAAATAAATCAATCTTTTCTTTTTTAAATTAGCAGTAGAAAATCTGGTGTGAATTCTCATAGATCATGTCATAATTTTTCATTGCCAATGGATTCTAGTTACAATTAAAAGAAGAAACACTGAGCGCTACTTCACACATTTACCAGAACTCTAGACCGATCTCTTTGTTAAACTCCAACCTACTTATCATATTGAAATCTTTCATTTCGCCTCATTATTGGATTGATCTGACTTTTCCTAACAGATCCTCTATTTTCTTAATGTTAGAATTTGCTGAATCAACTTCTTGCTGTTGAAATCCAACTCAATTTAGATTGGCCATATTACTTTCACAAGATTAAACATAAATCTTTCTTAAAAAAACCATTGGCAGATTCTGGGCATGATCCTCCTACCTTAGATCATGTTATGATATCTTTGCCAAATATTGCATTGAGCGATAGGAATAGGTTGTCTTATATTTTCTATTAATAGATGAATTATCTCTCTATCGAAAGTAAAAATATTTATGCCAAAGAGTAGTTATATTTCATGACTTAATTAACCAACACTTGCATCTTTTGTATGCTTAGCATTGTTGTTATGGATAAACGAATTTCTTGAAGTTGAATGAACTCCATTTAGTCTTTGATATAATTATATATAAAAAATTAGACACTTACGTTGATGAGTCATCCTTAGAAGTGAATTAAACAAGAAACTCCCAAATCAAATTGAACTTTATAATTTTTCTATGGGCGTCTTTCTGTATCTCAGCGATGGCGTTGGTTTATTTTTGTTTTTCTATTGGTTATCTTATGACCAATTTTTGCCTGTAAAAAGAATCGGCCTCAGTGAAGTAAATTTACCTCTATAGTTGAAGTTGAGTTTTTGTGGAGATACTAAACTGGTTAGGATATCCGATTTAGATTGTCATTGGGAGCAAAACCTATTGCCATAGAACTGTTGTAGCAATCTTTTCCTCTAAAAACCTTACTCCTTTTCACTTCCATACCAATGGTGTATCCTTATGATATGGTTATTGACTTCATATTTCTTCACATGGATTGAACTACATCTCTTTTTGTCTACAACTTAGTGATTAAAGTTATTTAGTTTGACTCCTAAATGTGAGTTGGCTCTAGTATTAGTTGGGGTTATTTTCTTTATTCTAAGTTAAAAGGGAGGGAATAGATATGATAGAAGTGTATTCTTGAATTTTATAGTATCTTTATATGCTATGTCTATTGCTAAAGAAAAGAAGTTAAGTAAACCACTATTTGTTTTTAGATAAAAATATAAGTGCTTCCTTCATTTAATTTAAAATTATCAAGTTTCTTAACTCTAAACTAGGAAACTTTGTAAATTACACCAAAATAACAAAGATGCGAACCAACTCATAAACTAAATCAGTTACTATAGTATAAAACACACAATGATACTTATTATAACAACGAACTACAGTTGCAACAAATGATGGTTATAAACATCTGAAAGGAATCCTATCCTTATTTTGTTACATATATGAAATGAGTTTCTTTCTTTGTTTTCAAAGATTATGCTTTGAGAGTGATTAGCTATTGTGTTATCCATGTTTTATGCTTAAAAAGATTGCCTTCTGGGACAGGTGTCAAGTATGGGTTATTAGGGAAGTGAGTTTTCTTTTTCAAAACTTACATACAATTACATCGGTTTAAATGCTTTGGCCAAAGTGATTGGAGTGTTGAAACAAACACATGCACCATTGAAATAGATGGGTAATTGCCTAGTTATTATGTTATATTTTCCCTACCATATCCTATTGATGTGATTCTGCATTCATGATAGTAGTGCATGTAGATCGATAGGCACACACCAGATTCCACCCTGCACTTGTTTACAGGTTGCTAGGCCTTCAAGCAGGGTCAGGTATTCCTTAGTTTGAGGGATTTTGGGGAAGTGCAATGCTTCATGGTTGGGCGAAAAAGTGCCTGAACCATGTTCTTTTCCTTCGACGCAGCAGTAGGCTAGTTAGTCAATGGTGGTCAAGGACTAATTGTCAAATTCATATGATATTGATCACCTTGTTCTTCTATTGTTTCAAGATTTGTAAGGCTTGAAGCCATAATTGAAACTTGCAATATTGTTTATTTGACATACTTTGTAATTGACTTCAAATGTATATCTATATTGTAATCATGATTGCACTTTAAACTTATGAATTCAAGATTGCTTTGACTCTTGAAAATTTCAAAATATCTTTTCTTCTGAATGATGAATAGAAGTTAATTTACTTTACTTTGATTTACTATAGTGATTGTGTTTAAATTTAGTATATGTGTGATTGTGGAATAACCATACTTTACATTTGGTATTAGAGCGAAGGTTCTACTCTAGGCCTTTTGGGAACCGTTACGCTAAAGTTGTAAACTCTTTGTAGATAGTTCATCATAAATACTAGAAATTCTAGATGTAGGGCAGCAACCCTAGGATTTGGCAATAATCCTGACACTGGAAACCATGAAGAAGCCAATATTGGGAACAATGCTGGCACTAATCTAGGAGGAGCTAATGCCAGAAATAATGAGTTAAACAATAATAACAATGTTGGACAGAATAATGAGGGACAGAATAACCAATTGAATCAAATCCTAGCTCTCCTGACTCAACAAGGAACTCTCTTGACTCAGCAGGGAACCCGAATGAACACCATGGAATAGGAAATCAGAGGAATAAGGGAAAATAATAATGAGGAAAGGAGAGAAGAAAATAGAAATCCTGAGGGTGAAGTGAATGGAAACAATAGGAACAAGATTGCTGAGGAGTTAGGAAAGGACCTAAAAAAGGTTACACCTCCTAAGTTTGACGGTAAGACTATAGGTGACGGAGCTAAACCATGGATTATTTATATGGAAAAATATTTTGATCTCCGTGACTTGTCTGTTGAAACTAAAGCTATATGGGGATCCTATCAGCTTATTGGGGAAGCAGTGACTTGGTGGGACAACGAGAAAGCTGGAAATAAATTATTACTAGGAGAAGTTATGTGGGACCTCTTCCTTGAGCTCTTTAGGAAGAGGTGGTTTCCATAGCTCTGTTTTGACAAGAAAATGATAGATTTCCAAAACCTCACTCAAGGAGGTATGTCTATGACTCAGTATTGGGAGAAATTCTCTCACCTGTTGAAGTATGTTCCATAGTATCAGCTTGATGAAAGGTTCAAGATTCGTAAGTTCATCTTGGGGTTAAGGCCACAAATTGGATCAAATGTTGATATGCATAACCCATTGACCATGGATGAAGTGTTCGAAAAGGCTACTAAACAGGAACAAAAACTACAACAGATCTCAAATTATAGTAAGAGTCAAGATGTGAAGAATGGAAATAAAAGGTATCAGAATAATAGTCATAATCGGGGTAATAGTAACAATCAAGGGAATAGTAAGCGCCAAATAAGGAATCTTAAAAGAGGCAATAGCTATCAGGATAATAACAATGGGAACCAAGGTGGAAATAACAATAAGAGAGGTAACTATGGCAACAATGGTAACAATAATAGGAGGGACATGCTAGTTAAACACAGATGACCCAGAGATAGATGTTACACTTGTGGAGGAGAGCACTATGCTAGTGCATGTCCTTGTCAAATAGAGAATCAGAGAGATGGAAATTGACAGGGAGCTCCTCAACACCAGATTCATGCAACCATACACCTATTCAGATGTTTGGTAAGCTCTTTGGCCTTCTAGTTTCTATTTTAATTAATATAGGAGCTACAGAATGTTTTGTTGATCCAAAAATTGTAGCTAAGTTATTTGTTAAACCTGGACACATGGAAAATTCTTGGATGGTGTAGTATGGTAACAATATAGAGAAAAGAGTAGATTCATGTCTAGTATGCAGTGAATTAGATCTTCCTACTTTCCAAACACAAGTCAATCTTTATGTTGCACCTCTAGGATCTTACGATGTGATTCTTGGAATCAATTGGTTGTCTGAACATAAGTCTTTAGTAGATTGTGAAGAGAAGATAGTGAAATGCCTTGATGACAAGGGGAATTGGGTAGAGATACATGGATCAAGACCACCCCTTAAGCTAAAATAGATATCATCTATGCAATTGAAAAAGGCTAAAAGAAAGGGTTGTTCTATCTATGCAATGAAGATAAGAGATCTAGATAATCAGGAACCATCCCTTGACAAGTATCCTATTCTTAGAGAATTAAAAATGTTTTTCCTAATGAGTTGACAGAACTACCACCTAAAAGAGAATTTGACTTCTCTATAGATCTAATGCCAGGAACAGAACCATAGTCTAAAGAACCTTATCGAATGACAACCACAGAACTATATGAGCTTAAGGCACAGTTAGAAGAATTGTTAAAATAGGGGTTTATCAGACCTAGTGTGTCACCTTGGGGCACACCAGTAATCTTTGTAAAGAAGAAGGATGGAACATTGCGATTGTGCATTGACTATAGAATGCTCAACAAGGCAACTATTAAGAACAATTATCTGCTTCCAAGGATAGATGAGTTGTTCGATTAAATGAAGGGTGTAAAGGTATTCTCCAAAATAGACCTTAGATTTGGTTATCATCAGTTGTGGATTAAGGATGAGGATATCTCAAAAACAACATTCAAAACATGATATGGGCACTACGAGTTCACAGTAGTACCATTTGAGTTAACTAATGAATCGGCAGCTTTTATGAACTTGATGAATAGTGTGTTCAGGGATTGTCTTGATGAATTTGTGTTGGTCTTCCTAGATGACATTCTCATATATTCTAAGTCATTAGAGGAGCATGAAAGACACTTAAGAATAGTCTTGCAGCATTTTACCAGAGTAAAGTGCACTATCTTGGCCACGTAATATCAACAGATGGGATAGCGGTGGATCCTAAAAAGATCAAGGCAATAATGGAATGGCCTGCACCACAAACTGTGACTGAGGTTAGAAGTTTTATGGGGCTAGCAGGATACTACAAGAAATTTGTAGAGGGATTCTCAACAATTGCAGCACCCATAACCTCGTTGCAAAAGAAGGGTAAGAAGTTCGATTGGATAGATAAATGTGAACAAGATTTTCAGTTGTTGAAAGAAAAACTCACATCAGCACCTATTATGACCATACTTGATCCAAATGGTCATTTCACAGTGATTGCAGATGCTTCTGGTGAAGGTGTGGGAGGAGTGTTGATGCATAATAGAAAAGTAGTGGCATATGAGTCGAGAAAATTGAAACAACATGAGTTAAATTATGCACCTCATGATCTCAAGTTGTCTACCATTGTTCACGCACTCCAAATGTGGAGGCACTATCTTTTGGGTAAGCCATTTAAGTTAAAGATAAATCACCTGGACTCAAATATATCTTCACCTAACCTAATCTCAATGCTCGACAGAGAAGATGACTAGAATTCCTTAGTGAATATGATTTTGGAATCAAGTACATAAAAGGTAAAGAGAATAGGGTAGCAGATGCTCTCAGTAGGAGATGACATCTGTCTGCAATGGTGACTACTAGAACCAATTTGAGATAGCAGGTAATCTAAAACTTGCAAGGGGATGAGCACTATGAATGGGTTAAACAAGCATTAGAAGTAGACCCCATAGATCATCGATTTGATGGGTATGTCATAGAATCAGATGGGCTTTTGAGATATCAAGGCAAAATGTATATCCAAGATTCAAGTGAATTGAGGAAGTTAGTTCTAGAGGAGATTCATAGTGCTCCATATTCTGGATACCTAGGAGTGACCAAGACAATGGAAGGATTGAGACCATTGTACTTTTGGCCAAAGCTAAAGAAGGATGTAACTGAGTTTGTCGTTCAATTTTTAGAATGTCAATGCGTCAAGGTAGAACATGTCCATCCTACAGGACTACTTTATCCACACAATGTACCTGAGTACAAGTGGTAGGTGATTAGCATGGAATTCATTCAGGGTTTGCCCATGTCAAAGAATTGGCATGATGTCATCTTGGTAGTGGTAGACAAGTTGATGAAAGTGGTTCATTTCATTCCTAGAAATCTCTTAGATGGGTCATTGACATTAGCAAAGAAGTATTTCCAAGAGATCTTTCGACTTCATGGAGTGCCAAAGATGATCATTTTAGATCATGACACTTGCATGACCTCTAGGTTTTGGACCATGCTTAATGTGGCTTTGGGAACTAAGTTGAACTTTAGTACAACTTATCACCCTGAAACAGATGGTCAGAATGAGAGAGTCAACTAGGTAGTGGAGGATCTTCTGAGGATGTACTATATGGACCAGAAATACAAATGGGAGGAATATCTACCATTGGTAGATTTTGCTTAAAATAATTCCTACCATGCATCTTTAGGAATGGCACCTTTTTAGGCTCTTTATGGGTGCAAATGTAGAACTCCAATCAGTTGGGATAGGATTGAAGATTGAATAATAGTTGGACCTAACATGTTGAAGGAAATGGAAGATCAGATGAGGCTAATCAAAGAAAAATTGAAGCAAGCCTCGGATAGATAGAAAAGTTATGCAGATAAGAACATGAGTTTTAGGCAATTCTCAGTGGGTGACATAGTGTTTGTAAAGGTCAAGCCTCATAAGAGTTCAATTTTGTTTGGCAAGGCATCCAAACTAGCTCCAAGATTTGTAGGTCCCTTCGATGTGTTGGAAGTGGTTAATCCAGTTGCATACAGACTTGCATTGCCGCTAGCTCTCACCAAGATCCATAATGTTTTTCATGTGATATTGCTCAAACCTTATCATCCTGATGTTTTGCATATTCTTGATTGGTGTTCTCTACAGGTACAGGATCCAGGAGTGGTGCTAGTGGAGCCCATTCGAGTCTTGCTGAAGTGCAACATTAAGTTGCGTAATAAAGACAGTGTAGTATAAGGTTTAGTGGGACCAGTATTTAGTGGACAGTGCCACTTAGGAGGATGCTTCTAAAATTGATAGATTCTTTTTGCACTTGGGAAATTATATTAGATATTTTATTTACATGTATATTCAGATACTTTGATACTTAGATGATGATACATTATTGTTTTAATACTATATTGTTTGTGTGATGTAATAAGACATCGAGATGATGTCTCTTCCAACTGGGGAAGGATGTCATGTCTCATACTTTTTCATACTTATTGAATGGTTAAATACATAAACTATTGGATTTAAGTTGAGGATAAAATGCAATAATTACATTGTTGGTTAAATTTAATCACTTTGGCTATTTCGATTGCTTCGGCTATATTGAGACTAACTTATTGATGGTTCTATGAGTGTGAATTTTACAATCTTGTTGAAGACAAGGACATGGTTCAAGTAGGGGGGTCCTCGCTTCGTGGCAACACATGTTGGGTTTTATCTAGAATATCCACACACTCACGTAGCTTGCATTACCTTGCATAGCATTGCACATTTTTTACTTTTTGAGCATTGTATTATATGTTTTAATGGGGGTTTGTGGGCATGATGACTTGTTTGATATTTTCAAAACTCTCTAGTTGATATTGTCTTCAGTATGTCTTGCCTTCAATCCAAGCCTGAGACCTATTGTCAAATTTAAAACAAGATTAGTTATAATTGATCTTAGTATAGACAAGAAAAATATTCCAAATTGTTCTACATGAGAAAATGAACGACTAATTTATGTAATTATTTTTCTTCTTCTCTTCCTTTCGAAATAAACAAATTTGTTATATGCAAATGTATTAGGATTATTTTACTTTTCATGCCCACCTTCGTAAATATATACATAGATAAGAACATTAAAATTATATAATATTAAAAGTGATATAAACAATTATAAAAGATATTCTATTTATAAGACATTGCAAATCCTATAGTATGATAATTTATAAAACTAAATCAGGATTAAATTAAACTATTCTTTATTTTATCTTAACTTTATTTTTGAAATAAGAGAATAGCTACGATGAGTTATATAAAAATATCTTAACTTTCTTTTATTAAAAAGAGAGATATATGTAAGTGAAGTCTTGTATGGGTAGAGGGGCAATTAGACATGCATAATGAGGAAATTTAGGCATGCAAAATAGAAAATTGGCAGTAAATTTAGAGATTACATGAAAGCTAAAACAAAGAAAGAAAAGAGAATTAGGTTTGGGGATTTGGGATAAAAAAATAAGAAAAGTTGGTAAGGAAAAGGGCAGCCACAAAAGGACGCTTAAGGGGAATATTGAGAGGTAGGTGATCGGAGAAAGAGGGAAGCGAGCTGCTATACAGGAGTATAAGGATAAAAGAGAACCTGTAAGAAATGAATTTGTTTTCAAATCGACCTTATAATTAATAGGTATTCATCTTTTTTTTCAGACTATCTCTGCTAGGATAACAGTATATTGTGTAAATAGTGGATTTAGATCTCAGATGATTTAGGTGTTGTTTTAAAACCCAACGGTTATGGCATCCTCGTAAGCCAAAATAAATCAATCTTTTCTTTTTTAAATCGACAGTAGAAAATCTGGTGTGAATTCTCATAGATCATGTCGTAATTTTTCATTGCCAATGGATTCTTGTTACAATTACAAGAAGAAACGTTGAGCACTACTTCACACATCTGCCAAAACTCTAGACCGATCTCTTTGTTAAACTCCAACCTACTTATCATATTGAAATCTTTCATTTCACCTCATTATTAGATCGATTTGAATTTTCCTAAATAGATCCTCTATTTTTTTAATGTTATAATTCATTGAATCGACTTCTTATTGTTGAAATCTAACTCAATTCAGATTGGCCATATTACTTTCACAAGCTTAAACATAAATCTTTCTTCAAAAAAACCATTGCCAGATTCTAGGCGTGAGCCTCCTAGCTTAGATCATGTTATGGTATCTTTTTCAAATATTGCACTGAGTGATAGGAATAGACTGTCTTATATTTTGTATTAACTAATGAATTGTCTGTCTGCCAAAAGTAAAAATCTTTATGCCAAAGAGTAGTTATATTTCATGACTTAATTAACCAGCGCTTGCATCTTCTATATGCTTAGCATTGTTGTTATGGATAAACAAATTTCTTGAAGTTGAATGAACTCCATTTAGTCTCTACTATAATTATATATAAAAATTGGACTCTTAAGTTGTTGAGTTCTCCTTAGAAGTGAATTAAACAAGAAACTCCCAAATCAAATCAAACTTTATAATTTTTCTATGGGCATCTTTCTATATCTCAGCAACGACATTGGTTTATTTTTGTTTTTCTATTGGTTATCTTATGACCAATTTTTGCCTGTAAAAAGAATCAGCCTCGGCGAAGTAAATTTACCTCTATAGTTGAAGTTGAGTTTTTGTGGAGATACTAAACTAGTTAGCATATCCGATTTAGATTTTCATTGGGAGTAAAACCTATTGTCACAGAACCATTGTAGCAATCTTTCCCTCCAAAAACCTTACTCCTTTTTACTTCCATACTAATGGTGTATCCTTATGATATGGTTACTGACTACATATTTCTTCACATGGATTGAACTACATCTCTTTTTGTCTACAACTTAGTGATTAAAGTTATTTAGTTTGACTCTTAAATGTGAGTTGGCTCTAGTATCAGTTGGGTTATTTTCTTTATTCTAAGTTAAAAGGGAGGGAATAGATATGATCGAAGTGTATTCTTGAATTCTATAGTATCTTTATATGTTATGTCTATTACTAAAGAAAAGAAGTTAAGTAAACCACTATTTGTTTTTAGATAAAAATACAAGTGCTTCCTTCATTTAATTTAAAATTATCAAGTTTCTTAACTCTAAACTGGGAAAATTTGCAAATTACACTAAAATAACAAAGATGCGAACCAACTCATAAACTAAATCAGTTACTATAGTATAAAACACACAATGATACTTATTATAACAACAAACTACAATTGCAACAAACAATGGTTATAAACATTTGAAATGAATCATATTCTTTTTTGTTACATATATGAAATGAGTTTCTTTCTTTGTTTTCAAAGATTATGCTTTGAGAGTGATTAAGTATTGTGTTATCCATGTTTTATGCTTAAAAAGATTACCTTCCGGGATGGGTGTTGAGTATGGGTTATCAGGGAAGTGAGTTTTCTTTTTCAAAACTTACATACCATTACATCAGTTTAAATGCTTTGGCCAAAGTGATTGGAGTGCTGAAATAGACACATGCACCATTGAAATAGATGGGTAATTGCCTAGTTATTATGTTATATTTTCCCTACCATATCCTATTGATGTGATTCTGCATTCATGATAGTAGTGCATGTAGATCGATAGGCACACACTAGATTCCACCCTGCACTTGTTTACAGGTTGCTAGGCCCTTCAAGTAGGGTCAGGTATTCCTTAGTTTGAGGAATTTTGGGGAAGTGCAATGCTTCGTGGTTGGGCAAAAAATGCATGAACCATGTTCTTTTCCTTCGACGCAGCAGATGGTTGGTTAGTCGATGGTGGTCAAGGATTAATTGTCAGATTCATATGATATTGATCACTTTGTTCTTCTATTGTTTCAAGATTTGTGAGGCTTGATGCCATTATTGAAACTTGCAATATTGTTTATTTGACATACTCTATAATTGACTTCAGATATATATATATTGTAATCATGATTGTACTTTAAACTTATGAATTCAAGATTGCTTTGACTCTTGAAATTTTCAAAATATCTTTTCTTCTGAATGATGAATAGAAGTTAATTTACTTTACTTTGATTTACTATAGTGATTGTGTTTAACTTTAGTATATGTGTGATTGTGGAATAACCGTACTTTACAAGTGACCTCTCAACCTTTACTTTTATGGCCTTCCCAAAACCCTAATTGACTAAGTCTAGGAGAAAACTATTCACTTTTTGAGGTAACTTATTGATAGAACTCAGAAAGGGGATTTGAGATTTGGGTCCTTAGGACCCCCAAAAATGTAGATCTAAGTGGAAATGGGGGCTTGGACTTGGGTGCCCACGCCGTAGTCCTCCCATGTTTCCTGGGATTTTGAATTTTGGCGGGGTGTTGGCTCCCACCGAGTGCCTCAAGATTCCATTTTCAAATTCTTGGTTTTCACGCGATATCGAGACATTATTTGAAAATTTGAATTCCCTAAAGCTAGATATAAAAAGACATTTGAAAATCATTTTAATACACACAATTTTTATGCAATCTTGATGCCAAAACTCTGCTACAATTGCTATTGAAGATTAGTGACTTGTTGAATCTCTTGGAAGTATTTTGTATTTGCTATCATGGAGACAATGGATGGAGATTAGGAATCAAGATCTTGAGTCTATCTTACTCTTCCTAGGGTTTGTACACCCTTTGCATGATGGGGAGAAGGGTTGAAGCCTCCAACAATAAGCTTGGAGATCGTCTACAGACATTACTGATTCACCTTCTTGTTCATGCAAGTCTTCATTTGATTCATCCCCTTGAGGTGAAGTTGTATGTGTTTATTGATTCAAAGCAAGTTGTTGAACTTCCCTTGATTGAGACATCTAAGGTTTGATATTTATGCATACACATTGTTAGGTTTGCACACACTTCTGCAAATCTTTATTTCTTGCTATTGTTGAGGTAGAAATACCAAAGACTGGGCTTGACTGAGGCAAGCTCCTATATAGCCACAACATTTTCCTTCTTTTGTTGGTATAGATCATGTTTTGCAGGTTCTGGCAGAAAGAAGCTACAGAAGGGAGGATATAGTGGATATAGTCATGACAGACTTTCAAATTTTTGGATTCCAACAATTGCGAGACACTGGAGCAGGTGCTCTAGTTCAACTAGGGGTTATTTCAGGGATCTAAAAGCCTTTTAGTAGTCTCAGACACCATGTGCAGAAGGTTTTCTAGTTTAGAAACTTTCAAGACACTTGAGTGGGCATTCTAGTCCAAGTGGTCCTCAAAATCTAGGCGCACAATCTCTGAAACCCTCTCTCTATACTTCTATGATTAGTTTTGCCAATTTTTTAATCAATTTTTGAATATTTCTGATTTAAGGCATAATTAGGGTTTTACTTGGTTAAAAGGAACACACTTGATAAAACCTTAGTTAGGGTCTTAGGTTCCATAACCACGTGAGCATAAGGGATAGACAAAGTGATTATAAGTTTGTTCATAAGCTGAGTCCTTGTCCTCCCAATGCTTAGTGGAGAAATGGTAGTACTTAACCTAGTTTAAACAAACTATCCAATTTCCCCCTAAACATTTTGGTGAACCCGAGCTTTAAAGAATTTGCATCCTTTTAAACTTCAGATCTGAAATAATTTTCTATTCTAGAGCATAATTGGATTGAAAAAACCTCTTTAGTGAAATTACATATGCTAAATTATGAATTACATTCTTTATCTTTTCACTAAAAGAGTTGGAAATTATCATTTATTGTTGGATATTATATTTCATTTGCAAAGGCCATCATTGTGCATTTAAATCTTTGTTTAAATAGAGCATGTTAAAATGTTAGATTATTTTTTACAAGATTTTCATGCTTATGATGAGTCATTTAGTCGTGATGACTTTGATATGTTAGATGAAGCCCTTGAGGACTTTATCTTGATTGAACATTCCACAATGGCCTCTAAGCCATCATTGTTTCAACAATTTGTAAATGCAATTTATGTACCCAATCTAAGGAATAGATTGAGAAACCAAAAATTGTGGTCACTCTATGTGCAAATGTGGTTCAACCATCTTCTAAACCTGTGCTTGTTGTTAAAGGTCTTTTGTCTCCTTCTCGATCTCCTGATCACATTTATGATTATGAAAAACAAATAGCGAATCAAAACTCACAACAAACCAATCATAATGTGGTTGCTCATGCATATAACACTCGAAATAACAAACAAAGTACACAAAAAATGAGTGTTCTGATATCTTTACCATCTTCTCAACCTATGCTTCCTCAAGCACCTCATTTAACATATAAAGGTGGTAAAGACTATGATCTTGTAGAGCAACTTCATGCTACTCCTACAAAGATATCTCTTTGGGAACTTATACAAACTTCACCTACTTACCATGGAATGCTTCAAGAAGCTTTACAAAAGGTGATTGTTCCTCCTACTATTAAACCAAATGATGTTTCCACTTTACTAGATTGTATGCATGCAACAAAAATAGATATTTTGTTTCAACAACATGAATTACCATCTCTCGAGGTTCAAAATCAAAATGATCCTTTGGTTATCTTTATTACAATAAACAAAACATTGTTTAAGAGAGTTATAATTGATAATGGATCAGCCCTTAATGTTTGTGGCATTGATTTATTGCATAAGGTTAAAATTGATATATCTGCCATCAAACCAGAATCATTAAGTATTCATGGCTTCGATAATGTTGGACGACAATCTGTGGGCACTATAATGTACCTATACAAGTGGGACCTGGGATGGTGCCTACCTTGATTCATGTAATGCCTTGTTCTCTATATTATAACATGATTCTTGGTAGACCTTGGATACATGCATTAGGAGCAGTTCCTTCTACCTTACACCATTCAATTAAGTTTATATTTAAAGGTAAATTGCATACTATCCATTCAGATCTTGAACCTGATAATTGTTTGCAAATGGAAGTGCATAAGCATGTTATTTGTCCTAAGAGTTTGAACAATCTAAAATTTGATTTATTAGCTCCTCTTGCCTCTAAAAATATTATGCAAGAGTCCAATAAATTGAATGCATTTGTTGGTGTTGACTGGGGTTCATTAGATTTTGCATCTTCCTCCAAAGGAGAGTATAAAATTAAAAACTCCGTTCCCAAAACATCAAATATTGCATCGATCACATTGCATGCTTCGAATGATAAACATAAGGCCTCTTTGGTGACAAATAAGGATAATTCTCTTAGTTATACTACTGACTATGAAATTTATGAAGCTCCACCTTCCTCCAAAGAAATGGTCTCTCTCTATGGCAGAGGATTCTGAATCCTTTACAAAAATTGTGATTATATAGGTAATGGTTGTGGCATAAACCAATAAGGAATCAAAGTCCCTATAGAATCTGCTACATGACATTGCTCAAATGTCATTGGATATAATCCTTTTAGGGAGTCCAAAGCCCACAAACGCCCTACTCTAAATGTGAATACAATATCAACATTTAGTTTGATATTCCCTGAGATGATTGACATCAATTGTCCTCTAGGATCACTTCCTTTGGATATGTTTATGGTGGATGAAGCAATAATGGAATTCTTAGGTGCTTATGATGGTATTCCTCATTATCACCATAAACGTGGCCTACCGTATTGTTTAAACAATGATGAATATTTTGGAAAGACTACTAGCACAATAATTGCTATAGTAGAGCATAATGAAGAACTTGAAGACTAATTGCAATCCTACAATCCCCCAGACCATAGTACTCTCCTTAACTGTAAAACTGTTGACGTCATTATGGATAAGGATAACCCTAAAAAAGTTATCCCTAATGGTGATTGTTTAAATGCAGAAGAAAAAGAAGAAATGACTAAATTGTTGAATGAGTTCTCAAAATTCTTTTCTTGGAATTATTCAGACATGCCTCGTATAGATGCTTAGATTGTAATGCATAATATCATATTGGAACTGTAACATCGCTCCTCTTAAAACTCAAGTAAATTCAAGAAATTCTAAGAAAGTAAATAAACTTGGTAAAAACAAGAGATAATTTTTTTTTCTATAATATTTCCATAAACACAAGAAATTAAGTACAACTTTCTATATAATGAAATCCTTTCACTTAACATTTACCAAAACATAAAATACACTTGGCATAAGGAAGAGTTTTACCTCATAAATTTGACTGTCGCAAGTCATAACATGGAGTACACTATATCTGGAATGTAGATGTATGTCTTCATAAGCCACAACGAGTCTTCTGCTTCATAGGGAGAGCATCATCTGAGTGATTTACCTCCAACCACAAATCGGCAATCTCCCACACATCTTCCACATAGGAAGTGGCCCTACCCTTCACGAAGGGTATAGATATAAGTATCAAGTTTTTCCATCTGAGTCCTAGTGAGATGTGTCTTACATAACTTCAATCGACCATACAACTCTAGATTCCCTCTAGCCAAGTATGATCATACTGATTGGTCATGCCGTCTAGACACACTCCTCTGACTTGCCTTAGAAACTATCTCATTTGATAGTTTTACTTACTTTATTTGGTACTCTAGAACCAAACTTGTCTATACTGAAAAACCATTCTACCCAATTAGACTTAGAACTAATCCTTAACCCAGGATATACATGTAATATTAAGATTTGGGTATTTCTAACCTTTTAAAGAGTCCCTCATGGCATACTTACAACTTCTAGGGTTTGTGACTTTCTGTCATTCCACTCTCTAATTCAAATATCAAATAGCTAGGATGCATTACTACGAGTTTCGATAGAATGACTTAAGTTTAATAAACTAAAACCAGGACTCTTCCTAGCATGCTCTTATAGTTTTCTTGACCCTTTTACTATTGACAAAATATGGTGTTCTCACCTTTCACTGTCGACCAAATTAAATATATGCAATATCATATCTAACATAAGTTTAATAGGTTTCCTATATCCTCCTTGAAATCAAAACTAGGGTTTAGCTTCTCTAACCCAAAACATGAAATTAGCAATCATCCTTGTTCCCCAAAGATATTAGCATTAGTACAACAAAACATGAGATCAATACTTCTAGTCTTTCTTAGACCACTTGAAATTGTTCGAATCACATTTCACATAACATGAAAAAGCATAGTATATGAGATATATCCTCATGCGGGTAATATTTAAAAGAATAAAATCATTTCACACCAATTCTCTTTGTCTAAGTCAATCTCCATCCCTAATAGGTTGGTTTCATAAAAGATAATAATCAACTTTTGACCCCTTGGTCTACTTAGGTCTACTGACCTTCAACATAAGCTAGGTTATGAACTCATATATATATATATATATATATATATATATATATATATATCACATCCTTGTATATATATGTCACATAAACATTTATCAACAATGATAGTTTACAACAATCATGTGGAATTGAGTTACAAATCTCCCAACATGTCCTACCCGAAATAAATCACTTCAGTGATGCTCATCTTCGGGCTAACTTTGTATTTTGTGCATTTAACTCCAGCCTAAGTTCTATTGAACAAAAACTATGAGGTCTATTGCATTTCTTGGTTTACTCTCTCACTCGAGATAACTTAACATAGGAATTAGATGCTAATGAAAAACTACCTAGGTTTCCATATACTTGGATCACCTATTACCCTGGATATGTATTACCAAATGACAAGAGGAATTCTATTCCCCCAAATCAATCTCTATTTAAGTTACCTCCTCCTTGCTTCCATGTAATAATGATAATATCTCACCTAAAGTTTATTGAGAAAACTAGTAAGATTTCATCTATGGGACCATCATATTTGTAATGACTATCCCATCTTCACTATCCTTCATTATAGAATAGGGTATGAACTCTTGCATGATACCAATCATGTCTAATAGTTTCAAAAGACAAAAGTTGTAATATATGATCAACCTTGAATAAGCTAAATGAGATCAACATCTTTCTATTACTCCAGGAGAGAGGATTCCTATCACATGTCTTAAGATCACAATGAATAATATCACAAAGATATAGATAATCTCTTTCTATACTCATAGGACTTATAATGATATTAGGATTTATACCCTCCATTGGATACCTTAAACTTTTCAGTCTCAAACATATATACTTACTCACAGTTAACAAAACTAATTGTTTTCATGTTTAAACAAGATGTTAGAGCCTTTCGGCCTCTTATGCCTCTACAGAGATCACAACTCTATACTTAAATAGATTTATCATGTCTCGAGGCCATAAAATTTATCTTGAACTCTAATCCTACCGACTTAATGTTCACATCATTTTATCCCATAACGGGTGGCCTATAATACTTCAACTCTTAATGCTACTCGCACCTTGAGTGCCAAAACATGGTTAAGTAAGATACTTTAACTATATCCAAAGGAACCATGATTACACAAATGTTATGAAAGCAAGATTAATGACTTGCATGAGTTTAATACTAAATTCAGCGTGAGAACATCTTTACAAGCTCCTATTTATTCTCACTAAATAAAAATTAGAATAACAGATAAAAGTTCAATGAACATACCTCTTATATGATAAACTACAGATTTAATAACAATAGTACTCCTTACTATAGAGCTCTCTCTATCTATTTGAATTCCTTGTCTAAACAATAAAATAATAATACTTGTTTCTGTAGTATCCTAATACCTTCAAGTTCTATATTGTCATTAATGTATTGTTTAATACAGAGACTTACAGCATCAAGGAAACATAAAGATATGCCTAGAATAATTTATACATTACACTTTATGTCTGGTTCTCTCTAAATCTTATGGCATGAAAAGAGAAATAAATAATCTAAAAGGATAATGTCATACGTAACCTATTCAGTATGAGCATATGTTTGTGTAGCAGTTCAAACTCTCGTTGACACAACCATTCCCAAAGTCACTGATAAGATTTCTCGACAGATTATAATCATCCTCATGGAGCTCTCTCTCCATTCCTCTGCTACTCACTATATCTTTCTTTTGCGACGTGGGTAACTTTCTTTCCTTGAATTGACTCTAGCTTAGTCGAGTAAGGAGACTCAACATCAACTATACTATCAGTTCTCATCATCCTTCACTATTATGAGATTTTCTTATCAGCGCCGTGTTGATGCTCCCTTGGGTAATCGCTTGGTATCTCAGCGATACCTCTCCCCCTTAACACAATCACCTTTCCCCCTAAAACCTACTCAAAGGCCATTATCTCATCTCTGACGACCCTCACATCAAGAGCAATGAATACCTCACCTTTTTCGCCAACCTCAATTTCTATAGCTTCAATTCTACTCTATTGCTCCCTCCACTATCCCTAAATTCCTGCTACGCTTTCCATTCCCCATGTCGTGATCCTTCCCTCACTACCACGAGGGCATGCAATCTATTAGAGGTGAGGGTCATAACCGATCACTCCACAATCCCACAGTTCTTGGCAAAAGCTTTGCCTATAAACATGCTTCACCTGCATGTAAAGGTAGTGGAGTAGTTGGTCTTAAAGACCACACTCAAACTTTGCCTACAATCCTACAAAGAAGTGGGAATGGTACAATATTTGGTTAACAATGTGGTTAATTTGCATGCAAGTCTAATGGAAAGGTGAACCTTATGACCTCTTGTTTTCTTAATAAGAAGTTCCTCCAAAGAAGATTAGGAGTGGAGCAACCAATATTAACAAGAAAAGATGAGATAAAAATTGCTAATTTATCTCCAATTAAACTCAAACATCAACAACAAAAGGTTGAGATCAATAATCTCAAATTAAAGCTCACGACATAAACGACTCTCTTGAAGCATCATATGCTATCGGGTTGGTTAAGAAGGCATGCTTCCTCCTAAAAGAGGGTTGTTATTGCATAAAAACCAAAAGCAACCTTGCTTCAACCATTTTGTAATTTTACGTAATAATGTAGTCTAAAATAAACATAAATATTTACAACCATATAGTTTATAATAATGTGATGTACAAACTTACGCACTTTAAGTGATTGGGTTGAGTACAACTCCCCTTCATGTATAGAAGAAAATCACGTAAATTCTGATTAGACAAATATGGCATTCGACATCAAAACTACAAAAACGAAGCATATTATCAATTATAACAATTATGCAATTGAGGTTGCAAACATAAACTCATTTACAATGCATGGAGAGACGTTTCCAATATAAAGTCTCCTTAGTTGCAAAAAGATTAATGTACAACCTTAACGTCATCACTTTCCCAAAATGACTAGGTTGACATTAAACAATACTAAAAAAAAGACTCTAAATGACATCGACAAGTTGTCGAGTCGAGCAATAACTTAGACCAAAAGGGTCAAGCATCACTTACCCGAATTAATTCGGTTTTCCAATTTCACCAACAATACTTAAGATGGCAACAACCTATACTTTTCCTTATATCTATTCCCTTCTCTTTGATGATGCTCTCCCTCCCTTTCTCGAAGAGGCGGAAACCTGTTTTCCTGAAAGTAACTTGCAATCATTTAAATGGGATTAGCGTATCGTTAGTCCTTTCATAACCTCACAAATAACCAATTCAAAAGTACATTATGAAATCATTACATCTCATGCATTTATTCACATGACTAGAATCTAGGAAACTAACGATTTATCCCAACATTATACCTTAATGCCAAATCATTTATCCATAGAATTCACTTTTATTTACATGAAAGTATAAAGTAATTTCAAGTCAAAATTAGGGATGTGACATACCTTCCCCCTTAAGATTCATCGTCCTCAATGATTCAATGTATCATAACATGAATAGGATAAGAAAATTTGGTTTAACCTTGCCATGATTAACCTCTTCGTTTCACAAGCAACGCTTGAAATCCTTAGACTTTTTACAAAAAAAAAAAATTGATCATGACCACTCTTGAGTCCTATTTCTGTAAAACATTCTAAGAATAAACTGGTCATTTGTTATATATTTTTCAAATACAATCATAAGAGCAAGTGCCTCCTGGTAATATAAAATGATTTTGTAATCAATCAAATTGATAACTTTAAAACTTCAAAGAGTCCTTCATATCTTAGGTACTGATTTGGAATACATTCCATACTTTATGAAACTTTTCTTCTCTATTATTAGCTTCCACCAATCTTTCCTGATTGGTTTGATTTGTTTAACCTTTTCTAACAACATTTCTGGACTAATGCTAATCCTATCTTTTAGCTTACCCAGCTTATAGGAGTTTGACATTTTTCTTCTATCCAATGTTTCAGATGGAGTCTTCATGATAGAAGATTTATAGGAGTTGTTATAACAAACTTCATAAGAGGTGGATACTCTTTTCACATGAAGCAACCATTCACTTCAATCATTGGTTTAACAAGAACCAAAGTTTAATAGCATTATGCAAGTATTGTATCATCATTCATTATTTAAGATACTAAGAGTAACATCAACTTTCACCTTTCTAGCTGAAAAGGTTATTCATAAAGTAGAAATTTCATTTATTTCAAGTATCACTTAGCTAAACTGATAAGTAAATACAAGAGAAAGGATCATAATTCCTTATCTAATTGAACTATCCTCCAAGACTCGGCATGCCACTGATGAGAGGGGGAAGCATCACTTGGTTGTTTTTACCTCCAACCACGGACTTAAGCAGTTTCCCCGCATCTTCCTACCTGGAAGCAGTCCAACCCTTAAACGGAAGGTTGTGTTGGAAACCCTCTTCGTTGCCATCTGAGCTCTGGTGTGTACTCCCACTTAACTAACTCTGTCGCACTACCATGGATACCCTCCAACCAAGTACGACAACTTTGGTTAGCTAAATGTCTGGAGTACTGTGAACTGACGAGTACATGTGGTGGCAATGTCACTCACTATGGCCATAGTTTTTATGTAAATAAACATTTCACAATGAACGTAGTCATGGTTCACCACCCTGGTCGACTTGGAGAGACTAATATTCTGTGCTTACTGGACTACCCGTCTGCACCATACAATAACACAATAATCAAAAGATGATATCGATGTAAGACCTTCTTCTGGTAACTTTCATAGTAAATAAATATATCAATAACCTAGAAAGAGTTTGAAACATATTTCTTTCCACACAAGGTTTCTTTCTTCTGTAACGTTAAGGACAAACCAGGTGCACTTTCTACAATTTACTCCCTTACACAAACTATCAAAGACCCATCCAGGACATGATAGTGAAGAACGTTACATAAAACCTAGTGAACAATCAAAATGTTCTGGTATAGCCACCACAATAGTTTAAATCCAAATCAAAGTATAAGCAATTTCATTTTCAATAATAAATTAAAAGATTGAGCTCAATTTCGACAATAAATCAAACATTGACCAATTGGTCATAAAATAATCAATCTTCAACATTCGGTGGCTAGACCATTCCAAAATAAAGGAAATAATGACAATCCTCACCATTATTAAAAAGGAATTTTACCAAAAATCCAAAGAAGTGTCAAAATCTAGAGGGACACTTATTATGCACTACGTGACTTGACTAAGTCACTAATAAGGGAGTAGATTGTTGCACTATACACAGGTTTTCCAAAACTTACAGTGAACTAGAGTTTGTGCTACGAGCACAACGAATAGATAAGCCCCTTAAGACTTTCGTTATGTTCAAAAATTTTGCTAATAAGAAGGTTATAACACCTCCACTCCTATTTCCCAAAGTTTTTATCATTCATTGCTTAGATGACATTGTAAGATTATGTTATTGCAATGCATTGAAATTTCAGTTGGAACATAAGCTTTTCCCTCTTGTTTCACTTTACAAAACTCTATTTCCTACCTTATGGAATAGGTTATTATTCAAAAAAAATTAAACAAATTGACTAAGCATTTCAGTAATGATTACCTTCACCATTGAAGTTGTACTTTTTAGCTTTACCAAAGGCAAGTACTTAGTTCTCAGCCATTTGGCCAAGGTACGAGGAGAATAACTATTTTCTTTTCCTTACAATTGTTATGAATTATCTTGCAAACTTCATGCCAATTTTGTTTTTAACAAAAGTTTCAAAGAACGAAACTAATCCCTTTCTTTATTCATCTCTTCTAATTCTCAACTCTTTGTGTATGGCAATTGATTTTCCATGAATCTTGGAAAACAATACATTTCTGATTCCTATTCCATTTTTCTCAGCATTCTTTGCCAATATATCACTACTTGTCTTTTAATGACTCTATTATTCCTCTTGGCTCATTCCAAGCCATCTAGGAGTTAAACTAGAACCCATCTAATCTTGTATCTATGATATAGTTCTAGGATCTTCCCATCCTTAAGTTCTTGATTTCATATAGACACTGCTCTACCTGAGCTCTTAGTCTAATTAGAAATTGACCAAGGTTTTTCCTTTCTAGTCAAGGTCTGAAAATCTTTCCAATATACAACCTTAGCAGAATTGTTTCCTCTAGAAGTTATAATTCCTTAATTGTTTCTTTCTTATACATTGACTTAGGTTAGTGTTGGGAAAATGATCTTCCTGATAGTTTTCATGGTTCTTCTCTATCGCAAGTAAACAAGTTTTCTCGTAATGAGCTCATAGGTCCATGTGTTGAACCCGGTTAGCTCTGATACCATATGTAACATCCCTCCTCTTAAAACTCAAGTAAATTCAAGAAATTCCAAGAAAGTAAATAAACTTGGTAAACCCAAGAGATAATTTTTTTTTCTATAATATTTCCATAATCACAAGAAATTAAGTACAACTTTCTATATAGTGAAATCCTTTCACTTAACATTTACCAAAACATAAAATACACTTGGCATAAGGAAGAGTTTTACCTCATAAATTTGACTGTCGCAAGTCATAACATGGAGTACACTATATCTGGAATGTAGATGTATGTCTTCATAAGCCACAACGACTCTTTGGCTTCACAGGGAGAGCATCATCTAAGTGATTTACCTCCAACCACAGATCGACGGTCTCCCACACATCTTCCACATAGGAAGTGGCCCTACCCTTCACGAAGGGTATAGATATAAGGAAGTATCAAGTTTTTCCATTTGAGTCCTAGTGAGATGTGTCTTACATAACTTCAATTGACCATACAACTCTAGATTCCCTCTAGCCAAGTATGATCATACTAATTGGTCATGCCGTCTAGACACACTCCTCTGACTTGTCTTAGAAACTATCTCATTTTATAGTTTTACTTACTTTATTTGGTACTCTAGAACCAAACTTGTCTATACTGAAAAACCATTCTACCCAATCAGACTTAGAACTAATCCTTAACCCAGGATATACATGTAATATTAAGATTTGGGTATTTCTAACCTTTTAAAGAGTCCCTCATGGCATACTTACAACTTCTAGGGTTTATGACTTTCTGTCATTCCACTCTCAGATTCAAATATCAAACAACTAGGATGCATTACTACGAGTTTCGATAGAATGACTTAAGTTTAATAAACTAAAACCAAGACTCTTCCTAGCATGCTCTTATAGTTTTCTCGACCCTTTTACTGTCGACAAAATATGGTTTTTTCCACCTTTCACTGTCGACCAAATTAAGTATATGCAATGTCATATCTAACATAAGTTTAATAGGTTTCCTATATCCTCCTTGAAATCAAAACTAGGGTTTAGCTTCTCTAACCCAAAACATGAAATTAGCAATCATCCTTGTTCCCCAAAGATATTAGCATGAGTACAATAAAACATGAGATCAATACTTCTAGTCTTTCTTAGACCACTTGAAATTGTTCAAATCACATTTCACATAACACGAAAAAGCATAGTATACGAGATATATCCTCACGCGGGTAATATTTAAAAGAATAAAATCATTTCACACCAATTCTCTTTGTCTAAGTCAATCTCCATCCCTAATAGGTTGGTTTCATAAAAGATAATAATCAACTTTTGACCCCTTGGTCTACTTAGGTCTACTGACCTTCAACATAAGCTAGGTTATGAACTCATATATATATATATATATATATATATATATATATATATATATATATATATATATATATATATATATATATATATATAACATCCTTGTATATATATGTCACATAAACATTTATCAATAATGATAGTTTACAACAATCATGTGGAATTGAGTTACAAATCTCCCAAAATGTCCTACCTGAAATAAATCACTTCAGTGATGCTCAACTTCGGGCTAACTTTGTATTTTGTGCATTTAACTCCAGCCTAAGTTCTATTGAACAAAAACTATGAGGTCTATTGCATTTCTTGGTTTACTCTCTCACTCGAGATAACTTAACATAAGAATTAGATGCTAATGAAAAACTACATAGGTTTCCATATTCTTGGATCACCTATTACCCTAGATATGTATTACCAAATGACAAGAGGAATTCTATTCCCCTCAAATCAATCTCTATTTAAGTTACCTCCTCCTTGCTTCCATGTAATAATGATAATATCTCACCTAAAGTTTATTGAGAAAACTAGTAAGATTTCATCTATGGCACCATCATATTCGTAATGACTATCCCATCTTCACTATCCTTCATTATAGAATAGGGTATGAACTCTTGCATGATACCAATCATGTCTAATAGTTTTAAAATACAAAAGTTGTAATATATGATCAACCTTGAATAAGCTAAATGAGATCAACATCTTTCTATTACTCCAGGAGAGAGGATTCCTATCACATGTCTTAAGATCACAATGAATAATATCACAAAGATATAGATAATCTCTTTCTATACTCATAGGACTTATAATGATATTAGGATTTATACCCTCCATTGGATACCTTAAACTTTTCAGTCTCAAACATATATACTTACTCACAGTTAACAAAACTAATTGTTTTCATGTTTAAACAAGATGTTAGAGCCTTTCGGCCTCTTATGCCTCTACAGAGATCACAACTCTATACTTAAATAGATTTATCAAGTCTTGAGGCCATAAAATTTATCTTGAACTCTAATCCTACCGACTTAATGTTCACATCATTTTATCCCATAACGGGTGGCCTATAATACTTCAACTCTTAATGCTACTCGCACCTTGAGTGCCAAAACATGGTTAAGTAAGATACTTTAACTATATCCAAAGGAACCATGATTACACAAATGGTATGAAAGCAAGATTAATGACTTGCATGAGTTTAATACTAAATTCAGCGTGAGAACATCTTTACAAGCTCTTATTTATTCTCACTAAATAAAAATTAGAATAACAGATAAAAGTTCAATGAACAGACCTCTTGTATGACAAACTACAGATTTAATAACAATAGTACTCCTTACTATAAAGCTCTCTCTATCTATTTGAATTCCTTGTCTAAACAATAAAATAATAATATTTGTTTCCGTAGCATCCTAATACCTTCAAGTTCTATATTGTCATTAATGTATTGTTTAATACAAAGACTTACAACATCAAGGAAATGTAAAGATATGCCTAGAATAATTTATACATTACACTTTATGTCTGGTTCTCTCTAAATCTTATGGCATGAAAGGAGACATAAATAATCTAAAAGGATAATGTCATACATAACCTATTCAGT
Source organism: Cunninghamia lanceolata (assembly GCA_027924645.1). NCBI lineage: Eukaryota > Viridiplantae > Streptophyta > Pinopsida > Cupressales > Cupressaceae > Cunninghamia > Cunninghamia lanceolata. The sequence continues at coordinate 6,482,590 of BSBN01000555.1, read as the reverse complement.
ATGAGCATATGTTTGTGTAGCAGTTCAAACTCTCATTGACACAACCATTCCGAAAGTCATTGATAAGATTTCTCAACAGATTATAATCGTCCTCATGGAGCTCTCTCTCCATTCCTCTGCTACTCACTATATCTTTCTTTTGCGACGTGGGTAACTTTCTTTCCTTGAATCGACTCTAGCTTAGTCGAGTAAGGAGACTCAACATCAACTATACTATCAGTTCTCATCATCCTTCACTATTCTGAGATTTTCTTATTAGCGCCGTGTTGATGCTCCCTTGGGTAATCGCTTGGTATCTTAGCGATACCTCTCCCCCTTAACACAATCACCTTTCCCCCTAAAACCACTCAAAGGCCGTTATCTCATCTCTGACGACCCCCGCATCAAGAGCAATGAATACCTCACCTTTTTTGCCAACCTCAATTTCTATAGCTTTAATTCTATTCTATTGCTCCCTCCACTATCCCTAAATTCCTGCTACGCTTTCCATTCCCCATGTCGTGATCCTTCCCTCACTACCACGAGGGCATGCAATCTATTGGAGGTGAGGGTCATAACCGATCACTCCACAATCCCACAATTCTTGGCAAAAGCTTTGCTTATAAACATGCTTCACCCACATGTAAAGGTAGTGGAGTAGTTGGTCCTTAAGACCACACTCGAACTTTGCCTACAATCCTACAAAGAAGTGGGAATGGTAGAATATTTGCTTAACAATGCGGTTAACTTGCATGCAAGTCTAATGGAAAGGTAAACCTTATGACCTCTTGTTTTCTTAATAAGAAGTTCCTCCAAAGAAGATAAGGAGTGGAGCGACCAATATTAACAAGAAAAGATAAGATAAAAATTGCTAATTTATCTCCAATTAAACTCAAACATCAACAACAAAAGGTTGAGATCAATAATCTCAAATTAAAGGTCATGACATAAACAACTCTCTTGAAGCATCATGTGCTATCGGGTTGGTTAAGAAGGCATGCTTCCTCCTAAAAGAGGGTTGTTATCGCATAAAAACCAAAAGCAAGATTGCATCAACTATTATGTAATTTTACGTAATAACGTAGTCTAAAATAAGCATAAATATTTACAACCATATAGTTTATAATAATGTGACGTACAAACTTACGCACTTTAAGTGATTGGGTCAAGTACAACTCCCCTTCATGTATAGAAGAAAATCACGTAAATTCCGATTAGACAAATATAGCATTCGACATCAAAACTACTAAAACGAAGCATATTATCAATTATAACAATTATGCCATTAAGGTTGCAAACATAAACTCATTTACAACGCATGGAGAGACATTTCCAATATAAAGTCTCCTTAGTCACAAAAAGACTAATGTACAACCTTAACGTCGTCACTTTCCCAAAACACCTAGGTTGACATTAAACGATACTAAAAAAAAGACTCTAAACGACATCGACAACTTGTCAAGCCAAGTAATAACTTAGACCAAAAGGGTCGAGCATCACTTACCCGAATTAATTTGGTTTGCCAATTTCACCAACAATACTTAAGATGGCAACAACCTATACTTTTCCTTATATCTATTCCCTTCTCTCCGATGATGTTCTCCGTCCCTTTCTCGAAGAGGCGGAAACCTGTTTTCCTGAAAGTAACTTGCAATCATTTAAATGGGATTAGCGTATCATTAGTCCTTTCATAACCTCACGAATAACCAATTCAAAAGTACATTATGAAATTAGTACATCTCATGCATTTATTCACATGACTAGAATCTAGGAAACTAACGATTTATCCTGACATTATACCTTAATGCCAAATCATTTATCCATAGAATTCACTTCTATTTACATGAAAGTATAAAGTAATTTCAAGTCAAAATTAGGGATGTGACAGGAACTATATGTGAATCCATTCAAACAAAAGATTCGTAAGTTGAATCTTAAGATTGCTTTGCTTGTTAAAACTGAACTAGAAAAACTTTTACAAGCTAGTTTTATCCGACCTATTGATTACTCTCCATGGATCTTGAATATTATTGTCATCGCTAAACCCGATGGTCATATAAGAATGTGCACATATTTTTGAGACTTAAATGCGGCATCTTTGAAAGATGATTTTCCGCTCCCTAATATCGATATGCTTGTTGATTCCATAGCTAGACATGAGTTATTATCTTTTATGGATGGATTTTTAGGATATAATCAAATCCTTATAAATCCTCTTGATCAGTATAAAACAGCCTTTATAACACCTTGAGGTATATTTTGTTGGGTAGTCATGCCGTTCAGACTTAAGAATACAGGAGCTACTTACCAACGTGCAATGACTTGTATTTCATGATTATATGCACATTATTTTAGAAGATTATGTTGACAACATCCTAGCAAAGTCTATCCATCATAAGGATCATGTTACAAACCTTCGACAAATATTTGAGTGCATACGAAAGTATAATATGTGATTGAATCACCGTAAGTGTGTTTTTGGTGTGGACAGTGGAAAGTTACTTGGGTTTTATTGTTTCGAATCGAGGTATAGAAGTCGATACGAAAAAGATAGATGCGATTGTTAATATGCAAATACCTAAGAATATATCTCAACTTCCTAGTTTACAGGGAAAGATACAGGCCATCTATTGATTTGTTTCACAACTCATAGATAGGACTCGCCCCTTTACGTAACTACTGAAGAAAGATTCTCACTTTCAATGGAATTTTGAATGTTAAAGAGCTTTCGATGATTTAAAGGACTACTTAGCTAATCCGTCTATTTTGCAACCTGTTGTTTCTGATAAACCATTTCTATTATACATCTCAGCATCTAACAATGCCCTACCAGCTTTGTTAGCACAACATAATGCTGAAAGCAAAGAATTTGTTGTCTATTACATCAGTCATACTTTGCTTGATTATGAAGTGTGATACAAAGTTATAGAGAAGCATTGCTTAGCTTTAGTGTTTGCCACTCAAAAGCTTAGACACTATCTCTTAAATGTTGAAGTGCATGTAATGGTAAAATTCAACCCTTTGAAACATCTCTTCTCAAGAACAGATTTATCGTCATCTAGCTAAATGGGTTATGCTATTAGCAGAATTTGACCTCAAATTTATTTCACAAAAAGCGATAGGTGATCAGTTAGCTGAGGTTCCCTCACCCTTTTCTATACAAAATGTTGATGCATTTCTTGAAGAATAGATTTTAACAATCTCTATGGATGAAAAATGGGAGTTATACTTTGATAGATCAAAATGTCGAACTGGCTCCAGGGCTGGTGTTATATTGATACCCCCCATTGGTAAGCTAATTCCCTTATCTTACCGCTTAGATTTCTTATGCACAAACAATATAGCTGAATACGAATCTCTTATTGCCAGACTTCACACAACCTTGGCTCTTAATATAAAAAACATTACAATATATGGTGATTCTCAGTTAATTGTTACACAAATAATGAGATTGCATCAAACTAAGCATGATAAGCTATCTCAGTACTGTGAGTTGGCATTATCTCTTTTAAAACAATTCACATCATATTCAATCAACACCATTCCCAAGAAAGATAACTGACATGCAGATGCAATGGCAAGCCCAGCTTCCCTTATATCCCTTGATGATTCTCCTAAGGAACTTACCTCTATTGTTCATAATCTTAAGACACCAATAATCGATGACCCTATAGTTACGAATTCAGCTCTCTGTGGTAATACATACATGGATGAACTGTTCTCCTACATATTCAACTATCTACGTGATGGAACCATTCTTGATTCAACATCTAAGAATTCCTGACTCCATTTACGTAAACTAGCACTGCGATACATTATATTATCGAATGTCTTGTATTGACAAAGTTATAATGGTGTTTTACTCTTATGTTTAAGCAATTTAGAGATTCTGATAGCTTTAGAAGAAGCTCACTTTGGTGTCTGTGGAGGGCATTTTGGTGGAAAATTATTGGTGTAAAAATTGTTACATATGGTGTACTATTGGCAGCATATGGAACAAGATTCCTTTGCTTACGTGAAGAGATGCCCGCAATGCCAGCAACATAAACAGCTAATCCATGCTCCTGCTCAAGAGCTTCATGCCCAGGTGTCACCATGGCCATTCTCTATTTGGGGGCTTGGATCTAATTGGTAAATCTCCCCACCCTCCTCTCAAGGACATACATTTATCATTACTGCTACTGATTATTTTACAAAATAGGTCGAAGCAGTCCCTTTGCGATCCACGACCACCGATGTAATCTGTCAATTCATACAAGATAACATAATTTCTCAATTTGGAATACCTTCCTCCTTAGTTTCTGACAATGGTACACCATTTAAGAACAAGGATGTGAAAAAGTTCCTCAAAAAATATCATATACAACATCGCTTCTCTACACCTTATTATCCTCAACCAAACGGCCAAGCAGAAGCTTCAAAAAAGGTTATTAGATAGATTCTATGAAAACTATTAATAAACATCAAAAAGATTGGCATACACAATTATCCTAGGCATTATGGGCTTACAGAACAAGTATTTGAACAACTACTGGTAACACACTATAAAATCTCGTCTACGATGCAGATGCGATAATGCCCTTGGAGTTAGAAATTCCTTCTTTGCAAATTTCCCTAAGAGATATCATGGATGATGACATAGAACGAGAGAAAAGATTATAGAAACTTGAGATGCTTGATGAAAGACGTATTAACGCTCTTGAACATCTCAAGGCTTATAAAAAAGGAATACAATGAGCTTATAATGCGCAAGTCATACAACGGTCATTCAATGTTGGGGACTTGGTTCTTTATTAAAATCAACATAACGTAAATGCACCACCTGGTGAAAAAGGTAATTTCAGCCATAATTGGCTTGGACCATATATAATCACTGAAACCTTTGGATATGGAGCATATAAATTAGCTGATGAGCAAGGTATGCCGCTTAAGGAACCTATTAATGCAGCGCACCTCAAAAGATTTTATGCTTAAAGATCTTAATGTTAAATGTTCCTAAGCTAATTTAATACATAGATTAGCTTCAATTTTGACAAGATATCATTGTTGTCTTAAATCATTTGGCATTACATCTTTGTTCAGTTGATCATTGTTGTATCGTGTTCAAGTAGTAATTGCTTAGATCACTTTTGTATTAACTGAATATAGCATGGAAATTAAAGTTATGTGTAAAACAATTAATCATTGTGTTTGTTACTACATGTTCTTTTTAGAATTGTTAGTAAATCACAATAGCATTAATTATAGCATTTAGACATCATCGTTGCATTTTTACAAAAATCACATGTGATAGATCAAAATCCATTACACATAGATAAAAAGAAATAACCATCATATATCTCAGTTTCATGTATACATCTGAGTCAACTATCCCTCAAAACAAAATGGGGTGTCGTAGTTCCTAAAATCTATACATCACATAGCTGAGCCTCAATCACCAGTACCCTCAAGCCCTCATGGTGTGCGAGTGACAGAAGCCTAACCATGTGTGGCTATGGATCGCAAATGACTCCTAGAGACACTTCACGATCGTAACCCCCTGATCTCGTCTCTCATCACTATCATCTACTCATGTGCCTCATAGTACATCCTCTGGTACCAATCTCTCTCAGCTTGAACCCTATCTCTATTAGCTCTAGCTTGCTGGACCTCCTGTAGTAAGAACTCACTGACAACTAGCTCTCCCTCCGATGTAGAACTGCTACCGTCTGCTCTCACAGTGCCCTGAGCTCAGCCTTGGTGCGCTCAGCTCTCTGTCAAAACTCCTCTCTCTCGTGCAGATTACTCTAGCATAGCCCCTGTAGCAATCCTATATCTGACAATTGGCATAAATATCTCAGCATGCCGCCAGCAGATGATCATGGTGAATAACCTACCCACACTCGCTGCTCGGAAGCATCTGTCGATACTATGTCTCCTATGACACGACTCACAAAGTCTCGCCATGCATCAGTCCCAACTGCAAAATAGAGAATGAGATGGATGTTAGACTCCCATATAAATATCACAAATCATAAACTATATAAAACATCAAATAATAAATCAAACCTAACCTTGATCTCCATCTCGTCAGGATGGATCTTGGTTCTTCGACGGTGTGATGAGCTCTGATGTCTAATCTGTAGCTGGGGGCATATACCTACTACACTCCCCCCACTTTCTCTAACTAGGCCTTGAATCATCTACAGGAGTAGGACCACGAGCCTTTGACCATGGTCTTGACTTGGTCTCCTTGTCAATGTCTGCCTCATGTTGGCTCTATCGTGATCTTGCTCTAAAGACGTATTGAGATGGGACCTCCTTGGACTCATCCTCATCCTCCTCCTCATCCTCCTCAAGATCATAGTATCTTGTGAAATCACTGACATAGTCCTCCACCCCTGTGTCACTCAGGTGACCGGCCCAAGGTCAGGCATCCCCTGTAGGGTGCCCGCATGGAAATATAGGTGCAGGCTACGCTGCGTGCCACCAGGTCTGATATGCTCAGGTACACTCAACATCATCTATGTTTGACACTGGATTTGCATCCTTAGGACCCTCATCATCACTAAGTGGCATGTCTGCTATCATCAGTCGTTGGATGGTATTTGCCCTGACTACATTGTGAGCAGCCCATGCATAGCTTAGATGAACCGCAGGAACATCCTATATCTGTCTGAAATGCCATGCCACCCTATCAAAGTTGTAACATTAGAAAATGTCCCCTTGGGGGCTTTTCCCTCTTAAGGTTTAGCTCTTGGGTCTTTTGCATGCATTTAGGACATCTTACTTCATAATTTGGCATCCCAATGAAATGAGCCGTAGGTAACATGACAATTGGGACCTAGCAGGACCTCTTGAGCTTGACCCTGCCCAAAATAGGGGGGAGGACTTGGGTGCCCGTGCCCTAGTCCTACCCTATTTTGGGGCAGCCCTAATTTCTAGGTGTCAGTTTATGACAGTTATTTGGGTCCTATGCTAACACAGTAAGTTTGAATTACAAAAATCTTGGTGGGAGTGTTTGTAGTCGCATAAATAAGCATGTTTAGGTATTCATTTGTAAACTAGATGGTAATTGTGATGTTCAAGTGTACTCAAGGTGATTCAAGGCTTTCATTGTGTTGCAAGAACAGATTTGTGTGGTTTATGTGTTTGTGTTTGTAGATTCGAGCATCCATTTCATCATGGAATAAAGAGCATCTTCCTCCCATGATATCTTCACTACAAGGTGACATTACATTGTGTTTTCATCATCATTTCCTTTGGTTTTTTCCTCTGCCTCACAAGGGCATGCACTCTCTATCTGACAATGGTGTTTGGAGACTGAAGTGTCCTCTGGGGCTTGATTGAGGCAAGCCTCTAAACACCACAACCCCCTCCCAAAGTTTTCATGGTTGCAGGTTACAAGTTGTGGAGATGGCAAAAGTGAATTTGTAGGAAGGCATATTGAAGTGTCAGAATTGCAAAACAGAAGGAAAAATAGCCACCTAGACTTGGGCACCCGCTCATTAGTCCTCCAACTTCCGTGACGGGAAAATCTCCAGGATAGTAGGGAAGAATTACAGGCTGATTTTCCAGATCCAGACAAAAAGCATGGAATTGGACTTGGGTGCCCACTCTTTTTTCCCTGACTTTTCTACCTCATAACCCCAAAAATAGGTACTCTGTGATTTGATATTTTCCTTTCGTCTACAAGAGCTTTTTTTGCTATTCTTCCGTTTACAGTCGTATTTGCATAATTAGGGTTCTAATGGTCAATTAAGCATAAGAGAAGGAAATTTGATAATTAAACACCCTAATCCAAGCTTCCCTACATCTCATAGTGACCTAGGGTATGATAGTGAATTGCCACTCAACCCTAGATCCTTGAATGTATAGGGTGAAAGGAGGATTCAAACATCTAAACACTAAAAACTAAACAATCCCAATTTTACCCTAAACATTTTGGTGAACCCATGTTTTTAGACTTAAATTGTAACTTTCTGAGTGTTTGTCTTTAGATTTTGATTGATTTCATTCATTCATATAGTCATTCATTTTATCGCATTGAGAAAAATTCAAAAAAATAATTTTTTTTGAAAAATTCAAAAACAAATTGCATTGTTTGGCTTACTAAATTGCATCAATTCTTTCTAAATTTTATTAATTCATAATTTTTGCATCATATCTGATATAAACTATAGAAAACATAAAAATTCAATTATTTGAATTGCATTTTCATCATTAATTTGCTAGGCTTTTGTAGAAATTTTGACAATTTTCATATAACCTAGTAATTCCAAAATCTAGGGTTAGTAGGCAAAATCTTCTTTCAGATTTTTCTACTTATTTTAGAGACTCATTCAAATTTTCATTTTTCTGTAGTCTTGCATTTTAGTGTAAATTTGCATTTAGATTCAAAATATTTGCATTTTTACATAGAAAATTTCAACAAAACACTAGCAATTTTCATGCATTTTCATTAAATTTGCATTGGCATTTTGCATATAAGGGCTTGAAATCATTTTCAGATCTAAGAACACTTCATTTTCATCATAAATCAGACTTCAAAACATTCACATAGCATTTTGTGCCAAGATCTCAAACCTAGGGCTTCAAAAACAATGATTTTCACTAAAATTGGCCTTATCGACTCTATAAACTTGCACCATAGGCGTGTTGTGAAGATTATTTTCACATTAATTGGATTTTATAAGGGTAATAAGTTTCTTCCCCTCCTAAAAATATTCACAACACCCTTTTAACGGACTCTAGTATTGAAAATTCGGTGAAAAACTACATGTTTTGGCTATTTTTGCCCTAGGGTTTGACCTAGTTTGCACTCTAAGCGTGTTGTGACAAATTTTATGGATTGAGGAAAATTATATAATTGATTTTATTTTCTTCACCTCCTAAAATTCTTTACAACACCCCTTTTTCTAGGTCTTGGAGTTGAAAAACTGTGAAAAATTGCATATTTTGCTATATTTTCACTAAGGTTTGACCTTAAGTGGCACTAAAAGCATGTTGTGTTTGGTAATTTGGCACCAAGTGGATGTTATTACTGATATTATTTTCTTTCCATCATAATTTTCCTCACAACACCCTTTGTTATGCTCTTTTGCATTAAGTTTTGGTGAAAAAAGTGCCTATTTTGACATATTTTCACTATAGTTTGACTTGGCATTATCTTGGATTTGCATCAAGAGTGTCTTGAAAAGGATCATATTGTTGTTTTGGACTGATATCAGACATATAACTTTATGCCCCTGATCAAAACCCTTACAACACCCTTTGTCTCACCTATTTGCTTTGAAAAAATACAAAAATCAAGCATTTTAGGCTACTTTTGGCATATCATTTTGCACTTGCCCTTGATACACCTTTTGAAAAAAACTTTCAAATCTGATTTGAGCATAAAAACATGGCCTCTAATCACAAAAATAATAATAGGTTCCCTCCTAGGCCTTACATGAAAAGAAAAGCACCTGAACCTAAAATCGTGTTTACACCTCATGATAGAACAATTGAAGACTCTAATGGACCTCTTTACATCACTGTGAAATAATGGGAAATCCTATGGATGGAGCTCTTATTGATCCCAATTTCATGACTAATTTTTCCACTAAAGAGTTCCTCTTTTTGCATCAACTAATGCAAGGTTCTTATGACCCCTCGAGCATGATGATTAAGACACATAAGGGAACCTTTATCAAGCCTTTGAGTAAGATATCATTGTTGGTAACACTATCTGAAAAACATCTCGAACAATGGTTTGATGTTGTCCCTGTTTTTGACCTCTTTCACATTAAATTGGGACATCCTTGGCTAAAATAAATGAAAGCTATCCCTTCAACAATACACCATAGTCTAAAATTCCCTTTTGATGGACGCATGATTACCATCCCCCGCAACAAATATAAACCTTTGGTTGAGAAAAAGCATTACAAATTGAATTATTTTTGGGATAAAACTGAAGTACCTAGTCCTTCTATACAAGAAATGACAAAATATAAACAACCTGCATGTGGAGAGAACTTTAGACCGAAAGGACAAGGTCCCTATGATGAGGTTCCCCCCCGAAATCCTTACAAGGATCAGGAGGTCATTGTCAACAAAAAAATGTTCCACTGTGACAAATGAGGTTTGATCCTAGTGCTTCATCTTCTAAATTGCACAAGCCTATGAAAGAGGATATCCCTATCTTACAAGAGATAAGTGGTAAAAGAAAATGAAATGGAAAAGCAAGAGAAAGAAGAAAAAGAAGACAAGCTTATGCTATAAATCTTACCTCTCAACAAGAAAACATTGATCCCAACATTCAACCAAACAATAATGAGCCTAATAATGAACAACATGATGAGCAAGACAAGAGTTGGGCTATGGTACCTTATGTCCCACTTTCCTCTAGCATTCGGGGGTGGGAAGATGACGATGATTTACTTGATGATAAGACTTAGCCCGGAAGACCCTACAGGTAAGTATCTCTAACCCTTTATCTCTCTCATGATGTGCCTCCCTCGTGATGTGTTATGTGTTTTTTAGGCCTCCTAGGATGACCTCAGATTCTCCTGTAAGGTCTGAGATACCAGGAGACCGCCTCTGTCGTGACCTTCTTCTATTTGTAACATCATTCTTCTATATTGCCTCTCTCTGATTTCATTGTTGTGTATTATGTCTTGCAGACATAGTGTTGTGCTTGGTGACTTGGGGGTACCCTCCTATGTGAATGTTGCTAAGGCACTTTTTTCTCCTCTCTTATTTATTGTTTCCCTTCCTCTAGTGTTTCCATCTAGCTGGCAGATGATGAAAACCATTTATATTGATGTGGACCTAGTGTCCCTTTTGAGAGCAATCAAAAAATGGACTTAGTTCCTAATATGACGATGGGGTTGTATATTTTATCTGACGCTTGGCTAGTGGAAGCACACATGCTTTCTACGTAGTGAATTTGATGATGTTTCTATCACAGTTACAAACCTGAACAATACTGGTGCTCTATACACCTTTGTTTGTCTTTGAATCTATCCTCGATGGTGCCTGATTTAGAGAACTTCGTGATATAGCCCCACGGTTATCCTTGAACTCCGAATTCATAGTATAATATTGGCTCTTTGTGTGGTTAATCATATGCATTGATGTTGTTATTTATCATGATATTGTAGACACTAACATGTTTCTTGCAGGTATGTGTTTGTGGGAACATCTGGTGATCATAAAGTACATGTCATCTCCGGGGGGCATGGGCTATGCAAAAGTCTTTGTTCCCTTCTGTGTTTTCTTCCTACCTTAATGTGCTTGATATCAATGCATGATATCAACCACCTTAAGGTGGGGGCATATATAAGGTAAGTTGTCTGTTGTAGATGTTAGCAATGTGCTTGTCCTCAGGTGCAGACTAGTGTGATGAGTACTTCCTGCATCCTGAATTTGTTTGCAATCAACCAATCTATCTTGAAATCTATTGCGTATACCTCCTTTTCATCGTAAGGCATCTCGGTGATGCAGGTGGGGTTGTATACTTTTAGAGCTCATACCTTCTTTTCACTGTAAGGTGTCTCCGTGACACAGGTGGGGTGGTATGCCATGCTTCCTTTTCACTGTAAGGCATCTATGTGACATGGGTGGGGTTGCATTTTCAAAATTCCTCTGCAGAAGTAGGGAGCGGTTCTGTGACTAACTCAACCCTTAAGCGTGTCTTCAATGATTGTTGTGGTGAAGCCCAATTGTCAGTGTGTTCCTGTAATGTGCCTGAGATGGTGATGAGGCTAGAAATAGGGAACACACCATTGCTTGTCTGCCATGTTTTCTCCATGTCTTCAAGTATGTGTTTTGGTGTGCTTATTTTGTGTGGCATGTTTGTTGCCCCATATGTAGTATAAAGACCAGCACCTTTGGGTTGTGCTTCCTACATTTTTGGGAGGTTTTGTGTGTCTTGCGTGTGTGTTGCCCCATATATACAAAGACCTGCGCAATGAATGCATCATGTATTATAGGAGGTTTGTTTACTTTGCAATACTTGCATTTGCATTTCATATATATGAGAAAAAAGAAAAGAAAAGATATCATTTATGTCTTCCATGCATTAATGTGTCTTCTATGCACTAACTATCTTCTCCGTGTTCTGTGTGACTGTAACTGTCTTCTCCATGTTTTGCATGCCTGTTAATGTTTTCTATGTGATTGGCGTGTCTTCTCTGTGCTTGATGTGTTTGCTATGTTTGTGACCTTACTTTAATGCATGTATTGGCCTCGCATTTATACATACATTAAAGTGGGGGCTAAATGTAATGTCAAAAAATGTCCCCTTGGGGGCTTTTCCCTCTTAAGGTTTAGCTCCTAAGTCTTCTGCATGCATTTAGGACATCTTACTTCATAATTTGGCATCCCGATAAAATGAGCCCTAGGTAACATGACAATTGGGACCTAGGAGGACCCCTTGAGCTTGACCCTGCCCAAAATAAGGGGGGAGGACTTGGGCACTAGTGCCCTAGTCCTGCCCTATTTTGGGGCAGCTCTAATTTTTGGGTGTCAGTTTATGACCGTTATTTGGGTCCTATGCCAACACAATAAGTTTGAATTATGAAAATCTTGGCTGGAGTGTTTGTAGTTGCATATATAAGCATGTTTAGGCATTCATTTGTAAACTAGATGGCAATTGTGATGTTCAAGTGTTCTCAAGGTGATTCAAGGCTTTCATTTTGTTGCAAGAGAAGATTTGTGTGGTTTATGTGTTTGTGTTTGTAGATTTGAGCATCCATTTCATCATGGAATGAAGAGCATCTTGCTCCCATGATATCTTCACTACAAGGTGACATTACATTGTGTTTTCATCATTATTTCCTTTGTTTTTTGCCTCTACCTCACAAGGGCAAGCACTCTCTATCTGAAAACCGTGTTCAGAGACTTAAGTGTCCTCCAGGGCTTTACTAAAGCAAGCCTCTAAACACCACAACCCCCTCCCAAAGTTTTCATGGTTGCAAGTTACAGGGTGCGGAGCTAGGAAAAGTGAAATTGGAGGAAGGCATCTTGAAGTGTCAGAATTACAGAATAGAAGGAAAAACAACCACCTAGAGTTGGGTGCCCCCTCATTAGTCCTCCAACTTCCGTGATGGGAAAATCTCTAGGACAACAGGGAAGAGTTGCAGACTAAGTTTCCAGATCTGGACAAAAAGTAGGGCATTGGACTTGGGTGTCCACTCTTTTGTCCCTAACTTTTCTGCCTTGGAACCTCGAAAACAGGTACTTTGTGATTTGATATTTTACTTCTGTCTGCAAGGTCTTTTTCTGTTATTCTTCTGTTTAGAGTCGTATTTGCATAATTAGGGTTCTAATGGTTAATTAAGCATAAGAGAAGAAAAAATGATAATTAAACACCCTAATCCAAGCTTCCCTACATCTCACAATGACCTAGGGTATGATAGTGAATTGCCACTTGACCCTAGATCCTTGAATGTATAGGGTGAAAGGAGGATTCAAACATCTAAACACTAAAAACTAAACAATCCCAATTTTACCTAAAACAGAAGTAAAACCAAGATACAATATGATTAAAGTGACCAACCATCAGTCAATCCCTCTGCATCCTCGCTAGCTATCTCTATTGGCTAGTCCATCTGATGTAACCATGATATAGTCTCCAAATGATGTCACCGGGTTGTAATCTGTCAAATACTACTCTGCAGTATAATAGATTGTAATGTGTAGACCATCAGACTATGCATTTCATAATGGATATATCGCCCTAAGTCATGATAAAGGTGCACAAGCATACTATGCCCCCATGCATAGATAGTTTGATGCTCCTTCATTTCTCTAATGGTGTTAATGAGACCCCCATGAAGGTGAGTGCCTCATCCATCTAGAGTGATAGCTAGTGTGACTGTGACAATCATTTTCCTCCGTAGTAAGGGAAGGTCTCTGCATCCCTTCTCTAGCAAACAGAGCTCAATATGTCCTTGCTTTGCTTGCGAAATAGTGCGACCCAAGCAGTATAGCTGACTCTCATGAGTATACCCTAGTAAGCGATGTCTAACAACCCTCATTGTCTCTCCTCGGATTGGCAATCGAAGGATCCTAAGTACATCCTCCAGTGTGATAGTAATCTCACCTATTGGTAAGTGGAATGTGGATGTATCTACATCCCACCTCTCCATCAATGTCATGAGCATCGTGTAGTGGAATCTGATTGTGGGCATATCAAACACCCACCATAGGCCTACCGTCTATAAATCCTCTCTCTTTGTAATAGTGAAGGTGCTAGCGCGCTCTCATAGAAGTGTCATTAGATGACTGCCTGTGTGCTCACGCATCTCAGGGACATCCTATATATTAGAAAGAAAGAAAGAGTATCATAATCCCTTCTAGAAACCAAAGTAAGTTATCAAGAACTAAACAGAATGCCTTTGCCTAGGGCCTATGTCCTCTATGAACTAGGGCACCCTAGGAAGACTAGGGTGCCCCAAAGGGACACTAGCGCCCCTATGGGACTAGGGCGCCCCAGAGGGACTCTGGTACCCTAGGTCAACCTAGGTGCCCCTATCTAGGACCCCTATCCACATTCCCCTCTTGGCATAGACATTGGTAAATGTAAAGGCAAAAGTACAATGAAAGATGACAGAAGAGTTGGATCAGGGCCCTACCTCGACCTTGAAATGTCTCTCTACTACTTAGGCTTGGAGCATCTCCAGTCGTGGTGGATGATATGGACGTCGACTCGGCATGGTCATTTTCCTATTTCTCCTTCTCTGTAATAATAAGAAACAAGAATGAGTTAGTGATAAGTGGCAACTCCCATTTACATAAAGTAAGTGAGTGAGAATTCCTATCCCTAACTAGGTGCAAAAGTGTGCTCTCTCACTCTTGAGCCCTTTTTCCTTAAGCTGTCAAACTCCAATTTTAGTGTCGTTTGTTGCCTTGGAATCTTGGTTCGGCTCTCTTTCTTCCCCAATGTGTTATGCTTTAGCATTATTTCTTCAAATGACCCTCATAACATATTTCTCATCAAGTTTCCCTCGAAATTGATGCGTGTGGATATCTCCTTGTTTCTACTCTCAGACTAAGCAAGTAGAAACAAGGGGTGGCATATATCCCCCTCGATTTCCTCCCTCATCATGTACCATCACTCAACCCCCTTAGTGTTTTGGTACTGACTTATTGATGGTGGTTACAGATTGATTTGGTTTTGATTTTTTTGACAAGTGTTCCTTTGCAGGTTGCGGTTCCTAACTTTGTGGTCTTGTAGGATTGTAGACTTGGGGGCTTCTATCTTCTTGGTGAAAACACTTTGGCTTCCTCTATAGTATCCTTTTGGGTATCCTTTTCATGATTGATGTATTTACTTTCCTTTAGTTGCATATGCACGTAGTGTCATATGGCCACTAAAGTGGGGGCTAAATGTAACGTCAAAAATTGTCCTCCTATATGGAATGGTACAATTTCCCTCAGTTTAGCTCCTCACTTGGGTGACCTCTTAACCTTTTCTTTTCTAGCCTTCTCGAAATCCTAGTTGACTAAATCTAGGAGCAAACTATCCACTTTTTGAGGTAACTTATTGATAGAACCCAGAAAGGGGATTTGAGATTTGGGTCCCTAGGACCCCCAAAAATGTAGATTTGAGTGGAAATGAGGGCTTGGACTTGGGCGCCCCCACACTAGTCCTCCCCTATTTCCTAGGATTTTAAATTTTGGCGGGGTGTCGGCTCCCACCGAATGCCTCAAGATTCTATTTTCAAATTCTTAGTTTTCACGTGATATCAAGACGTTATTTCAAAATTTGAATTCCCTAAAGCTAGATATAAAAAGACATTTGAAAATCATTTTATGACACACAATTCTTATGCAAGCTTGATGCCAAAACTTTGCTACAATTTCTATTGAAGATCAGTGACTTGTTGAAGCTCTTGGAAGTATTTTGTATTTGCTATCATGGAGACAATGGATGGAGAGTAGGAATCAAGATCTTGAGTCTATCTTACTCTTCCTAGGGTTTGTACACCCTTTGCATGATCGGGAGAAGGGTTGAAGCCTCCAACAACAAGCTTGGAGATCCTCCACAGACATTGTTGATTCACTTTCTTGTTCATGCAAGTCTTCATTTGATTCATCTCCTTGAGGTGAAGTTGTATGTGTTTATTGATGGAAAGCAAGTTGTTGATCTTCCCTTGATTGAGACATCTAGGGTTTGATATTTTTGCATACACATTGTGAGGTTTGCACACACTTCTAGAAATCTTTATTTTTGGCTATTGTTGAGATAGAAATACCAAAGATGGGGCTTGACTAAGGAAAGCTCCTATATAGTGACAACATTTTCCTTCTTTTGTAGGTGCAGATCATGTTTTGTAGGTTCCGACGGAAAGAAGCTACAGAAGGGAGGATATTGAGAATACAGTCACGACAGACTTTCATATTTTTAGATTCTGACACTTGCGGGACACTGGAGCGGGTGCCCTAGTCCAACCAGGGGTTATTTTTGGGATCTAGAAGCTATTTATCAGTCTCAAACACCTTGTATAGAAGATTTTCTAGTTCAAAAACTTTCGGGACACTAGAGCAGGCACACTAGTCCAAGTGGTCCTCAAAATCTAGGTGCACAATCTCTAAAATCTTCTCTCTGTACTTTTGTGATCAGTTTTGCTAGTTGTTTTATAAGTTTCTAAACATTTTTGATTTAAGGCATAATTAGGGTTTTACTTGGTTGAAAGGAACACACTTGATAAAACCTTAGTTAGGGTCTTAGGTTCCATAACCATGCAAGCATAAACGACAGAAAAAGTGATTAGAAGCTTGTTGATCAGTCCTTGTCCTCCCGATGCTTAGTGGAGAAATACTAGTACTTAACCTAGTTTAAACAAACTATCCAATTTCCCCCTAAACACAAGTAAAATATCAAAATCCTAGTTTGTAGAGGCACTAAAATATGGCACCTATAAAATCTAAGTCTGTGAGTAAGAGCACTAACCCCCTGCTCCCAATAAACGATCACTTCAATAGTCATTGTTGGACATCCTGCCAAATTCAGTTGACAAGGGGTCTAAGAAATTGTTCAAGGATGTTGTGAAAGGATGTCAAGATGTTGCAATCCCTATCTCTGGATGGAACCTTTTTTGGTTTTTTTGTGCAAAGAAATATGGACAGGGTGTTGTTATATGGAACCTAATCAGAATCAGAGGTTAAATTTACCCCACTTTTATCAGCGCGGTCTCTCGTTGTTATTATTTCTATGTATTTCCATTCCTCTATTTAATCTTTATTTACATCTAATTGATATCTTCTTCTAGCTAACCCTAACACAGGGACCAATTGGAAACCCATGGAATTTGGATTTGGCAAAGCTTGTGGTGCCTAATGTATTTGTTGATGTGGATTTGATTAGAACATTAGCACAACACTATCACTCAGCCACCAAAATAGTGAGACTACCAAATGGGTCACCATTAGTGGTTGTGGACAGGAATGCAATCATAGACTACTTCATGCTGAGCAAGCAAGCCCTCACACTAGTAGATGTGCAGAAGAGTGAGCAAGAGTACAATAGTTTGAGAAAAACACACAGAAACAATGAGGTGCCCATGCACATGAGGAAAGGGGCAAATAACAGAAGAATTGAAATCCCATCCCTTGCAATTGAACCTTTCTTTGTTGAATATTTTGTTGTCTATTTCAAAAGAACATATTTTGCTTTGTGTCAGGTGTTGGGTATTGATGCCCAAGGTAGAATGCCTATTGGCCTAATGATGATGGCCATGAAAATTCAAAATCCAGAAGCTAATGTTGAATATGATTTTGCAACATTCATTGAAAAGAAACTGCATGGTGGAATTTTACAAATAAGAGAAAACAAAAATCCCATAGATTTCAAATACAACTCTTTGTTATGTCATTTGGCTTTGTATCAAAACAGAAGGAAGTGGCCAAGTAGAATGGATCTGAGCATGATTGATGAAAAGAGACAAAGATTGCCAACATAGTGCTGGTGTTACAAATTTGATAGCCATTGTAGGAATTGTGATTATGTTATGTTTCATGATGAACTCTCAGTTAAAATAATGAATTCTCTTAGTATCTTTTCTTCCAGATTAACAAAAAAGATTAGGGAAATGTTGAGGCCTCTTGCCCATAGGCTAGAATAGGGTCATAGTCATAACTATATTGATTGGTTTTTCTTGCCAGTTCATACTATAATTAGGGTATATGGGTGCACTTAGCCACCCCATGTGTTGCCCATTTTTTTTCCAGATAGAATTGCATTCCTTGAATTCATGTGGCAAATGATGTGGATGGAGAAGGATGTAATGAAGAAACAGAAGAAAGGCACATTTCTTCCTGATTCCACAATGTCTGGTGATTGGTCCATTGGTTCTGATACTTTAGAGAATTTGCAAGCCTATTTGAAGGCTAAATATTCTTTGAAATTAGGTGTAGAGAGGGTTTGTGATCCAGAGGGTCACATGAACTTTGTCAGACAAACCATCCTCACAAGAATGGGAATATCCCATGAAATCAATTTTGATGAGGATGTGATCATAAATCTTGTCAGCTTTCTAGAAGTGTATGATAGGAAAAGAAAATGGGAGATTTTGAAAGGGATTGCAGATGATAGGAGAAAATAAAATCCTAGTTTTGATGGATTCTTTGTTCAAGAGAGGGACCCTTTGAGAAGAATAGATCTAATAATTGACAATTTTGAAAGAATATATAGCAAGTCTGAGAAGTAGCCTTCAAAGGCTACCAAGATCAATGTCAAAAGACCACCAGGAGTTGTGATTCAAGAGTCTGCACTAGATGCAATGTCACTACAGGATCCAGCTCATGTCCCTGATTCATCACCTACCAAAAGGCAAAGGATTGAGGATGTTTCTCCACTGGTTCCATATGAATTGAGCAGAGGGGGTGACACTGATGAAGTGGCTAGTATCCTGAAAAATATGGGAGATGAAGGAGAAACAAATCAACCACTTATTGGCCAAGAAACAGAAGCACACAAACCAAAGGCCAGAATGGCCGAACAGGCACAAGGTGAGCCTGAATTAGAAGAAGATGAAAGAATTGTGGCTTCTATGAGATTTATGGAGGATGATGATTTCATTAATTCTCCTAAATTCAAAGATTTTTGGCTTAAGATGAAGATGAAAGAATTTCAAGAACAAGTGGAAATAAATAAAATGGGTGCTAATGAATCTCAGCATGACCAAATTGTTTCACAAACTTTAAAGAATATGAAAATAGATGAAATAAGTGTCAACCCTGATGAGGCTAGACAAATGGTATTAAGGAGCAACATGCTGATCATTCCCAGGCTTGAGTTGAAGAAAATGTATTTGTTAGACCAAGTAAAGAATCAAGATGACCCCATCCTAGTTTCTGAATTTGACTATGAGGAAGGTGTCACTAGTTGTGGTTACAATCCAAAAACAAAGACTTTAGCAATATGGGAAACACAAAAGAACACCAGCAAACTAAGATTACTTGATGTGGTCCAACAAATAAGGGGAACAATTGTGGTCAAGACATTCTCAAACACATTAGCAACTAAAGCAGCTACCCTCACTATGCATATTGCAATGTTTACACGAGCTACTATTGTAAAGCTAGAGCAAAGATTGTTTGATTATGAGAGAACTCAGATGGAGATGAGTGATGAGGTAAATAGATTGTATATTGAAAATGTAAACCTAAAAAACAACTGAAGGGTGAGAGTTCATCTCAGATTCAAGCCATTGTGCCAATTCAAACACCTGTGCCACAAGAGACCGGTGATACCACAGTGATTCCTAAACAATTCAATGTTTTGAAATTGAAGTTGGAAAAAGAAAATGAGGAATTGAAAAGCCAAAATGAGAAAACAAAGAATGAGGCAAAATTGAAAAATCTTGAAGTGTTTGAGAAAATTTTGGAATATAGAGTGAAAATGGTTGTTGACAAGTTGAGAGATGTGCATGAATGCTATTCTTCCTTGTCTCAGGCCATGGAACGGTTGAAAGTAAATTTTACTATTTTAGATCCCTTGTATCAAAGATGCCAGTCAACACATCACACACTGATCACTCTGTGTAATGTTCTACAATGGAATCAAGATGCTCCTGCAGCTATAAAGCCAACAGAGAAAATGGTCAAGATGATATTGGATGAGTATCAATATGTGAATGGTGAGAATCAAAGAATGTAGACAAAGATTGATTCTTTTTCCACTTTCAAACACTAGTTCATTCCATCAATCCTAATAGAGAATGAAAAGATCAAGGATTTTAAAACATGGAAGGATGAATTTGGTCATACAGTTTCTAAGGTCATGGAATTTTTGAAAAAGAATGAAGATATCAATATTCTTAGCTTCAACATCATTCTGGATAGAGTAATTGCTTTGGATGCTAGATATACAAAGTTTGTAATTGATGTCAAAGCATTCCTAGACAAAAGGTTGAAGGATCACTAGGCCAACTTGCTCCAAATTCAAGATTATAAGTGGCCTAGTGATTTTACTATGTTTGAATGGCAAGAGAAGCATCTTCGAGATGATGAATAGATAGGCTATACATGCAGGGGAAAAATGAGCATCATGGCCTCATGACTATACAGTATACCAATGGGAGAAAGAGTATTTGGCTCCTCCAAAAGAATAGGGCCTTGAAGATGTTGCAGTGGAAGAATCGAGCCTTCAAACACTCTATCATGGAGAGGGAGACTTTGCCAGATTGGGATGATCATGGGTCTCCTATGTTGATTAATGGACTACAAGTGTATTGCAAGTGTTGCGGGCTTCCAATCAATATTGCCTACTTTCTCTATTTTCTCTTAATTATGTTTTAAGAAAAATTAATGTTTAGTTTATACGAAGAGGTGTGAATTTTGAAAAGATGCCATATTTTGTAACAGTTTGAAGCTTGTTGCTTCTCTTATAAAAGAGAAACCAAGACCGAATTTTGATATCATCATCATAGGCATTTATAGAAACATTTATGAGGAGACTTTTGTTATATTGTAATATCTATTTGAAGCAATCAATGGAGAACAAGATTTAATCTAGTGCTCGAATTCTAGTTAAGATATCTGAGAGATCATTTCTTTCTTTGTAATGAGGAGGCTTAGTTCACCTAATGTTAAGATATCTATATGCATTATTAAATCATAGATGTTCGTCATTGTTTCCTTCACACAAGCATATTCAATGCATGTGGAGGCTAGAATCTGTATTACAAACTAAAGCTATCATCTAGGACATACAAGAAAAGTCTAGTATCTAGAAAACATTTACGACATACAAGAAATTATATTGTAACTAAACAAAATTAATTTCAACCAAAGTAAGAAAACTAAGAAGAATGATTGAACCTAACTTTAAATGCACTTCAAATAAGCAGTGAACATCTCAGGTTTTTAATACAATGTACCAACAAAATAATTATGATTACATTCAGAAATGTATCAGTAAAACAATAGTGAATAAGCATACCTATACTCAGATCTTTATTACATTCAATAATAAATTGCACCATACATATAACCAAAGTTTAGGTGACAAGCTAACCTCTTAAGGTGACAAGATAGTTAAGGTGACAAAACATCATCATAATCATCTGCATTGCCAACAAGATTAGAATCTTGATCACTCATCTCTGCATCTGCTTGATTTTCTTCCTCATCCTCGTCTATGACATGCTGCTCATTCTCTCTCCCAATCTCTTCATTGGTAATCAAAATCTCTTCTTCAAACACTCCATCATCGTCTTCATCCACTTCTTCGAATGTTTCTTGTAAATTAACATATTCCCATCATGCATTATATTGACAACTTCCATGAATTTTTGTTTGGAACAAGACTATGTTTGAATGACATATAACCATCATGGGATTCTCACATCATCAATTAGAAATGATTGGTTAATTTGAAGAGGGGAAACATACGGCTCATCCATCTCTGATAAAAATTGCCTTGTATTTGCACGTACAAATCCATACTCATCAAATTGTACTACGAATGGTCAGATCCACTTAAATTTTAATAATATAGGACTATTTTAACCAAAATCCACTTGAATAATTTCTTGGATGAATCCAACATAAAATTTCTTCTCAGTTTCATGAAGAAATTTAGCACTAACAACACAATCACAATTTGTCTTTCCTTTGTCTTTTTCTTCCACTCTTAAATGACTACCATAGGCCCACATTCCACTAAAACAGATAGCCCATACATGTGGAGATTGTGAAATCTCACTTTCCTCCGTTGTTACATCTTGACCTTCTTGTTTTGCATGATTGACTGCATTAGCAATCCATTCTTCAAATTTTGGAAAAGAATCACCTCCAATCAAATCATGACATCTACACTTTTGAGGTCCATGTTGCATCCAAGTTTGATTCTTTTCATATTTTCTACATAGAATATTAATGTACAAATAGTAAGATTAATAATATAAATGTGTAAATGCAATTGTGTAAGTAAATTTTTGTGTAAATTTTTTTTATCTATGCCACTTATGGAATGAAGTTGTGTTTTGAAGAATATAGGCATGTATCACACTTCTTTCTTGATGTGATAGCTTGAAGTGACATCCATTGCCTTCTAATACTTCACTTGCAACTCTTTCATCTTCGTCATCATCCCATTCACATCGATTGACATTTTTAAAATCCTTCATATATTCTGTGCAAAATCCCATGGCCTCTTGCATTGAATATCCCTCAGACATGATGCCTTCCAGTTTTATAGGATACATATATCTCGTTCTATAGGATACATCCATCTCGTTCTTACTGGGCCACAATGCTCTAGCTAATATTCTAGATGTATCAAAAGATGCATAGAAATGTTAAAGATTGTTGGTGGAAATTCCTGTTCCAATAGTTCCAATAGACAAAGGACTTCAACAACCTCCTCCCTCAAACTATCAAAGTTCGAAGGATCTAATACATGTAAACTCATTCTCTTTAATATTAGGCCCAACCTTATAACTGCCAATCTTGGCCCCTTTCCAAACTTGATATATTTACCACAATAGGTAAAATATTCTTGATTATGACATGATAGTCATGGGTCTTGAGGTCTCTTAAGCCATTAATGTTAGTTTGGCTTCTAATACTACTACTTACATATCCAGTAGGAAAGCGAGTCTGAGACAACAACTTTAAGAATTGTACACATTGTTCCTTTGTCCAGACATAAGGAGCACTAGGTTTTCTATATTTTTCATCAACACATTTTTCAACCCAAAGATTTTGATGAATCTTTAGATGTTAAAAGTCTTCACGTGATGAAATGGTATCAAAAGCACCAAAAAGAGTTTCTATAATAGCATAGGCTATATTTTTCTTAGTATGCATAAAGTCAATAGTATGCCTAATGGCTATATGCTTAAAGTATGGCAACTTAAAGAATATGCACAACTATTTTATACCGCTTTCACTACGTGGATCATATCTGCTACCAGCAATCCCATCATTTTCAATAAATGACATTCTTTTTTGTCCATTCTCAACAATGTAATCACTTGTTATTAGTAATGGTGCTTCACAATTCTCTTCTTGACCATTGAAACATGTTTTTTGTCAACGAGATGGATGATCCATTTTAAGGTAAGCACGATGTCCACAATAAATACACTTACGCAAACTTCTTGAGTGCCTCACAAAATCCTTAAAGTTGCAAGCAGGAAATCCATGGTATCCATGAACACTGAGACTAGACAATGTGCCATATGCAGAAGGATCATGAATCGTAAATAATAAGGAAGCTCTTAAAGTGAATTTGATTGAATGACCATCCCTTAAAGATTGAATTGCTTCAATTCCTTTCCACAATTCCATTAGCTCATCATATAATGGCTCTAGATAAGCATCGATTGTATTTGAAGTCACACTTTTCTTTCCTGGTATAATCAATGATAGCATTAAGAAAAATGGTTTAGTTGCTAACCATGGAGGCAAGTTATAATTTATTAAAAACAATGGCCAAGTTGACCATTTAGTACTTTGATCTGAGAATGGGTTCACCCCATCTAGAGCCAAACCCAACCTTATATTATGAGGATCTTGAGAAAACTTAGGCCATCTGTTATCAAATTCCATCCATGTCTTTGAATCAGGCACATGTCGTTGTTTTCCACTAATGCTCTTATTTTGGGCATGCCATCGTATAAGTTCAGCAATGTCTCTATACCTATACATTCGGAGTAATCGTGGGATTATTGGAAAGTGGCAAAGAACCTTTCGAGGAACCACAGCTGATTTCAACCCTTGTCTATACCTCGCTTCATGACATTTCAGACATTCACTCTCACTTGCAAGATTATTGCAAAATAGTACACAACCATTGACACGTGTGGATGTTTTCATACCCTAATCCTAGCTTAGTGATATGCTTTTTACATCGACTTCATTTTGTTGGCAATGCAGAGTCAAGTGATAACAACAAACTTAATAATGCCAATAACTGATCTAAACTCTTATTTGTCCAACCATGCACAACTTGCAAATTAAGAATTTGAAGGATAGTTGTCAAATGACTTAACTTGTAATTAGCATAAACAAGCTTTAAAGCATCCTCCATCGACTTGGTCCAATCATCATCTAGACCCTCATTCAACATTCTATCAACTTCAAACCCTTCGTCTAACATTATTGCCTCTTCATCTATGTTTGATGCCACTTCATCTATGTTGCCTCTTCATCTCTCACACTCTGTAATTCTATCATATCTTCATAATAATTGTAATCCCAAGGGCTTATAACACTATGCCCATATCTTATCATATTTCAAAGAATCAGGTTTCTTTTTCTCACCTTTCCACCATGACAGTCTTTACATGGACATGGATATTTGTCCATGTCTCTCTCATTGGCTACTCTCTCATCAAATGCATGGTATTGATCTGTAGTCAACCTTTGACGTTGGTCCATCTATAATGTTCTACACATAGCAACAAAAATCTATTAGCAAGAAAAATCTATCTTTTGAATGCATTTGGTTTGGTAGAATTTCATCAAGTTTTGTGCGAGATATTGCATTTTGGTGAGTGCAGGTCTAAACCCTACCTAGGGTTTCCAGGGAGCAAAATTTGATCATGGGCAGAGTTTCCACCATCCAAAAATCTTGAAAATTGGTGGAAAGCTCTGTCCCATGCCTATCCACATTTCTGCAAGAGGACAACTCATGACTGGCATGTGTGAAGAAGATATGATTGATTGTGTGTGCAGATTTGCTGTGAGACAGTCCTAAAACCCTAGGCTCTTTGTTGCTTTGAATAATCTATGCACTGTATGTCAATGGAGGGGTGAAGAATCGTAGTGGCATGTTGTTAGGGCCTGCACAAGCCTAGTAATTCATATGACAAGTGTTCTTACCTTCGTTTGGAGTCATCACCTTGAATGCACCTAGTAGCAGCAAGACCTAAATTGCATAAATCATTGTGTTAATCACTTGGTTAGGCCATGTACATTTGGAAACCCCTAGAAGATGTTGTAATAGGTCTAAATAAACCAAGTTTCCCATACTCCATGTTGTCTTCAATGATTGAGTGTCACTAGGGTGTTGTTTCCATGTTTTAGGCTTAGGAGCAAATTGTCAAGAATGAACAAGGGTGCAGATTTGCATCAAGTCTATTGAAACTTTGTTTGGGATGTGTCAAGGTTATTGTGTGTGAGTCCTTCTTCTGCATCATGTTTTGCCTTTACATAAAACTCTGTGGTCAGTTTTGTGCATTTTTTGCTTGTTGGATTCTCACAGTTAGTGAAAAAGGTAGTGTTCATGAAGGAATGGAAAAGATTCGTAGAGCCTTTGAATTATACCCGTACTATGCAATGGTATTGAATCATTTAGCAAACCATTTTTTCTTCACAAGGCAGCATTTTCTTGTGGAACAGTTAACTGAGATAGCTCTTGTTTCAATTGACCACCCTCTCATGAAATCTCATTCATATTATAATCTTGCACGATCTTATCATAGTAAAGGTGATTATGACACCATTGGCTGCTACTACATGGCATCAGTCAAGGAAAGCCAAAGGCCATAGGATTTTGTAAACAGGTTCAATTGAAGCTAGGAGATCTTAAGAGTTCTCTCTCAAATTTTGAAAAGGTTTTGGAGGTCCACCCTGAGACCTGTGAGAGCTTAAAAGCTGTAGGCCATATATATACTCAGCAAGGGCAGGTAGAGAAGGCTTTGGAAATTTTAAGAAGGGCAACTTGCATAGATCCGCGTGATGCCCATACATTTATCAAGATGGGTGAGTTATTAATATCATCAGACCCCAGTGCAGCCTTAGATTCTCTTAAGATAGCAAAGTCTCTTCTAAAGAAGAGCAAAGAATAAGTACCCATTCAATTGTTAAACAACATTTGGGTTCTTCATTTTGAGTGTGATGAACTAGAGTTGGCTCAACAAACTTTTATGGAGGCATTAGGAAATGGTACTTAGGTTGAATTCATAAATAAAAGCCCCAGTGCCAATTCTGCGGTTTTTCCTTTCCTCTTTAAGATATGGAATTCTTCTATCAACTAGAAGAAGGTAGTGTTTCACTTTCAAGCTACCATGGGATAAAGTCACAACACTATTTAATCTTGCTAGGTTGTTTGAACAGCTACATGATACTGAAAAAGAAAATCTTTTAAACAGGCTAATATTGTTCAAGTTTCTTGATTATGTGGATGCATATCTACATCTTGTAGCCATGGCTTATGCTCGGAATGAGATCCAACTAAGCCTAGAATTGATTGGGGATACACTTAAGGTGGATAAAAACTCATCAAATGCTTTATCTATGCTTGGAAAAATGGAACTAAAAATAGATGAATGACTTAAAGGAAAAGAAACAAGTAAAGCTGCACAAAGTGAATCAGATAGAAAAAATTCTTATCTTGACATTTCACTTGGAAATTCAAATTATTTTGCAGCTTTTCGCAATGAGAGGAGGGATCCAAAGGTGGAGGCACAACATCTTGAGAAGGCTAGAGAATTGTACTGTAAAGTGTTGGCACAGAGACCAGGAAATGTTTATACTACAAATGGGGCAGCCATTGTGCTAGCTGAAAGGGGTCAATTTGATATTGCAAAGGAAATTTTTACACAGGTACAAGAAGCTGCAACAGGAAACATCTTTATTCAAATCCCTGATGTGTGGGTAAATCTAGCACATGTTTACTTTGCACAAGGACAGTTTGCACTTGCAATGAAAATGTATCAAAATTGTTTGAGGAAATTCTATTTTGGCACTGACACCCAAATTTTATTATATTTATCTAGAACACATTATGAAGTAGAACAGTGGAAAGATTGTAAAAGAACATTATTAAGAGTAGTAGATTGTAACTATTGTAAGTTGCCAATCACAAATCTATAGATTTTGTGTTTATAAATGTAATGAGGCTTTCAAATTACCTCTAAATTCGCTGAAGAGGGTGTCCCCAAATCTAACTTTGCTATAGAGGGCCACACCAACTTCAAATTCAAAGCAACAAACTTTGAATTCCTTGTCCACCTTTTCAGAAGTCTCTAGGTCCTCTCCTCTTTATCACCCATGCAAGTAGCTGCTATAACTCAAAATGCCTCAGTGTAAAGTAGCTCTAGGAAAGTAATTTCATCTCTACATTCCCAACCTTTTGTTTTTTGGTGAGTCCACCACAAGAAGCTTTGAATGGTTGAAGATATTCCAAGCTGAGTGCGTGAAGAGCATGTTAGAGTGCTTGCAAGTGAAGAGTGTGATGGTGATGGTGATATTCAGTAAGGAGTTGGAGATTTGAGTGCAAACAGAAGGAAGATACATAATAGGGTATGATGGCAATGCAGATAGTAAAAAATGTTGGAATGAACGTGAATAGTGAATCGCAGCAATACATCCCACCAATAATTTCCCCAAAAAGTTCTTTTTTAAATTTTGACTAATTTGTATTTGGGTGACTAAATAATTCTTTAGTCAACGACCAAATTAGTCATTTATTTACTCATTTATAGCTGAGTTGCAAAAAATCAATAGAATTTAGTCATTTTTAGTTGTTGTGACTAAAAGTTTTAGTCACTTAGTCATTTATTTTCCAAAATTCTACTAGTGATTTGTGCATAAATTCTTCATTATTGAATTTTGTGCAGATGTTTTTGTGAAGGCTTTGGTGATCCGAAGTGGAACTTGCAACATTTTTGCTTGAATAAATAGGCGAATAAGGTACACCCTCCATTCCACCAGCTTTGCTACCTCCAACTGGACCTATGACAAGTGATTGAAGGAATAAATTACAAAAAAATATCATCCTATCTATTTATGATGTTTTTCTAAGCATCAAAAAATTAAACAAACTACAAAGCACACAAGTACATCTCTTAGTTGTATAGACCAGAATAGTTCAATCACCATTATACCACTCAATGAATACTAACCAGCTCCTAAGTCATGACCTAGATGACTCCTTTGACACCTTGTAGGTGGTCCTGCATATGAAAGATTTGGGTCCTAACAAAAAACCACAAAATCAAGGAGTTCAAACCAAGAATAAATAATATAGGGAAAATAACCTACAATAAAGATACCTTCATACATTTGATAAAAGAACATTTGATAAATCCATAAATCCATGCAAATTTCCTTCCATAAATCCATCTTAGGGATCCATATTTCTTTTAAAATTATTCTAGGAGTCATTCATTAGCACCCCATACCAAGTCCATGTGAAAGATATTTGTATTTTTTACCATTGATATGTTTTTGTTTCTCACTGCAGTCCTACAGGTCACTCAAAAGGTCTTGGTGGGTGTGCGGGAACCAAGGATAACAAGGGAGTAGTTATCGCTATCCTGCAGCATGAAGAGAATGCACTTGTAGTATTGCAGGATGTAGAGATCGATTATCGCAGCCCCGTAGTAGTCTCAAAACGAAGTGGCGGGCTGGCGGTATAAATTTAAGTGGCATATGATACTTCACCGCGGTCTCGCGGCAGTCAAGAGAATAACCAATGGTAATGCGATAAGGAGTAGAGGAAAATAGTACACCGTTCCCCCATGGCGGCCTCAAGTGAGGCTTGTGGTACGGCAGTAAGAAGGAGTAGCAGAAAACAATACACCGTGCCCTTGCGGCAGCCTCAAGTGAGGCTTGCGGTATGGTAGTATAAGGAGTTTAATTTATGTAAGTGTTGAATACCGCAGCCCCGCGACAGTTTCAATGAAGAAGTGTAGTAATGCGATCAAAGGCTTCAAGTGATGTTTAGTATACCACAGTCCCGCGATGGTCAAAGAAACAATTTGCAGTACTACGGCATGGAACAAGTCGTGGTGATATAGTTGAATTTTTTAGACAATATTTCTGAAATGGAGATAAAACAAACTATGAACTTTATTAGACATAGACAAGTCATGACTTACACCCTCTACATGTTCCATAGAGTTGTCTTTATGGTAGAGATAAGTCAAGGGATAGTAGTTTGTAGTCATTACATTTCATGGAGTGGGATTCTAAATAATTTTTGGTGTTGAGATACCCCTACTACTAAGATAAGAATCATGTGAGGATCTACCTTAAGGTAATAAAGAGATATAGCGCTATGCCATGACTTACACCCCCTTGACAGTTGAACAAATATAATTAGAAGTAACAGATAAAAGATCATTAACCATGCTTAGACATTCACTTTAATTTTGCATCTATGGCCCATTGGCTCCAAGAGTTGCCATCCTATCTTGTTTCTATTGTTGATTTTGTGTGTTCCTCAAAGTCATAAAAGTAGACATGGAAGGCAACTCCATCATAGGCAATCGATAAAATCATGAGCCCCCAAAACCAAAGCATTGGAAGGCCTCATTTGGTTCAAAATTGATAGTCATGACTTAGAAAATGATAGTCAATAGAATGGTAATAAAATCCTTGGTTGACACTTCACATTGGAAACTCATTTGTTAAAATAAGTCAAAACAATAGACAATCACTACTAATCTCATTTTTTCAATACCTATTGGTATCCTAGATGATATCACCATTAATAGCATTTTGTGGATTGTGTCTAGATGTATGATTTGTTTTATCTTTTGGTATTATCCCATCTGTGGGGTCATATGCCTATCTTAGTAAGATATATCATTTCTCTTTGTCAAGCTATCTTTGTGAAGCCTCAAATCAGTTTTTATTTTTTCCCATAATGCTCTTCATTTGTGTAATAATGTTGGCCAAGGTATTGATAACAAAGTTGCCAAAGAAATGGTGATATAGCTAAATTTTTGAGACAATATTTCTCATTGGCCCGATCAAATCAAGAACACTTTTTATGCATTTTCTCCACTATTCCTTTATGCGCTGAGTAATTTCAAATTTGATTGTTGTCATTTGCAATGCATTTCTATTGCAGTTCAATCTGAAACATTTGATCCATTGTTGGATTGTTGTCACCTTTACAGACATAAAAATGTACCTGTTCTAATATTTTGAACTTATGATAAGTCAAAGTGGGTTGTGCTTGTTTAGCAGCTGGTTGAAATTTAATTTGAATGTACTACTTCTTGATGTTCCCCTTGACTCATTATCATTTTTGTTTATCATCTTGCTTTTTGGCTAGAAACAAACATGTGATGTCCTATGGATGGTGGCTTTTTCCAAATTATTTTCAAATTATTTTGAGTTCTAGGTGTACACCTTGTGGAGACTTATGGCATATTTCTATGCTTAGTTTTTTTTTCCAAGGTTACAGTGAGCTAATAAATGCAATTATTCCAAAGGTAGTGGAAATAATTTTGGAACAATTATCTAAGTTCTCTTTTAATGTTCAGATTTGTGTAATTTTTGATTTTGTAGATTTTTAATAGCCTTGTTTAAAAAGTCTTAGAAATTGGTTTCAATTTATAGGGTAAAGCTTCCATCTAGAGCTAAGAAGATTGTGCCAAGCAGTTGCAGAGCCATGATTGGTCAGGTTACTAGTGGTGGAAGGACGGAAGAGCCAATGCTTAAAGTTGACAATGTATATCACAAATATAGGGTCAAAAGAAACTATTGGCCCAAGGTTCGTGGTGTGGCAATGAATCCTATTGAGCATCCTCATGGTGGTGGTAATCATCAACACATTGGGCATGCCAGTACTGTGCGTCATATAGAGAAGGCTTAGCATGTACACATACTTAATCATAATTAAACAATTATAGAGGTCTGATTATTTAAAAAGGTCATCTTTTAGTTTCTTTTTTCTTTAGGTTGCTTTGTGTCAACAATTTATGGGGACCAGGTTGTAAACCATGTTTCCTATTATTGTTTCTTATCATTAGTGGTTTACTCTTGATTCAAAATTTTGGGAAAGACTTCAAACTAGGTTGTAATCCTTGTTTCTTTGTATTTTTAGACAAGGAAAATAATAAATTCAAAACTCAATAGAATTTATTGTTTTAACAATGCCTTGGAAGACTCTAACAATGACTCTAACAAGCATAGACAAGGCAGTGAACTATTTGAAAGAATGCCTCAAGGAAATGTGCTCTCATGGTGATGGAATGCTATGACAAGCACATTGAGACCACATTTCTTTGAGGCATTTTTTTGAATAGTTCATTGCCTTGTCTCATGGTGATGGAATGCCATCACAATCCATAGCAATTTTCTTGTCATGGCATTTGCTTGTAATAGCCCTCATAAGCTTGGAGATGTATCCACTCCCTATTATATATGAACATATATGCATACTAAACCCAACTTTATTGATCCACCTACACCCAAAGTAACTTAAGTGTTGACTTAGTGGCAAAATTGTAATGTTCAAGATGTCAACTAATAAAATGACCATAGACATGCATTTTATCAAAACACGTAAAGCTTGTGTGAATTATGATATATAAAATATCAAAAAAACCATAGCATAACTCTTTTTTCCTAATTGTTTTAGAGGTTCCATTTCTTTCAGCATCATGCATAATAGGCTTTTTAAGATAGCTTTTAAAATAATACTTTCAAACCTTAAATAATACCATGATATGTGAATTTATCATTTTGATCCCCCAAATAAATATTCTCATAAAATTAAGCTTATCACATGAACATCATGAAAGAAAAGAAAAATGAAAAATGATTATGACAGGCAGAGAGTGTTTAGGAGTTGAGTTACTTTACATTAGGAAGATCAAACTTGGCACCAAGGTTACTAAGTTTTGCATGAGCCTCTACATAGTCCTTGAAAAATACATCTTGATCAACTGCATATTTCTCAGCATATACCTGTAAAAAAATTTAAAATCCAATCGCCACTTTCCTTATTATTGAAAGAAAATCACATATAGGCATCCTCTAAAACTTTATTTCAGATGCATATATCCTTCACTGAGTTGAATTATCTAGTAAAATGTTTCTCATTTTTTTCAAAAAGGAGAAAAAGATTTCCTACAAGACTTAAGATATTGGCTTAGCATTATTAGTATGTTATGTCAATGGAAAGATTGATTCTTTTGACATATTTCATCAATATTCTTCAGCTTCTTTGAACTTGCATAAGTTGACATCAAGCTTTGTTGGAGTTCAAGATGGATTTTAAAATGCCCAGTTTTGCAAAAATAAGGTTGGGTTAAAATGGAGTATTCTTTTTGAGCTTGAAGAACCAGAAAGAAAGAAGGAAATTATATTAACCACCACAAATGACCAGAGTAGGTCCATGGGGACTCTAAAGTACAACTAGTTAAAGAATCACCTTGAATCCAGGATCTTCAAAAAGAAGAGTGTTAGTCAGCAATACCAGAAGATCTAGGTCCCTCCTCTCTTTTATGTCCTTCACAAAATCAAGAAAAAAAAAACTTTTTCTCATTCATGATCAAGGTAAATTCTAGTACATGAGGTTCAATTTAGCTCTACTCTATACCTTGATATAAGAATTATCAAATTTAAGCCACACTACTATCCATGATTGACCTCTTGGTGCCCCAGGACCATCTTTCTACATCAAAAATAATCACATGGTTATTCAAATTTACACTTTTTTAGACTACAACACTTCAGGAAGTTCCCACATTCCTTAATTGTCTTATCAGGGAACCCTATAATTAAAAGTTAGGTGCCAACGTGTTAACATTTGCCATATATGTTGAAACTTTATACCCAAATGTCAACCTTTTTTACAAGTGTAGAAGTAAGAAGACTACCCCAATCAACCTACACCCAAAGTACTATAATCATTTATATTTACCTACTAAGGGTTATATAAAAATGCCCTAGGAGCATACCTAGTGTTATCAGTCTATTAGAGCATATACTAATTTCTTGGCATGTATTTGCCTTCCAAGGCAATAATGTGTGGCCATAATTATTTGATTTCTCAGACCTGTGGCTATCCTATTATTGAATTGTATCAGTGAGAGCCATTTCTCTATTTTTCTGAGTTTGACATCATATATGGCCACTGATTTTATTAGTAACACACAATGGTTTAGTTATTTATCCAAATATTATAGCCAATCATATGGAAATATGGCATATGGAGACAGGGGTGTCATTTTAAAATAAGATACAGGAGTATATGAATAATGGTATAGGTTATATCCCATTTAAATATAAGACTCCAGAGTTGTAGGTAGAGGTACATGGGCAGAACTAAAGTTTCTTGGTGACTATTCTTTAGAAGATTTGTTGAAATAGATATTAACTTCCCTGGAATATTTATCTAGGAACTTCATCATCAATTTCCAACACCAAGATTGACTCTAAAAGATCAAATGCTATAGATTTATTAGGTTACCATGATAAAGATTAAAGCAAAGATTGAGATCTATTTAAAAGCCATTGTCATGAAGATATTAAAGATGTCACATGGAAAACCCTAGCAGCTGAAGTAATGAATATAGTGCCAAAGAGGACAGTGAGCTGGGGCAGATTTAGGAGATCTCCACATTATCTAATCACAGGCAAATACATCATTTATTTATTTTTTTTAAATTAAAAGAAATCATTCTAAACCCTATATAGGATACATTGATACTTCAAAAGCATTTGAAGGAATTTGAAATTATGTAAATATATGTCACTTAAATACCTGGATTACAAATAGTAGCGCGAATAGTGTA
This sequence comes from Cunninghamia lanceolata, assembly GCA_027924645.1. Classification (NCBI taxonomy): domain Eukaryota; kingdom Viridiplantae; phylum Streptophyta; class Pinopsida; order Cupressales; family Cupressaceae; genus Cunninghamia; species Cunninghamia lanceolata. The sequence continues at coordinate 6,448,649 of BSBN01000555.1, read as the reverse complement.
ACCCTTGTTGAGAAGAGTAGGAATGAGATAAGCAGCAATGAATCCTATGCCTCCTATCACACACATCTCCTTACCATTCTTTTTCATTCTTTACTAAACACTTCTCCATTTTGGGGGGCCACGCCTGAAAATAAGGTTTCGACCAAGGTTTTAGAGTATGTTTATTAAAATGAAAACTCTATTTTGGTGGGCTACACCTCAAAATAAGATTTGGATGAAAGTTTTAGAGTATGCTTATTAAATTTTTAGAGTATTTTGGCTGGCTTTTGATTCTTGATTCCTTAAATGATTTATTCAAATAGACTGTGACTAAATAAATGACTAACTATTTCATCATTTTTATGTGTGACTAAATAATTTTTTAGTCAATGACAAAATTAGTCATTTATTTACTCATTTATAGCCGAGTTGCAAAAAATTAGTAGAATTTAGTCATTTTTAGTTGTTGTGACTAAAAGTTTTATTCACATTTTCATTTATTTTCCAAAATTCTACTAGTGATCAACCTTTATCCAAAATTGCTTAAGAACTTTAGTCTCTCTTAAGTATAGTCATCCCATCAAATCTCATCAATATCTAATCCAATCAACTCTCTTGCTTAAGCTCGTTAGTCTACCTTAAGTATAGAGAATCATCCACCCTTCAAATCAAATCAAATCATTCTAAGGTCTTGAAATTTTATCCCCAACCTACATCACACTCATCCATTATCCTACATCATCTCATATCCCTCCAACAACATGGATCCTTATGAAGAAATACAACATTTACAAAGACATAAACATATCTATGAGGGTTTTGATCCTATCACTAAGTAAAAATGCAAAAATGTCATTAGTGATATCCCTTTAGTACATTTCATCATTGGAGATTCCCAAGCTCCTATTACATCCACATCACCATCCTATATGTCATCCCCATCAACCTCATATTAACCCCCTTATGTGATCATGCCATCATACCTATCCAACCTATCATTACCTCCAAGATATCCATCACCCAACCATTGTTATGCTACCTTTGATCAAGGGAACACCAACCTAGCACATGATATTACCAAGCAACTTATGGCCAAACTTAAAAGCTTACATACGCAATATTTGGCTAAGAATTCTCCATATCCCAATCCATCAATCCCTCCAATCCCTCCACCACAACATCTCTCCAATCCTATTAACCTTAATCCATTAGTCTATATACCTCACAATCCATCAATCCCTATACTCCCATCACCATATCCCTCCAACCCTCCTACACCTAACCCTTTTATCCACCTATCTCTGAATCCATCAATCCCTATCATCCATCCACCATCTAATTAACCATCTAATTCACCATCTAATCCACCATCAACCAAATAATTCGTGAAGGATCTTCTCCAAAGAATATTAGTGAAAATAAAAGTAAAAGAAAAGCTATGGAATCCTCCAAATCCACTCATCCCATGTCATCCCCCTCTAACACAAGCAAGCCCAAGCCCACCAATCCTAAACAAGAGCTTCCAAGTATCATACCTATCTCTCCAACACCACCATGTAATCCAATGCCTATCCTTGAACCTACCACCTTGCCTATCCCTCCAATACCATCATGCAGTCCAACACCTACCAAACCTATTGAAGAATCTGCTACCATAAGTGCAAGTCAAGAACCATCATGTAGCCATGTTGATGAGCCCATCCAAGAACCTATCACATCCATCCAAGTCACTTCCACTTCCATTCAAACACAAGAACTATGTCAAGAGTCAAATCCAAAGCATGTTGAAACATCATCTTCCTATCCTAATCAAGATCTAAGCATCCCATCTAATCCCATCCTCGATCCCCTTCCATCTAGTGATCAAATTATCCACACTGACCATATCCCCAATACCATAAACCCCCTATTGATCCCACACCATCTTCTATCACCCCTTTATCATCCCCCATTGATCCTTTACCACCACCTACCAATCTCATTTTAAATCTGTCCTCTTATCCACTTAGAAGAAACACCTTTATCCATGGTGGCTCTCTCGAATAAGGTGAACAACTTCCATCCACCACCCATCTTTCCCCAATAAAAAATGGACTCACATCTTGTTTTGAAAGCACCAAAGATCCCATTTCACATCACATGCTCCAAAACATGAACTATTAAGGCAAAGGTTTAGGCCTTCATGAACAAGGTATCTTGGAGCCCATCCATGCCACATTTCATCCATGATCACATGGCCTTGGCTATACATCCCAAGGAAAATAATCCACCCATGTTGGTACCACCCACACACCTCATAAAGCATCTTCTTCTAACTCCAAATCTGGTGCACCTCATCGCACCCCTAAAACATATGCCACCATCCCTCCTCCATTGTCATACGAACCCAAAAAGCATGTGCCCATACATCTCCCTCCATCCACTCTACCTCCACTACTCCCAACTCCTAATATCCCCATCCTCCAATCCCCTAATCCCTTAATCCATAATTCCACTAATCCTTCCATCCACACATCTCGCTCCCTTAAACCCTCTAAAATCTCTAGTCATGACCAACAAAAGAACACATCACCAAAAAAGAAGCTACCAAAAAACCCATGGGATTTAAAAGAAAAAATTTTGATGCCTCCTTACATAAAGTGAAAAATACACAAAATCCTAAAGATGCTAAACCATCCAAGCAAAATGAAAAATCCAAAAGGCTACCAAAGCCCACACCACCAAAAGAAAAAGAAAAAAAAATGGTGTGGGTCCCCAAGAAAAAAAAATCAATACAAATGAAGCATCCAAATCCCAATCCACCCCCAAATCCCAAACATCCCTCTCCCCATCTAAAAATCTCACAATTCCTAAGTCTATTTGGGTCCCTAAATCCCTAAATTGACAATCCCCATTACTCCCCACTCCACATCCAAAATATAAGCTTCAAAATACATCACGGTGTTTGCAACCATTGGTCTTGGTTCCCCTCCACCCCGTGACATTCCCACATACCCCCATCCCACATATCTCCCCCATCACATCCTTGTGGTCCATGCTTTCTCATAATCCATATCATAACCCACTATCCACCATCCATTCCAGCTTCTCCTATTTACCAACATCCATGCATGTCATATCACTCAACATGGTCCATGTCCGACAACTATCCAACATGGGACAATATCCTCCTTGCTATGGAAATAGATGATAGAGTCCCTATTCCATCCCAAAAGCACAAAAAAGTTTAAAAAAATATTAAGGAAAAAAAATTCATCCAATGATGAAAACTACTCCTTGTGGCGCCTTGGGCAAGTACCATGACGAAAAGGTTCTCCTTGTGGGTGTCATGCATAATGCCTTTTTGTTCATCTATATCTTATACTTGGGGGCAAAATCATGCCATTCATCCCCATCCATAACATCACTTTGCATATCCTATCCATTTTCTATCCTTATCCTATCATATCCCTATCCACCATGTTCCTATCTATCCTATCGTTTCCCATCCATTCTATCCACCATATCTTCTTCCTTATCCTATTGTCATTCCATTTTCCCTTCCTACTTTAGATCTTGATAAAGATGGGAAAAAGATCAAAAACATTCTTTGCACACCTCTTAGCATATGTCCCCTTACAAGCATATCCTCCATACATCCATCTACTACGAAGACCATCCATCCCTTTCAAGCATTCTCCTTATCATGCATCTTAATACACATCACCTCGCCTTGTCATAAGAGACACATATCTAGAGTGGGGCATCTTATTCCAATACAACATAGGTTTTAGATATCACATCCTAAACCTCTCCATCCATCCATCATAAACCTCTCATCCATTATCCACTATCGCCTATCCTTTTATCCATCCATCCATTATGAATCTTCCATCCCACCCACTATCGCCTATCCTTTTATCCATCCATCCATTATGAATTTTCCATCCCATCTACTATCGCGTATCATTTTATACATCTATCCATTATGAATCTCCATCCTATCTACTATCACCCATGTATCCATGGAATCCTACCCTCATCCTTGTCCCTAGAGTTGGTGTTCCCTTATCATTGCTATATAGAACCTAGGCTATCCTCATGCAACCCAATGCAACCTTCTCCATTTCCACAAAACATTCCAAAATCCATAAAAAATCAAAATATACCAAATATCCAAGAAATAAATCAAAATGCAACCAATCCTTAACCCATACCAAACTAGCCAAGCAATCTATCCAACATTTTTATTTCCATCCTTGTTGTAAACCTATCAATCATTTCATCAAACCCAATCAATTCTTGCTTAAGAACGTAAGTCTATCTTAAGTATAGAAATTATCTATCCATCCTAGTTCATCAATCCATCATTGGTTTTCAGATTGACAGGGGCAACAACCTTGTTTTTTTCCTTTCATGCATGCTTGCTTGCTTGTGTGTGATATCATTTTATCTTGCATTTGTATAGTATTTTGTGTGTTTTTTGGATGCTCTTATTACTCTAGCTAATATTCATATCTTGTGTGGGTTGGAATAATCTTTTTACATAACATTTGTCCTTTGCATCTAAGGATTATACCTTTTGTGCACTAGGACTTTAATGCTCTAAGTTTATTTCCTCACACGTATAGACAAGGTTGTATTACGTTGGGCATGTATAAGAACACCCCCTTATTTGTATCAAGTCCTTGTAGCATACTATCACAATGACATCATGGTCTGCCATATCATGGTGTCCAATGACATGTTTTCTTGTGACCTCATCAGGTTGTCTCATCACAATATCCACTAAGGTTGTCAAATGCCTTGTGTTGTGTTGGGTCATCCATCTTTATGCACGAGACACATCGTCACCCTGGTCTCTATACCTTGGTGCATAAGGTCTAGTGCTATATCAAAATTCAAATTGCTCTCGCTATATTACAACATAACACCCCTTTCATCCATTCTATCCCTTATCCTTCCTCCTTCCTAACCAACTCGTTTCATCCATTTCAAGAGCACACCCATGTTCTTGCAATCCGTCTGTCCTCTTGAGGGGGCATCACCAATACCATCATCCCTAAGCCTAACCCTAGTCTTCTAAACCAATGTCTTTTTCTATCCAATCCAGCACTATGTTTTAAACTTCTTTAAAATATTGTTACTTAGTCACAACACCATTTCAAAGAGGGGCAAAATGTAGATACCTAAAATTGACTGTGTCCTTTTGACACTACCTAACCTCACTATCCTCACCATTCACAAACATATTTATTTAATTAACTTATCCCTTTATCCAATGGCCTAAATTAATTAAATAAATTCCCCTTTATTTAGTTAATTTTACCTCCCAAGCCTTCATATCCCTATTTTTTAATTAAATAAACTTCATTTATTTTGTTAACATCTCTTCCACTAACTTTTCCAATAGCTAGATTAATTAAATAAAACTTATTTAATTAATCCTAACATCCATCTAATCCCATCCCTATAACTAATCAAGTAATCCAAGTTATTATTTAATTAGTTGTCCTAGACACATGCCACTATCCTCACCACTTCACAAATAAAACCAAATTTAAAATTACTCCACTAAAGGACAAAAATCAAAGTCAAACCTACAACTTAATCTCCACCATCTATTCATCTTTTAATCTTGACCCTTCACACATAAGGATGCCCTAGACATCCTTATCAAACCCTAATCCAAGCCCTAATTCCTCTCATTCAACCCTCATGTGACACTTGTCACATGACTACAACTCCAATCCAAACCCTAATCCTCAATCATTCCTAGCCATTGATCTAAACTTTCAATCCTAACCCTTCATCCTTTTATCAACTATCTATAAATTGGACCCTCATCTAAGCCAAAAAGTAGCTCATCTCATGGTGGTTTAATGCTGTCCAAATATCCTCTCATCCCCTCCATTACCATTGCCTTATGCTTATTGAGAGAAATCTACATCACATCTTGATCATGGAGTATAGCTAGAATGTATTGGGTGCATGCATTATCCACTCCATCAAGGGGAGTAGAATGGAGAAGATCTTAAAGATATAATAGTTTGTTTTGTCTGCTTTTATGTTTCTAACATCATCTCCATTTTATCATCTTCAATTATCAATAGGGATAATGTTTAATTATCTTAAGGTATATACCTCTAGTATATTAATACTTAATGTAAGTTATATTAATATATTTGGATATTATATTTTTATCAATCATTTGAATTTGAAGTATTGATATTGATTTATTTAAAACTAGCACTAAGTTATCTTATAAGATATTATATGTTACTTGATAAATCTTAGAATAATTACTTTATAAATATAAGAAAACTAATAATAAATTACATATTTGTAAAAAAACATATTAATTTATAATAATTTTGTAAATGCAAAAAAAAATTAATTATAAATAATACAATGATAAAGAAACATATACTAAAATTTAAATATGAGCAGTATTTTTTATAATGTTTCCAATTAAAAAAGAAGTTAAATATAACTATAAGCAATCATCAATGTTATCCCTTAATTAATTTCATTAAATATAAGGATATTATATTGGTATAGTGTTGTAATATTAGTTATTCGGAATATATATCAATAAGAATTAAAAATGTGATAGGCATGTGGGGTAAGTTGTTTCATAGGGACTCCATCCTTGTTTAATTAATTAATTAATTATTATTATTTGATTCTAAGAGCTAAGGCAAGTGACATTAGTTCCCTGGTGAATTATATTCCCAGCCTGGATAGTTTTTGTTCTTTAATGACTTTTTACACATGATTTATTTTTGCTTAGATTATTTTTATTTTAAAATGACTTAGTATTTTAATAGGCAATGATGAGAAACTATTTAATAGGTATAGAACACACAAGTCATAGTATGGGAGAGGGATCAAGCTGTCATATGAATGTGAGACACTATTAAACAAATCTAAGTTTTTAAATTTATGCATTAAGCATTGAATATTTAAAATGTAATAAAATTTAAATAGTAATTTTATTTATCACACTATTGTTCACAATATTAGTCAATAGGAAAACAGATAAATAACATTTACTACATTATTAAATAGAAAAATTAATTATCAACTATAGCATGTTTGTAAAATGAATTTAGTACTCAATGTTGATTGGTCAAATGAACAAATGAAATTGCTTCACATGGATGCATAAGTATTCATGCCTTGGCAGGAACTAACAATTTGATGTTTTGTTGAAAACCAGCTGGAATGTGTTGTGGGCAATGAATGCAAACAAGATTTTGAATAGGATTGTTGTGTGACTTAGGGTTGCTACTATTTTTTTTCCCTTTATACATGTTATAGTTTCATTATTAAGCATAACATATCACATATATCTTGGTAAACTATCTACTTCATGGAATATGAATAAAGTGACCAAACTAATTAATATGTTCTAGTTCTTAATTTTCCTATTGATATTTATGCTCTTTAAATTGTGGAACCAAGTTAAACTTAATAATAATGTTGACTTTTTGCCAAACCATGACAATAGCAACAACTCTATGCCACAAACTTTATCTCTTGCACTAAACAGGGCAAGCTCTCAATATCGTGAAAGCTCCCTAGACCCATACTTATTCCTTGGGGAACCAAATATTTGGCCCTACCTATGTATCTTATTAGGGAATCAAAGGCTTTGAAGTTCACACACACAAGTTTACAACACATACCACCAATGCCTTGTTAAACCAACATCAGTAAAATTTCAATTCAAACAAGTTTATTTAATCACTAAAGAATACAAACACAAGACTCTATGTTCTATATAAGATATTATTTACCATGGATTCATATAATGCTAGTTGTAGACACCCCAAATTTATCTCACCAATTTCCCATGATTATTCATAAATTAACCACTTTCTACCATTTAATCCCATTTCTCATAATTAATTAATAGGATTAATTTAATATCGTAAATAATTAATTCTCCCATCACATCACAATTAATGTGACTAACCTAATTCAACTAATTCCATCCCCATCACAATTAACCCCCTTTCTCATCCCTATGGTTAACCAAATACACACAATTAATTAACCTTAGCCCAAATTATTCCTCCAACTTAATCAATTAATTAATCCATGATTAGTTAATTAATTAAGACTAATTAATCCCCTAACATATATTCTAATATAATAATCCAAATCACCCTCAATCTATTATCCTTTTCATTCTAACCTTATCCCATCATCCTTACATTATCCCAAGCCTACGAATATTTTTGTCCTAATCACCTTGTCCATATTAAACATTAGTCTATCCCTTAGTCCATCCATATCAAACTTAAACCTACACATGACATTAGTCTATCGTTTGATCCATCCATCATCCAAATCACACCTTGTCCTTCATCCAAACATTAATCCAATCCAAACCTTATCCCCACTCATCTAATCTAAAACTTATCCTTGGGTCTCCAACATTAATCTCAATCCTAAGGTCATCCTAAATCCAAATTATCCAAGTCAAACATAAAACCACTCACAATCCAAATCATCTAAAACCTCAAACATCCAAACAATCAAAATCCTAGAACCTAACCAAAATAATGGACCTATATCCCACAGAGACAAAGGCAAAAATCACAATCAAAGCAATGCCAAAGATCATAGTCAAGGGTAAAGCAAACACCATGAACTCCGAGATAGATCAACTCCTCTTCACAAATCAAGCCAAGAACAATGACTATAACAACCTTGTTAATCAACCAAGATATGATGATGATGATAGTCTTATCCACCAACTAGAATATGAACCCTTTGAACATGATGATGATGATAACCATCTTGAATATGACCCCTATGATGATAATGATAATATTGACCAAAACATCATTGACAAGATAGTCATGAGAAAGCTTCCCATAGATCATCCATGCTTAACCATAAACACCCATATCCTCCAAAACCTAGGACACCCTAGTGCCAACTACTTCATAAAACAAAAGAAAAGGTCTAGGGCTCATCCTTTACCATCCTTGGCAAGGGAAACATCCTCTTAGATTCATGTCCCCCATCTCCTACTCCCAAGTCATCTAAACCCTACCAATCATTGTCACCGAAGTCCTTCAACTCCTCCACCTCCACTAACCACCTCCTCCCAATCATTGTAACCCAAATATTTTGAATCCTTCAGACCCTTTAAGTCTGTCAAGTCATCCACATCTTCCAGGTCATTTGCATCCTCATCTGAATCCTATCTAAAATCCACCCATCCTTGGAAATTTGATTGTTCTGATCCATCTACTAAAGACTTTGTTCAAGCACTAATCACATGGGATAAACAACAAACCAATAAATTCAAGAAATCCATGTCCACAAAACCCTCATTCACTCCACCACCTATCAATCCCACTCAAGAGCTTCCTATCTAAGATTCATTATTGTCATGCCAAAATCTCAAGCCCATTTGAGAATCTCCCATCCCTATCTAAACTCACATCTCATTATCTGAACCATTGGATCTATGTCAAGAGCTAAGCCCAAACCATGATGAAACAAGATCCATTCCAAATCCAAATCAAGTTACCAAAACATTTCCCATAGATGGTCATGCACTTCGAACTAATCCATTCTTTGATAAAAATCCTATCCAAACTAATCCTTGAATCTTTGATCAAAATCCCATCCAAACTAGTCCAATCATTGATCAATATCCCATCTATGACTAAGAAGCCCAAAATGACCCCCTCATTCACCTGTATTCCATCCATGACCACAAAATCGAAGCTAATAACATCCATACTCCAACAACCTCCATTTCTTGTCATGAGATTCTTTCCTCCCTTGGACACATAAGTGATCAAATAAATGGCATGGATTCAATCAAGCATGAGGATGCATAATTGATCACAAGGTGATCCCACAATATTGGGTTACACTTTTTGGCCAAACTTGACATTGAAATGAACATTTTGAACTAAATCTTCACATTCAAACACCTATAGCTGCTAAACAATGAGGAATTTGAAGATGATGCAAACTAGTGATTTGTGACATTTTGTCTATAGATTCTAAATATATATATTTTAAATTTTTTAGAATTGAATTGCATTTCATTTTCCATCTCCTTCAATAACCATTTTTTAACAATAAACGTCATTTTTAAAGAGTGATGTGTACTATAAACCACAAAACTTTTTTTCTATGAAGGATAGAATTCTAATTTTTTTTGAATTTAGATTTGTAACTACAATATCTAGAGGTTGTGTTTGGTTTCATAATTTTTTATTGAATTTTTTTTTAATTAAGTTTTGAAGTCCAACCAATTACAATTTAGACATAGGTGTAATATAAAGAGCATAACTTTTTTTGTATGTATCAGAATTCATTTTTTTTGTTGGAATAAGGACATCAATACCTAGAGGACATGTAATTTTTAGAATTTTTTTTCTATATTTTCCTATTTTTTTGTATGTATGAAACAAAGACCTTGATGTTCATTGAAAAACCTACATTCACAAGAAATAAAAAATGAATATAATAATCAAATTAAATATATTTAAAATTATACTTTTTGGGAAGCTTATAATAAGGACTACATACTTACAAAACATAAATTTTAAATGAATTCATTTGATCCCCCAAAAGGTAAATCAAAAGTGGTTTTTTATTGTTACTAAATTATGCTCACACCTAATTTAGCAAGGCCTAGACTACAATTATTGCAAAGGGGATAAAAGAAAAAAAATTATATGCATGATCACTCAGTCAAATGTCGGTTATCTTGACAAGAGAGCAATGAAGAATCACTTACCAGGATAATGTGACAACTCAAGCTGGGCTATCAAACCATCCTGATAATTGAATTTGATCTAAGGACAAGAGAACAGGCATTCAAGGAATGACAGGTATCTAACTGATTTCATCTTTCAGTTATGATGTTACTAATTATTCAAGAACCACAATACAGTGCAAAAGAAAAGGTATTTATAAACTGTCATTTCATCATCATGTTTTAAACATGTGTTTTAAAGCAAATTTAGTTGTTTTATTCTATGCATTTGATTTAGAAAGCAAAACATACATAAATCATTGCATAAAGTAAAATAAATGATTATATTCAAGAGAATGTTTAAATATGTCCCACACAAGCCATGAGAATGACTAAACTAAGCCAATGCAACAAAGCATGCAAGCTATACATCTGAAGATAAAGTAGAGAAAGAGAACATATGGGGAGAGTGATATCCATCATTGCCTTGGAATGAAGGTTGATCCTCCTATCTGTAGCTTGATCTTCATGTTTTCAGCCTTTTTCTCCTTATCAGAATGAAGAACCTGCAAGGTTGGGAAAGGTTTTGTTAGAAGCTCCAGATATACAAACTCATCATATACCTTATCAACAAATCTATAAACTTGCAATCATGATGCATCAATACAATTAGATCATCATTAGACATATATGCAAAAATTAGATCATCAGTTGAAAGCCAAATCATCATGTGAAAGATCATTCAACTTTCAAAGGTATGTTTTTATTCTAACTTGTTTGTTCACTATGCAGGTATAGGAGAAATCATGTTGCTGATTCAATTCTTATGAAATAGTATGTGGAGAAAATGGGCTCCCATAAGGGTTGAGCCCAGCATGCTCAAATATTATTATTAATACAAAAATATTCAAATTGTAAACACTTTCTATCAAGGTGTCATCAAAAGAATGCATTCTGACAATACAAAGTTATCAGAATGAGCTATTCCCTAGCTTTGGTAACTATCTAATGTCAAAGTGAAACTTTGATTTGATAGCCAAGAGAAAATAATAAACTTGTTGCTAAGAGACACTACTTCACATAACAAGTGTTGTCATTGATGGCAACTAAGAATATTCCACTCATCCGCATAACATAATTTGTTCATACCAGAAGTTAGAATTAGAATTTATCTAAGTCTAGGTAGCTAGAAACAAAACATGTGACAGGTGTTGCAAATATGTGCCTAAGCGGTGTTGTCATTGATGTCAACATATTCTTGTTGTCATTGGTGTCAACTGTGCCTTATTTTGATGCCTATCCAGGAGACTGGAATGTTGAGGATATTAAGAAAATTAATGAAGACTCAATGTTTGCAGACCATATGGCTATGTAGAGGATTATCAGAGGTTGTTCCAGTTAAGAATTGAGAAGTCTGCATGAAGATTTGAAGAAGTTATGGCCATCTGAGTAGAACAAGATTTTGCTGTGTTCAAAAGAGATAGAGTGACAGTAAGTTGGTCTGGATTGCTCTGTAGTGAAATATTATGGTCTGCAGATCTGAAGGCATGTTTGGGAAGTCAATGTGTATCATCAACACTAGTGGTTCATTGTTTGGAGGTCCGCAAGCTATCTTTCTAGTTTGACAGTCATGGTAGATAGTGTTCTTGAGGTTCCAGAGGAAGATATAAATAATTCTAGTAATTTGGTATAGAGTGGATGTTATTGAGGTCTCTGGATCATGTGGCTACTGTGTTGGAGGTCTGCATTGAAGTTTGGGCCTATTGTTGAAGATTTCTTATTTGAGGTTACTATTCTTCCCAATTCTTGGCTGACCGGATGTTCCTAGCATGTTACGGATGATCTAAAGAACACTTTATGAAGCATGGCATGTTAGTAGAGGAAGATTCAAGTCTCAGTTATGTTTGGTTGACAGTGTAATGATCCGCGTTAAGTTTAGCCAACCTTGTTGATCACTCCAAGGTTGATGAAGCGTATAAATACTTGTTGAAGAATTGTTGAAAGTTGTCCTTGTGCAAAATGAATTAAATTTGAAGAAAGGATCTAAAGCAGAGTAGAAAAGAAGAGGAGCAAAACGAGTAGAGAGTGAAGATTCAATGAAGAATAATTTGAAGATAGGAGGAGAAGTTTTTGTGAGCATTGAATGAAATTGAACCAGGCATGAAAAGATGCTAATTATCAGTTTGTTCTTTCTGTGTAAAACATAAAATTCTTATAGGCAGTGAGCCTCTCTTTTGAGCAGTGAGCTCTAGGCAGTGAACCCAAAGGCAAGTGCCTTCCCATTCTTTTAAGTACTTTTAACAGGGTATGAATCTTGTGGGCTAACACCCACCGTGGTTTTTCCCTTAACTGGGTTTCCACGTCAAAAATCTTGGTGTCAAATGTGTTGATTATGTTTCTGCTTCTGTGTTGATGTTATATGCTTTAATGTTTGCATCATTAATCAATTTGACAATTGTGAAATAAGTTTAAAAGATTAATTTTGGGGACAACTAATTCACCCCCCCTCTCAGTTGTCCAGACTAATTCCAACAACAGGGTCCAGTATCTTGGTCCGGATCTCTCCGGTGGTAAATTAGAGTATGTTGCGGATCTGAAGGAGTCATAAGGATTGTTAGGACAATCTAAATACATAATTTTAATCTTCAGTAATGAAGGATTCAAAAGTTATTTGCATCTGAGTATAGGGTTACAGTTTGACAGTGCAGACAGTAGAACATGCCGACCTTGTAATTGATCTTAGTTCTGGATAAATGGAATTTATCAGTTGGATGATTTTTGATGATCAATGATAGTGGCCGACATGATTGATGATTTATGAATGCAAGTTTTGATCTGCGTTACAAGTTATGCATGGATTTAGCTGACAGAGTAGAGTCTTCAATAAAGTTCTAAGTGTTCTTGAAGTTGACTGAAAAGTGATTGAATATCATGATGTGGATATATATAGCTAATGGATTTAAGTGAATTCGGTGTGTGTGTATTGCGACTATGGAGAAACGTGAAAAGGGCAGAGATCTAAGGTTCGGATGATAGCAGAGCAGTAAACAGGGTAGAGTGAAGATGAAATGTGTAAGATCAGTATTTTGTACTTAGCCTGAACTGAATTCTTGCATTAGTAGATGATATTCATCAGTTCAAATTTCTTGTTATCTTCTTGTAATCATCTTTGTAGGCAGTGAACCTCTATTGAGCATTGAGCTCTGGGTAGTGAGCCTGAATGCGTGTGCATTCCCATTTGTAAAATACTTTTAACAGAGTATTAATCTTTGTAAGTTAACCCCCACCGTGGTTTTTCCCTTAATCAGGTTTCCACGTTAAAAATCTTGGTGTTAAGTGTGTTATTGTGTTGCTGCTCATATGTTTATGATTCTTGTTTTTCATGGTTAAATTATTGATCTATTGTTAAGTGGTAAAAGGAAGAATTAACTGTAGAAAGTATTAAAGTTTTGAGACAACTGATTCACCCCCCCTCTCAATTGTCTGCCCTAATTCCAACAATTGGTATCAGAGCAAGGTTCCTTTGAAACGTTTAACAGCTTGAGGAAGATCTAGGAAGGTAACAAAATGGATGAATACAACCTCCAAGGACAACATAAACTCGCATTAGAAGATCTTGAGCAGTCTAGAACAAAAGCCAAAGAGCTGCAAGAGGACCTTAAAAATGCTAAAGACTTCATTGAGACCTTAAAAGAAAAATTGAACAAATCCAATGAAAAGAGGAAGAAGCAACCTCTTCAACTAGGAAATCATTATGAAGACAACGACAAGGACAAGGCCCTGAGAGAGAAAATAAAAGAATGTGAAAAGTTAGCTAAATAAGTTATTGTCCTAAAAGATGAGATGGAATCCGGGGTGATGAGGCTAACCAAGGAAATTGAAGATAGGAAGAAAACTGAAGAATACCTAAATCAAAATCTAAAAGAAATAACTAAAGAATGCTGCAGATTGGACAGAATAGTTGGCCTTCTAGAGTCTAATCTTCAAGAAAACAGAGACAATGAGAAAGAACTTGAGAGACAAATTGTCATTCTCAAACATGACCTAGAAGTTGCAAATGAATACAAGGAGAAGTTCAAGATAAGCTCAGCTAAACTTGAAGCATTGCTTGAAGGTCAAAAAAGGGGTGATGACAAGCATGGTCTTGGATATGAGAAAGGTGAAAGCTCTAGATCTGGACAAAGAAACTTTCAATCAAGAAATAGGAGAAACAAACCTAGAAGACCTCCGGTAAGATAGCCTAATGCTCAAAGATATCCATTATTCAATGGAAATTGCTTCAAATACAATAAATTTGGTCATAAAGCTACTCAGTGCAAAAGTAGAGTAAATCAAAATGGTCCATCTTTCTCTGGTCAATGCTTCAAATGTAAGAGGTATGGTCATAGATCAAATGAATGTAGAAGTATGCTAATGAATAAATCTAGAGGAAATGACAACTCTTTCAATGGTTACTGCTTTACTTGTAATGGATTTGCACACATGTCTAATCAATGTAGATCAAGAGAAAATCAAGTATATAAGCAAAGAAATGTTGTGTGCTTTAATTGCAATAGATCTAGTCATATTGCAAGATTCTGTAGAAGTAGGAATAATGAAAGAAGAGGTCCGGCAAACAGAAAACTAGATGAGCAGAGACAAGACAAAGATAAGGGAAAAATTGATGTGACTGAGATCCAAAATGAAATGAGCAAGACATGGGTCAAGAAAAGTGTTGTGAATAATAATAATGGGTCTGCACCGGAATTCGGTGCTGATAATTCCTCTGGGAATTGAATTAGGGGCTCTAGCTCAAGGGGAGCTACAATGAAATCTAAATTCCCCTAGACAGTAAATGGGTGCCTAAATTTGGCACAATGAGAGAAAATAATTTGGATTATTATACATCACTTGAAAGGATTTTCAGAAGATAAAAAATGGATATGATGATTTGCGAAACAATTGAAGATTGACTATATGCATAAATAGTGTAACCAGATGTGTTAGGGTAGAGCATTTATTACAAAGGAAAATTAGGTTTTGCAGAGCATAAAAATGTCATTCATTCCTCATTTGAGTCACTTTGCACCCAAAGAAAGAAAGAAGAATAGTGTCCGAGCTGAGATTACAAAAATTGAAGTGCGACTGGTGAATTTATCTATCAACCCTAATTTTGTGAAAAAGGTATTTATCTGTGAAGCTTTGAACTTGTAATCTTTTTGCAATGGCTACACCTTTGGTTGTTGACATTACTGAAAGACCTCGACCCAAATTTAAGAAGCATCCTCAAAAATCAATAGAAGTTGACCCATTAGGTGCTTTTTCAAGTGTTCCATATGGTGTGCTGCATGTTGAAGATATTAGGGTTTATATTCATGCAAACATAAATGAATTTGGGGACTCAAGGTATGTAGATTTATTTGAGAGTCATCTTAGGGATGAAAATCACGACCTTAAACCCGAGTATAAGGTACTACTTGATAAATAGTTTATTCAGATTATGGGGTTTCCAACATTCGATGAAGATGAGTGGGTCTAGTATGTTTTGAGTCAGATGCATGATAAATTCATATGGTTGTTAAAACCATTCAAGATTACCAAGGATGTTATCAGAATTGTGACTGTGTTAAACTCAACCGGTGGATTACCCATGTTGAAATCTGTGAAAAAACAAACGGTTACTGATGCAACCGGTGCAAAGTTCGATAAGAGGGGTATGACCATAAATGACATTATAGAACCGGATGTGAAGTTTTCTTCCATGGTGATTGGCTACAAGATCTATCACTCTAGCAAAGAGAATTTAGTCTTTGGAACTACCACAGATGCAACATATCAAATGTTGAAGGAGAATGCAGATTATGACCTATGTGAGCTATTACAAAACCAATTGATTGAAAACTTGAACAAAACCAAGAAAGATAAGAAAAACACTTTTAAATATGGTACATTGGTTCTATGTTTGTTTTTCTACTATATGAATGAAGTACCTAGAGTAAAATGTGTTCACTGGACTAATGATGAGCCAATTACCATTCAGATCAGAGATCATCTTCGTAGCATTAGTGATTATAAAGATCAGAAAACTGCAGTCTGGGGATACTTCAAGAATTTTTAGAGTATGATGCATTCAAGGGAAAGAATCCCTAAATCAATTGTTGAGAAGTACAAGAATGAAATATGTTTTATGGTTGACACTAATCAGTGCTTAATAGAAGTAGTAGAACCCAGAACTGTTTGGATCATGCCCATGGGGTATGAAGTAGATGGAAAAATCTTGAATGTGTATGCTCAACATCTTCTAAGCAAGCCAAAAGACATAACAGTTGAGAGATTTGGGACATATGAGGAGATAAGTTTAAAACTACATACTAAGCTTAGAGAACCTAAAACCATCAGAAAAGTAAGGAAAGAAGTTGAGCAGTTGGCCAAGAATCTAGGTCTCACAAAGGAAGCTGTGAGGCAATTCAAGGAAAGAACTGAAAAGACAGAGAAGGAGAAGCAGGATAAGAAACAAGGAAGTGCTTCGGTAGGATCCTCCACCACATCGAGGACTACTAGAAGCTCTATTGCTACCCCTGTTCCCCCAAAACCTGCCAATCCTGAGAAATCAGAAGGAAAATCATCAGCAGAAGAAGGGAAAAGAGTAAAAACAAAAGCCACAAGAACCTATAAGAGCACAAAAGTTGATGTAGAAGAAACAGATTCAGATGCTGAGGTAAAGGAGTTGAAAGCCTCTGGAACAAAAGTTACCAAGGTGACTAAGGAGAAGCCCTCTGGAAGCAAATGGGCAAGAAAAAGGTAGAAGACATATACATATGTTGAGAAGCCCATGCTTTATGTGGAAGATGTATTAAAATTAGTCACTATGGATGGAAATTTGAAACCCATGAATGAATTCTATGATGAATACAATGATACAGATAAGAGGGTGTTAGAGGAAGCAACTATTAGATATCTAAATATTTATAATAAGGCCCTGATTGAAATAACTTCTGAGATCCCTCCAAGTCTTGCAAACATTTTGGAGTTGAGGAAAGAAAATGCAAAAAGCAAGGATATGGAGCTTAGAGAACATGTATTGATAAAACTATGCCCTCGGATCACTCAAGTTCAAATGAATATGATATTCAAAGAAGTGAAGGAAGAATTCAGGAGCAAGAAGAGAATGAACAAAATGATGCTTGGAGAATTGGACCAAATAGTTAAAGAAACATAGGAAATACTTATAAGTGCATTGAAAAGACACAATCTTCTATTTGTTGAGGAGGAGACTAATGATGGGATTGATTCATCAATCCTGAATATTAAAAAGATGAAAACTGATGAGCAGCAAACCAAGGTTGATAACTCCTATGTTTTGGAAGAAGAATAAATAAACAAAGAAGATACAAAGATGGTGGATCAAACTAATGATGCAGGAGATACTCTAACTTCTCCTGATCAATCCGGAAAAGAAGATAATATTGAGAATACTGCTGCTACACAAGATCCTCATGAATAGATTGCAAATAGTGAGGTCAAAGGAAAGAATCCAGCTGTAGATAACACAGAGAAAGGCGAAGCAAAAAAAGTCAAAGGTAAGGAAGATAAAGCAGAAGAAGATGGTGCAAATGTTGATAGTCCTGATACTATGAAAACTCAAGAAAAGGAAAGTGGTTCAAGAATTGTGGCAAGACACACTGCAGATGCAGTAAAAGGTCTCCTGAGTAAAGAAATGCTTGAGTTTGATGAACTAGAGTTGTTTCAAGGACCGATCAATCTAGTTGTTCTCTCTCTGGTTCAAGTAATGAAGATAGCACCTTTCACACAAGCCAAGGAAAGAGAAAAGATGTTAAAATCTCACATTAAGGACAGTGAGCTGCTAGGCCTTACAACCAGAGTATTGGAGAAGATAATGCCAACCTTCCAAAAGAATCCATCTGACTCTCCCTCTAGACATTTGAAGAATCTTGTAAATTATGTAAGTACACATTTTGAGTCTTTTGAGAAGTCAGTAGAGACTAAAGTCAGGAATGAATTTTTGGATAAAAAATTCAAAGAAATAAAGAGCCTAATAGGGAATGATAGGATGATACTTGGTATCAGCATAAAGAGCATTCAAAATGCTCTAAGTGATGAAGATGATATATACAAATTTTGTTTATCCTAGCCCAAAGTCAGTGAGGATATTAAGAAGAAGATAAAGAAGCAAGAACAAAAATTGTCTAATCTATCTCAAAATTTTGATCCTCTAACAGTTTCTCCTATAAGTTAGGAATGTCAAGTAATCAACTTGACTAATGAAATAAAGAAGCTTGTTAAAGAAAAAGGCAATATTGTCAAAAGAATGTGTGAGCTCTAGGGATTGATTGCCCCCAATTTAGAAACAATGTTTAATGCATTATCAAAAGCTCAAACTACAACTCAGACAAGTGATCCTTCAGATTTGGCAAAGGCAGAAGCATAAGCATTTCTATTGAGTTGGCACATCTCAATTTTGGATGACATGAAAAGAAGTTGGGCTGCTAAACTTGAGTAATTGAAAAGTAGTTTTGCAGATATTCTCAAGTTCATGTAAATATAACTTAATGATTGGGTGTACATATGCAGCACTATATATAGAATTTTTGAGAATTTTGGCTTGCAGACCCCATCCTTTGCCATTGATGTCAAAGGGGGAGTGAAGAACAGTGAAAAATGAGGAATCCAGCAAAGGGGGAGCTCTAGAATTAGTGGAGAGCATAAGAGTATAGAGTAAGGGGAAGTAACACTTAGTCATTTTTCACTTAGTGTTGCCATCAATGTCAAAGGGGGAGATTGCATTGCTTCACATAATAGGTGTTGTCATTGATGGCAACTAAGACTATTCCACTCATCCACATAACATAATTTGTTCATACCAGAATTTAGAATCAGAATTTATCTAAGTCCGAGTAGCCAAAAATAGAGCATGTGACAGGGTCTGGTATCTTGGTCTGGATCTCTCCGGTGGTAAATCAGAGTATGTTGTGGATCTAAAGGAGTCATAAGGATTGTTAGGGAAATCCAAATCTAGAATTTTAATCTCTGGTAATGAAGGATTAAAAAGTTATTTGCATTTGAGTATAGGGTTACAGTTTGATAGTGCAGACATCAGAAGAATAGGCCGACCTTGTAATTGATCTTGGTTCCATATAAATGGAAGTTATCAGTTGGATGATTTGTGATGATCAATGATAGTGGCCAACATCATTGATGATTTGTGAATGCAAGTTTTGATCCACGTTACAAGTTATGCATGGATTCAACTGACAGAGTAGGGTCTTCAACAAAGTTCTAAGTGTTCTTGAAGCCAACTGAAAAGTGATTGAATATCATGATGCAGATATATATAGCCGATGGATTTAAGTGAATTTGGTGTGTGTGCATTGAGACTATGGAGAAAATGAGAGAAGGGCAGAAATCTAAGTTTCGGATGATAGCAGAGCAGTAAATAGGGTAGAGCGAAGATGAAATGTGTAAGATCAGTATTTTGCACTTAACCTGAACTGAATTCTTGCATTAGTAGATGTTATTCATCAGTTAAAACTTCTTGTTATCCTCTTGTAATCATCTCTGTAGGCAGTGAGCCTCTATTGAGCAGTGAGCTCTAGGTAGTGAGCCTGAATGCATGTGCATTCCCATTTGTAAAATACTTTTAACAGAGTATTTATCTTTGTGGGTTAACCCCCACCATGGTTTTTCCCTTAACCGGGTTTCCATCATGTTAAAAATCTTAGTGTTAAGTGTGTTATTGTGTTGCTGCTCATATGTTTATGATTCTTATTTTTCATGGTTAAATTATTGATCTATTGCTAAGCGGTAAAAGGAAGAATTAACTATAGAAAGTATTGAAGTTTTGAGACAACTAATTCACCCCCCCCCTTAGTTGTCTACCCTAATTCCAACAAAACTAACATCATGATATTACATCATATTCATATTGCTGCTATATGAGATGCATCAAGTGCAATATGAAAAGGAGAGTTATCAAACACAAGTACTAGTATAGGAGATAGCAATGACAATGTTTACCCAAGAACATGATATTTCAGCCATAATGATGGATCAATCACAGTGGAGGAGCATTCATACATGTGGAACCACAGAAGACATTTATCTTCTTCAAATACAGTTACAGTTAAAGTTGGAACAGCAAAGACAAGAGCATTATCTTTTGTTCATCTACATAGATTTAACCTTGTATGCTATCAAAATGACATCAAGAGGAGCAAAGTGCTTAGTCATCAAGAAGAATAGTTACCATGAAGATATAAGGCAGAAGGTATTCACCACATGCAAGGACTTTCATCTTATTCCTCTTTACTTTTCAATGGATCTAACTTGTCATAGAAGGCAATCAACATAGTGGAGTCATAAGATATACAGTCAAGTGGAACAACTATAAGGAAAGCCTCTTCTTGTTCATACATAGTCAATAATATAAAAATAAAGTGATGGAATAGCTATACCATATAAAATGTGTGGGGCAGTCAAGTCCAAGTGACCATAGCAATGATACAAGATAGTCAAATGAGAATAAAGAATGCAAGTGTAGATAAAGTCATTATGTCTCAATAGCATAAAGGATATTGCAGTTTCAAAGATTGAGGAACAATAAAATTTCTCATAACAAAAAGAAGCAAAATACAGTCTCTATGTACAAACCCTAATCGGGTTCTTTATGAGAAATGAAAATTTTTACCATTCTTTATCACCTACATGTTTCTTTTTAACAACCATGATGGGTTTTGAAAGAAAAAGAACATTTTACCAATTATGAGCCATTTTATGAACTTATCAAAACCCTCACAATGTCTTTCATACATGGAGGTTGAAAGCACAGAAAAAAAAAAAAGAATTCATAGGTACAGAGAGTTTAATGAGAAACCCATTTCATTGCTGCTGCCAGAGATAGGATTTCATTCCTTCAAACCCTTATCATTACAAAAAAAGAGAACCCACATCAAAATTCAAAAAAAAAACATCTACAGGTAAAGAATGAGGATATTTTTTTGTGTGTTTTGCATTCCCAAAGTAGAAGAACAGTTAAATTCTATGACCCAGTTTGTTGCTGCCACCATAGGGTAAATAGGTTACAAACCCTTGTATTTTTATGCCATGGAGGCCAAAATGCAGAGAAAAGAAAATGTTGCTTCAAACCCTCATCATGATGTATGAAGAAATACTAAAAAAAATAAACCAAAGCATAGAAAAATCTTCATTTTTCACAAGTGTTGTATTTTTTTATCATGGGTTGAACTTTCTTTTTCACAAAGCTGAGATATGATGCAAATGATACCATGTATATGGGTAACCATGGCCATGGCTTGAGAACACGTGTTCTTTTAAGAATGTTAAAACCCACATACATTAAGAAAGGTTTCCAGTTTACAAACCTTGTAAACACTCAGAAATGATGTAGATATATGAAAGAAAGCTTACCTTGTTGTCCCAAGAGAAGAATACATGTTCACAGGCTATGGGTGTGCTCATAGTTGAGCTCTCAAAACTAAAAACTAGTCAGCCATAACAGCCTCAAACCAGAAAGCAAAGCAATCATAGTAAGAAGAGGAAGTAAAGACAAAATGATACATCAAGAACCTATCATGGTTGTGGCCTATAGATCATTTTTTTTGCATTCAGAGATAAAGGAAAATGAGTCACACTGTTGCAAAACATCTTACCTTGCTTCTTCCTGTTGAAGACACAAGAATATCATAAAGAAAGCTCAAAAATTGCAGAGTAATGAAGAGTTCTTCAAACCCTAGCAGGCATGGCAGCAGCTCAAGAGGAGCACAAACGAGACAGAAGTGAAAATGACAAAAGAGTTTTGGGTTTTCCTTCCCTTTTTTGGTCGATGCCTTAGTTGAGTCTTGTGCTCTTTTTGACTTTGTTTTAAAAAATAATCATTATTATCCAATTTCAACCGTGGTCAAGACTTCAATAGTCTTGCAAACCTAATGATGCCACGGGGGCCCGTGAGGGCTAGCTTCTCTTAAACCTTTTGATTTTTTGAAGGTCAACTTAAACAATGATGAAAGGTTAAGGCTTTATGCCTTACATTATTTTTTGCAAAACTTAGAGGTAAAAGTTAGCAAGGGAGAAAGATATGTAATATGCAATGCACAAGATATGTAATGTGATATGTATGCATGGAACAATAAGGTGCTTCATGTGGAAAAATATATAATGCATGAATGTATGATACCAAGAGTAATAAGGTGTTTTGATATGTAATACATGTATGTATGCATGGGAGACATAAGGGATAACAGCCTTGATTTTTGAGATGTATTAAGTGTTGATACATCATGCATGCATAGGAGTTATAAGGTTGAAGATAATGCATGAAATTTATACAAATGCATGAGGTGTGTTGCATGAGGAGAGTACTATATATGCATGGGAGACATAAGGGGGTAAAGGAGTATATTTTTATCTTTTGCATGCATGGAGGATTGTTTTGAATTTGGCATCATCAATGGATGCATTAGTACAATTATGCAAATCCAAAGGGAGAGACAAGGAGTTATTATTTATTTTTTGAAAGACAAATGCATCCATTTTTTGCATGACTTTGCAACTAAAACCATGTAAACAAATAATAAAGTAATATAATTATAAATTACTTTATTATTTTGTCACAAGTTGTAAAGTCAAAAAAGATAGAACAAATTGTAACTCATAGTAAAGTAATCATCCTAAATTACTTTATTTTTTGCTCACATTGTTTTTTCATCCCAAAATCATGCAAATTTGGGGGATGGAGTTAATTGAGATTTTTGAGTTCTTTGCATGGTTTTTAGGTCAAAATTGGAGAGTTTGGTCCACCTCTTGGTCAAACTAATAGAGAGGAGCAGTTTGGAATTATTTTAGCTCAATTTGGGATAGTTATAGCCCTTATTTTTAGGGATTCTTATGCTTGCTCATGGATCAGTTTTTGAGAGATTGTTTTTAGAGGCAGTTGACTACAGTTGACCTTTCTAGGTCTTTTTGAGAGAGCATATTATATATTGTAAGAAAAACTTAGGTTTTTCTATTTCATGCCTTTTTGCTCTCTTACACATTGCTGAGAGAAGAAGGTTTTGTAACTCATATTTTGCAGATTTATAGAGATTACAATAGGTTACAGGTTCTATTCTTTGTCTTTTTATGCAAGTGTTCCTTTATCTTTCAGTTGAATCAAGTGTCTACCTTTTCATGAATGTTGTTTTCGTAAATGATTTGATGAGATTTTATTGTGTTTAATATCATAAACTTTAAAATCATTGTCTCATTTGTACTTGCATGTATTGAAAAGCATTGAAATCACAGGTCTTAGGTTGTGCAAATTGGAATAAATTTTCTTTCATGTTGTGAGAACCCTATTTTCCTTCAAAAAAAAATTTATTTCTAGCCTCCCTTAGAATCATTTTTGTGATCATATTACCAAAAGTGGATTGTGTGGATAGATTTTCTGAGATCTATTGTGAGTTAGAATTACAGTTTTTCATCAAATTAGGTGCATCACCACACTTTAAATTACAGTTTTAGTGCTTTCAGTAGATCCTTTCAACCCTTTTTCATATTAGGTTATAAATCCATTGAAAATTACAAGGGAACCAGCCCATAATCTAGAGGTTCAAGCTCACCATAGGGCACCCACAACCTGAGTTTGATCCCATGTTATAGGATTGCTAAGCTGCTTTGCATAATAGGTGCAATCTTGCTTGTTAACATTTATCAACATTTTGATAGGTGTAGAGGAGACTCCATTATATATGGTTTAAAACTAGCGTGGTTCTATCCAAGGGGGTTTGATCAAACCCTCTTCAATTTAAATCCTTTAAGAGGAACCTTTCAAGGCTTAAATCATTGTATGTTTTAAAAATATTTGATTTCAACAAAAAATAGGATGTCCCAGAAAGTGTAACCCATTATTGTGGTAGCACCCCACATTGTGCATATCATTGGTCAAGATACCACAATCGCAGACAAGGAGAACACACAAATATCTTACCATCTTGGTTCAAAAACCTTCATATGGTTCAACCTTCTTATGGATGAGCAAATCAACCTCTCTAGTGAGTCCTAGTTGCCTAAAGATGCATTTGCATCCTATTTCAAAAGAAACAAATATCCCATTGGAATACAATTTTGTCAAGTCATGGGATACAATTGAAAAGGTTTAGGCCTTCATGAACAAGGAATTCTAGAACTAATATTAGTATATGCAAATCAAGGATATCAAGGCATTGGCTACACACATAGAAAACAATCAAATGATGACACCTTGATGATAGTTGGCGCAACCTTATCCAATGCAAACATCAAAATAGAGGCCATTCATAGCCCCTACAATAATCTTGCTACCACTAATCCTTTCACCCCCTCCACTATCCATCCCATTAAACCTTATCCTCTACATCCCCAACCCATCAATTGGGATGAACATAATTGTAAGCCATACAAAGAAAATGCTCCAAATCAAACATCAAAGGTGAATGAATCCAAAGATCAAGGAATAAACATAAAAGACATATGGATCCCCAAGCAAAGTAGAAAAAGCAAATCAAGTAAAGATAAATATCCAAATCAAGCCATCATTCACAACATGGAGCCACATCGAAAGCTACACCTTGCATATAATAGGTTTCCACCACCTTCAATCTTATCATCACTTCCAACACATAAGGTGTATAAGAATGTTACATATAATAGGTGTCCACCGCCTTCCAAATTGTACAATAATTTTGATCCTAAATGATCAAATCCAATGATCACTCTAAAATTTGAGCCACATCAAAAGATGCATCCTGCATATAATAGGTGTCCACCACATTCTAGATTGTACAAGAATGTTGGTCCTAATTTCCATCCTAAACCAAAATCCATGTTCCATAATCCACCATCCCAAGTGTGGAAGTCAAGATTCTGCCAACCCAATCTAAATTGCCAATCTATCCACCTAAATCTCACAAAACTCAATCACCTAATTCGACATCCAACATTTCCCATCCAAATCAAAATTCACACCTCACATCCAAGAACTTGAAATCCCAAATCTATCATATCCTAGCAACAACACTTTACCATAAGGGATATGATGGCATCCTATTGAGATGTGCACATTTGGATAAAGCCAACCCAATTATCAAAGTATCACAAAACTTGTGGATTGCACATTAGTAGAATTGTCCTTGCCACACAATTACACAAAGCAAGATACCATTGGCATTTCATGACAAAAGCCTCCAAATAAACTACATTATCTAGGAAGGCCTTTGAAACATGAAGTAGTAGAAGTCAATATTATGTAGAAAATCCAAAAAAATTAAAAATTAAAAAAATCAAAATAGTACAGAGAAATAAATTCATCCAATGGTGAAAACCACTTCTTATGGTGCTGTGGGAAAGTACCATGATGAAAACCCATTCATGGCCATCATGAGTAAAATCCATCTATGTGTACCATTGCACTTGGGGGCAAGTTGTCTCATCCATTCAACCATGCCTATCCTCTCCCATCATATCCATTCATCATATATACATGATCCATTTATCCTATCCAATGCATCCTCCATTTAACCTTGATAAGGACTAGGGGAAAAAACCTAAAATATGCTTTGGCACAATCTTGTCATGGCCATCCTTTGGCTACACACCATCTAATGTCATGCCATCGCCCACATAACATTATCCAACCTCATATCTTGGATCAAACATGTTATCCCATTGTGATATAGTCCTTGGTGATCTCCCCCTACATCCTTCTATCAATCCATCTCTTCTCCATCTCACCCTAGATTGTATCCCTTAACCATTTCACTTAATCCACTTCCATCCTTGTATCTAGGCTTGGATTTTTTGATGCCATTAGGTCCACCATTAAGACAATAACCACAAGAAAATTATTACTAATCCAAATTTGAAGCATGATCCCTAAAACACCTCATCCATATGCTAACCCTCCAAATCCAAGAAAGTCTCACCCAACACACTACACCCATCCAAAAAACATTCATAATCTTTTTTCTCTATCTCTCTACAAGCCATATTTAGTCCTCAAAAACCATCCAATCATCATCTTTAGGATATATCGTTCCCAATCCCTATGTTTTTCTCATTGTTAACAACAATATCCCTGCATTGTTCTTATCGTTAATAATGCCATCATCATCATCATCATTAGATCAATTTACATCTCTAAGCTCGACCAGGGGAACAATCTAATCCTACCCCATCCTTTTATCCTTGATCCTGAACCAAACATCCCCCCACTTCCATCCCTCCATCCCATCCCCCCATCCACTACCTTAGCTTCAACGTTGCACAAGTTACCAGATCATGTGTTTTTGGGTGTTTGTTTTCTTACAGTGTGTGTTTCTAATTGTTTTCAATAGTCGGGTAAGTGCAAGAAGATGGGGGGCCATAAAGGGGTCTTAAGTGGTCACTTTTTTTCTGAAATCAGGAAATACTGACCTTGGATGAGAAATTGAGCATAGTTACACTCAAAATTTTAAGATGCAACAAAAACAATGTTTGTAGTGCTCCAAGTCTACATTCTAAACTACTAATTATTTTTTGAAAATGGTATAGATTAAGGGGTTCAAAAAAGGGAGCCACAGAAATTCATGTTGTTTCTGTCAAAAAAACCTAACATAGCATGTTTTGTGTCTCCCTCAAAAGGTTAACTTTTTTTTGGTATTTTTAAAATCACTTCAGTGAGAAATTAGCTAACATCATGTAGTTTCTGCCTGATTTTTCTAATAATTTTTTAATGAATATTTGATTTTTTACTAATTTTCAAAGTGGACACATCCTGAAAAACAAAATTTTGGTCGTGCTACCCTTGTAAATTTTGAAAACTAATTGAATTTTTTTAATATGTGTAGAATGGAGTCTAGTTTATAAAAATGTAATTTATTTGAAATTTCAATGAATGGTTAATTTATAAAGAAAAAAAGACCAAACACTGGTTTTTTGCCAAAAAATTGACACACAAACAAAAGAATTAAAGATTGAAGGCTTAACATTGTCAAAATGTGAAAAAAATTACATCATTAAATAGCTAAGAGAAATCTTAACATTACCCAGGTGTTAGATTTTTTTGACCTTGAAACATGTGCAAATTTGAGGGTTAGCACAAACGAAATTATGTGAAATCCTATAGAATTGCAAAACCACATCTTTGGACGTTAGGAAGGCACTCCAAGCCTTTGGGTTGGAAATCTTGGGATTCCCAAAGCAAAATATAACGTGAGCACGTTATAATGTGCTCACATTATGTTATGTATTGCATTTTGTTTTCTTTTTTTGCTAGTTTGCTCGATGTTTGCCCAGTTTGACATAACACGAGTGTGTTATAATGCACTCACATTATGTCTCTCTTGGAATGATTTATGTTCAAGGTTTTAAGGTTTAATGATTTATGTTTAGGGTTTAAGGTTGATGGTATAAGGCATATGGATGAGGGTTGAGGGTTTAGGGCATAAGTATAGAGTTGAGGGTATAGGGTATAGGGTAGAGGTTTGAAAGTTGAGGGATAGTGTTCAAGGTTGAGTTTCCAACATTAAGTGTATAGGGTATAGGGTTTAAGGGTTTATGGTTTAAGGGTATCTAGGGGTTGAGAGTTTAGGGTTTAAGGGTTTAAGGTTTGAGGGTTTAAGAGTTTAAGGGTTGAGAGATTAGGGTTTAAGGCATAGTGTCGAGGGTAGAGGGATTAGGGATAGGGTTTAGGGTTGAATTTTTAAGGGTTGAGGTTTGATGCTTTAGGGATGAGGGTTAAGGTATTAGGGTTTAAGGTATAGTGTTGAGGATAGATGGTTTAGGGATAAAGTTTAGGGTTAAGGTTTAAGGGTTGAGGGTTTAGGGATAGGGTTTAGGGTTAAAGCTTAAGGGATTAGGATTTAAGGTATAGTGTTGAGGATTGAGGTTTTAGGGATAGGGTTTAAGATTTAAGGTTTAAGGGTTGAGGGTTGAGGATTTAGGGATAAAGGTTAAGTGAGAGACCTAGATGGCTAAGGACAGATAGAGAGGTAGACAAGGAGTGACTGAGAGATGTAGAGAGGGGAGAAGTAGAGAGGTGAGAGGAGAGATAGAATAAATTGAGAGAGTGAAGTTGACAACTTGAGGGAAGATGGGTAAGGAAGCGGGAGAGAGGTGGAGAGGAAGGGAAATATCTAGAGATCCGTGAGAGATATACAAGTGAGAGACCTACAACATAGGGAGAGAGGGGTGAGAGAGATAGGGGAGAGATTGGGGTGAGGCAGATAGGGGAGGAGAGGGGTGGATAAGGGTTTAGGGTTTAAGGGTCAAGGGTTTAGGGTTTAAGGGTTGAGGTATTATGGGTTTAAGGGTTGAGGGATTAGGGTTTAGGGTTAAGGGATTAGGTTTTAAGGTATAGTGTCGAGGGTTGAGGGTTTAGGATTTAAGGTTTAAGGGTTGAGGGTTAAGGCTTTAGGGATAAGGTTTAGGGTTTAGGGATAAGAGATTAGGGTTTAAGGTATAGTGTCGAGGGTTGAGGGTTTAGGAATAGGGTTTAGGATTTAAGGTTTAAGGGTTGAGGGTTGAGGATTGAAGCTTTAGGGATAGGATTTAGGATTTAGGGATAAGGGATTAGGGTTGAGGGTTGAGGGATTAGGGTTGAGGGTTGAGGGTTCGGGGATAGGGTTTAGGGTTTAGGGATAAGGAAATAGGGTTCAAGGTATAGTGTCAAGGGTTGAGGCTTTAGGGATAGGGTTTAGGGTTTAGGGATAAGGGATTAGGGTTTAGGGTTTAGGGATTAGGGTTTATGGTTGAGGGATTAGGGTTTAAGGTATAATGTTGAGGGTTGAGGGTTTAGGGATAGGGTTTAGGATTTAAGGGCTAAGGGTTGAGGGTTGAAGGTTTAGGAATAAGGTTTAGGGTTTAGGGATAATGGATTAGGGTTTAAGGTATAGTGTCGAGGGTTGAGGGTTTAGGGATAGGGTTTATGATTTAAGGTTTAAGGGTTGAGGATTGAGGCTTTAGGGATAAGTGAGAGACCTAGGGTTGAGGCTTTAGGGATAGGGTTTAGGGCTTAGGGATAAGAGATTGGGGTTTAAGGTATAATGTCGATGGTTGAGGGTTCAGGGATAGGGTTTAGGATTTAAGGTTTAAGGGTTGAGGGTTGAGGCTTTAGGGATAGGGTTTAGGGTTTAGGGTTTAAGGGTCAAGGGTTGAGGTTTTAAGGGTTGAGGTATTAAGGGTTTAAGGGTTGAGGGATTAGGGTTTAGGGTTCATGGATTAGGGTTTAAGGTATGGTGTCAAGGGTTGAGGGTTTAGGGATAGGGTTTGGGATTTAAGGTTTAAGGGTTGAGGGTTGAGGCTTTAGGGATAGGGTTTAGGGTTAAGGGTTAAGGGATTAAGGTTTAAGGTATAGTGTTGAGGGTTGAGGCATTAGGGATAGGGTTTAGGATTTAAGGTTTAAGGGTTGAGGGTTGAGGCTTTAGGGATCAGTGAGAGACTTAGATGGAAAAGGGTTGAGAGATAGGGGAGAGATGGGGGTGAGGCAGATAGGGGAGGAGAGGGGTGGATAATGGTTGAGAGTTGAAGGATTTAGGGTTGAGGGATTAGAGATTAGGGTTGAGGGATTAGGGATAGGGTTTAGGATTTAAGATTTAAGGGTTGAGGGTTGAGGCTTTAGGGATAGGTTTTAGGGTTTAGGGTTAAGTGAGAGACCAAGATGGCTAAGGGTTGAGAGATAGGGGAGAGATGGGGGTGAGGTAGATAGGGGAGGAGAGGGGTGGATAAGGGTTGAGGGTTTAAGGCTTTAGGGTTGAGGGATTAGGGTTTAAGGTATAGTGTCGAGAGTTGAATGTTTAGGGATAGGGTTTAGGATTTAAGTTTTAAGGGTTAAGGGTTGAGGATTTAGGGATAAGGTTAAGGGTTTATGGATAAAGGATTAGGGTTTAAGGTATAGTGTTGAGGGTTGAGGGTTTTGGGATAGGGTTTAGGATTTAAGGTTTAAGGGTTGAGGGTTGAGGCTTTAGGGATAGGGTTTAGGGTTTAAGGGTCAAGGGTGTAGGGTTTAATGGTTGAGGTATTAATGGTTTAAGGGTTGAGGGATTAGGGTTTAGGGTTAAGGGATTAGGATTTAAGGTATAGTGTCAAGGGTTGAGGGTTTAGGGATAGGTTTTAAGATTTAAGGTTCAAGGGTTGAGGGTTAAGGCTTTAGGGATAGGGTTTACAGTTTAGAGTAACTTAGGGTTTAGGGTTTAAGGGTCAAGGGTTTATGGTTTAAGGGTTGAGTTTTTAATGGTCGAGGTATTAAGGGTTTAAGGGTTGAGGGATTAGGATTTAGGGTTGAGGGATTATGGTTTAAGGTATAGTGTCGATGGTTGAGGGTTTAGGGATAGGGTTTAGGATTTAAGGTTTAAGGGTTGAGGGTTGAGGCTTTAGGGATAGGGTTTAGGGTTTAGGGATAAGGGATTAGGGATTAGGGTTGAGGGTTTAAGGGTTTAGGGATGAGGGATTAGGGTTGAGGGTTTAGGGTTAAGGGATTATGGTTTAAGGTATAGTGTCGAGGGTTGAGTGTTTAGGGATAGGATTTAGGATTTAAGGTTTAAGTGTTGAGGGTTGAGACTTTAGGGATAGGGTTTAGGTTTTATGGTTAAGGGATTAGGATTTAAGGTATAGTGTCGATGGTTGAGGGTTTAGGGATAGGGATTAGGGTTAAGTGAGAGACCTAGATGGCTAAGGGTTAGGAGATAGTGGAGAGATGAGGGTGAGGCAGATAGGGGAGGAGGGGGTGGATAAGGGTTGAGGGTTTAAGGCTTTAGGGTTGAGGGATTAGGGTTTAATGTATAGTGTCGAGGGTTGACTTGGTTTAGTGACAGGGTTTAGGATTTAAGGTTTAAGGGTTTAGGGTTGATGCTTTAGGGATAGCATTTAGGGTTTAGGATTAAGTGAGAGACCTAGATGGCTAAGGACAGATGGAGAGGTAGACAAGGAGTGATTGAGAGATGTAGAGTGGGGAGAGGTAGAGAGGTGAGGGAGAGAGAGAGTT
Source organism: Cunninghamia lanceolata (assembly GCA_027924645.1). Taxonomy (NCBI): domain Eukaryota; kingdom Viridiplantae; phylum Streptophyta; class Pinopsida; order Cupressales; family Cupressaceae; genus Cunninghamia; species Cunninghamia lanceolata. Next base: position 6,416,964 of record BSBN01000555.1, on the reverse strand, counting down.
GAGAGATAGAGAGGTGAGAGATAGAGAGGTAAGGGAAGAGATAGAAGAAATACATGAGAGAGTGAAGTTGACAACTTGAGGAAAAGATGGGTAAGGATGAGGTTGAGAAATGAATAATATAGAGTTTATTATAGTAAGCAAAAACATGCTTGCATCATAATGTGAGTGCATTGTAACACGAGCACATTTTGTCTTGCTATTCAAATGGTAAAAAGGCCAGAACACCTGTGATCTAGGCCCACATGCTCTATTTTCTTCTGGTTATGCATGTGTTCCAATAAAAAAAGCTTTTTCATGCTGTTGGGAAGTGTATATACACATTTTTCACATTCTACCACCTTCGCATGAAGTTTCCACCACCTTTTTCTTGTTTGCCAACTTAAGGAGGAAATAACATAGTTTTCACATTAAATTTGATATATATCAATTCAAGTTTCAATTTTTGTAGTGTTGCAATGTTAATTGTGATTGAATTATAGGAATTTAACATTATACATTGGTTAATTGTATTGTTGGTAGTAATTCTATTTGAGTGTTATTTAATTGAATGTTGAAAAGGAAGAAAGTGGTGAAAAACTCAAATTGTTGAGGAGTTTGATGCAAGAAGAAAAAAAGACTACATAATTGGGTACTCTCTCCATTCAAATCTCCATTTTTAAGGTATGTCAAGTCTTTACACATGTTCTAAGTTATGTTTTCCTTAATTCTATTTGAATTACTTTATCATGCTTTATCATACATGTTTATATCACTTGTATGGTTATATATTTTGTGTTTATATATGCAAAGCTAAATTATCCTCAAGACAACCATGCTTGGGTTTCCATTCAATATGCCTTACAGAGTTACCTCATATTTTTGAACTTTATCTCTATAATGTCCCTTTCAAAGAAAGGTGACCAATGCATGCCAACAATTATATTCCTCTAAGCTATTGTTATAATGTTTACCTTGGACTTCAAAGACTCTTACCATGATGCTCCAAGCCTTACCACTTCAAAGATGGCTAGAATCATATTGTTGGTGAGCTAGAAGGTAGCTAAAATAGTCACATTTTACTTGGGATTTCTCCCCAAACAACAATATATCAACTATAATATTGGCACCTAGTATCCCCAAAGGATGAGACCTCTTACACACAATATCAATCAAAGAAATATTCTTTATACTTGTAGACCTGTAGCTGCTCATGAAAGATATCATAAATCCAAAACATGAATTTATCAAAATGATCAATAGAAACATAGTATCCTAGCTACAAAACTAAGTTCCTTTATTCAAATTCAAAAAGTAAAAGGTGGCAACCGCCCTCTACTAGATGAGAACACTTCAACAATGGTAATGGGCTGAAAAATCCTCAACCATGTGATTGAAAACTCTTCTTTGACTGCAAGGAAAGTGTGGCAGTGCTAGAAATGTTGAGGGCTATAGACCTAAAATTTGGAACCATACTTAAAATGGCCCTTGGCTCATGTCTATTGCAACCAATACTCATCCGAGTTATGCCAAATTGGTGTTCCTCAACCAACAAGTCCCTTTTAATAATTATCCCCTTGAAGTTCTATCTCTTCTTTTTTGGATTCCAACTCCATAGTGCACTCTCCCATAAAATGCACCCAATGTGAGCTCCATGACATATATTTTAGTTATCATGCTACAGATAAATTATCTATCATGCTAAGGAAATGATCAAGGATTAAATCAACACAGGAAGAGAAAGAAGCTGAGAATGCAAAGAAAGTAGTGGTTATGAGGGAATTTCATGAGAAGATGAAATTGGACACAATTGTCAAAGACATGCCAATTGAAGAGGAACCTCAACCATCAACAAGAGATATGGTATTGGCAGCACAAAGGGAACAAATGAAAAGACTTCATGCTATGAGAGATTTGAATATCGTAGTTAGAGATACGTCCTCTATCATTCTACAAATAAATTCTTTATCATGCTACAGATAAATTCTCTATCATGCTGAGGAAACGATCAAGGATTAAACCAACACAGGAAGAGAAAGAAGCTGAGAATGCAAAGAAAGCAGCGGTTATGAGGGAACTTCGTGAGAAGATGAAATTAGACACGATTGTCAAAGACATGCCAATTGAAGAGGAACCTCAACCATCAACAAGAGATATGGTATTGGCGGCACAAAGGGAACAAATGAAAAAACTTCATGCTATGAGAGATTTGAATACCGTAGTTGGAGATACGTCCTCTATCGCAAGTCAAATGGAGGGACACCATCTACCACATCTCAAGTTGAGAGTACATCATCACTCACATGTGAGGAAGGAGGTACACCATTGTTCCCACCTCAACCTCAAGGTATGTCATCTATTCCATCTCCGATCGAAGGTATGCCATCTAGCCCATCTATTCCTAATGTTGAGATGAATTTACCTTTCTTAACACCACCTAGAATTTTACATAGAAAGATAAAGTATTTGATTGTTATTGATGAGAATATTTTGCAGCCAATGGAAGGTAAGATTCCAAAATGCACTTGTAGAAGATATGCTCATAAGATTTGGAGAGTGTTCTTTGAAAAGTTAAATGAGACCGCAAGATGTAAACTATTCATTGAAATGATGTGAAGTATAAAGTATAGGTCCATCATAAAGATTCTTGGGTTGAGAACATCAGAGGCTTCAAGTGAAAATTTTATTGTCAAGAATCTAATGAGTGCATATGAGAGTGTGGGTAACACCTCATGCACAAAAGATAGTAATGTCACACGACGTGTCATTACATCAACAATAGTGAGTAATCAAATGAGGAAAGATTGTCTCATTAGAAAGACAAGTCAAGCATTGAGAATTAATAGAAAAACTTTATCAAGAGCCATTGGAAGGTGCCAAAGAATCGAGGACACTGATGCCAATGCATTATGGGAGTTCTCAGGGAGACTACCATGAAAAGATAAACCAATTTTTGAAGCATTGAGATCACTAATTGAAGACTTTTGGAAGATTTACACAAGGGTATCTCTGAATAAAAGGGATGTGATAAGAAGGAGAATTAGAAGTCGAAACCATGAGCCACATCTAAAGCATTTTTTGGATATGACTCAAACATAATTTTTTGGTAAATTTCTAGAGATGTATCCTCAAATTAAAATTTCTCAAAGATATTTTGAAATGCTAAAACCTTTCTATGTCAAAATAAATCAGACACGCACTACTTGTTGTAGATTACATATTAAATTTTCTAACCATTTTGATCTTTATCAGTCTATATGTTTAGATTTGCATACTAACAATGTTTTGTAGGATTGTGGCATACATGCCCCACCAACATCTTCAAGAGACTTCATATCAACAATTTTATGTGAAAGAGAGGAAGGTCAAATATTCTACAAGAAATTGTGCTTGGATGGCACATGTCAGCATTGTGGTGGTTTGCAACGTATACCAATATGTGAACTTATGGAAAACACACATGCAGTTGGAAATGAATTAGTAGAGTTTGACAAGTATAAAACAGTGGCCTACAATACAAAATATGGTAAAGAAGCAAAGAGGTGTCATTTGGTTATTCAAAAGATTCTAGAGTATCAATTTATGTCTATATTTCATGTCAATATAGTGTATAAGTATGCAAGGCATACCCATAGAGCTCGATCGTTGGAGTTGCAATTCAAGTTATGGAAGGACACATTTCCACTTGATGGCATTGTTTCAGTCATTGACTTTGTAGAGAATTGCAGTCTACAGCCATAGCATGAGGTGCAATCACAATATTACAACTCCAGATAGGTTTCTATATTTGTGCACATTGTATTCATTCATGTGAATGATAGTACAGAGGATGACAAAAAGATCATAAGGGAGTATCATTTTTATATTAGTGATGATTGCATGCATTCTACAAAGTTTGTGCAAGGTTGCTTTCAGGTGTTCTACAATGATTTAGCTAGAAGGGGCATATCATTCAGTCAGCATATAATATGGTTAGATAATTGTACATCACAATTCAAGAACTTGTAAATGTTCTATTAGCTAAGCAAGAGGCATAATATTACAGGTGCTCAACATATGTTGAACTTTTGTGAGGCCGAGCATGGAAAGGGGGAGCATGATGGTGCAGGAGCATGTATCAAAAGAGCCATAGCATGAGAAGAGTTAAAGTATAAAGACAATGCAAAGTTGATAGATGCAAAATCAATCATTGAATGGTGTAATGCTTTGATGGGTCTAGGTAATGAAGGTAAGTCTTCAATTCGTAGGTTTTTTTGGTTGATAGATGATACTAACATTACACCATATAAGGATTGTTGTACACTAATAGGATCAAGTGAGCTACACTCTTTTAGAAGCTCAATTATAGGTTCATGGAGTATCCATACACAGAAGATGGCATGCTTTTGTTCTTCATGTACAATTCAATCCTGGAATGAGTGTGAGTCAAAGGAGTGGGTTGATGAATGGTGGTTAAGTTATCTTAGCCCACTTGACACGTATTGGCCCCCGACGACACTGTAACTAACATAGATAGAATCATCAGTTAACTTTGACCACATATCAAATCTAGTTCAACCAAGTAATATATCTACTTGCATAGTTTTTGAAATTCCTAATGTTATCTAACTTTGTAGTGTTTTTGTAATGTTGACTAATTTCATCTATTTTGCTGCACATATCAATGTAGGGAATATTTATGCAGTTATTGCAGATGAAGACAATGAAGAGGGAACATATTATTACTTGTGTCATTGTGTTGAGGTCAAAAAGAAATTGGAGGCCCCAGTTATAGATGGAGAAAACATCGAATACCCTACAGGCTTGGTGGTTGTTACTGGAACATGGCTTAGAAGGTACCTACATAACAGTGCTAATGTTTGGCTATTTCAAGACTTTGACGCGCATCAGAAGATTCTTCATTACTTGAACCTTGTTGTGGCATCCAATGTTTATTTGATACAATATCGGGGTAGACCTTTGAACAAGACATTGTGGAAGGTGCGTGAATCTAACCATGAGGCAATACTTGACACAATAAAGAGTAGAGTAGACTCGAATGGTTCATTGGATTAATTTGTAAGTATGCACATTTATTTTGTAAAGTCATGTTATTGATATTAATGTATTGCAATTGATAGTTAGACCTTTCATTTCTATATTTCAAGTTTACATATGGTTTGGTTCCAAGTTTACATATGTTTGTCTTTTTTGCTACTACATTTTTACACATATACAGTGAATACTAGCTAGATTATATGCATATTTATGGTTTCACCATTTGACCATCAAGAGACCTCAATTTACAAACTTGACCTTTGCAACCCTAGATCAGACTTGGGAGACCCTTCCTCAACCATAATTTCACTTGAAACACGATCATGAAAAGGAATAACGAGGGATGTTAACAAGTAATAGCTCTAAAGAGTCCAAAGTGCAAAAAGGCAACAATCTTTGATGAGCAAAGGGGTGTAACTTTTGTTCTACTCCTTGTGCGACCAAATCAATAGTTCTAATGCATTCAGATGGATACGTTTAGGGTAGACATGGTCCTATTTCACATCCAAACATGCCAAAATTGTCTCAACTACATTATACCAGTGATATCCCTTAACAGACCAAAGTGCAAAAAGGCAGTAATCTTTGACAAGTTGTTACTCAAAAACTGTGTCACTTAGAAACATTCTGTCTGAGGCTATGGGATCATGTAGGGTCCCTCTATAATAAATTATCTTAGTTTTTGATATCTCTGAGGCGTTTGCCCATGGTGAAAGTTTTTTGACTGCTCCAAAAATCATCAGATGCGTGCAGTGTAAAGTTGCAAAGGGGTGTTACATTCATTCTTCTCCTTGTGCGGCTAAACTGATAGTTCCAACATGTCCAGATAGGTACGTTTAGGCTAGGCATGGTCCTTTTTTGCACCCAAACATACCGAAACAATCCGAGCTACATTGTACTGATGATATCCTTTAAGAGACCAAAGTGCAAAAATGCAGCAATCTTTGATGAGTTGTTACTTAGAAATCATGTCACATAGAAACATTTTGTCTGAGAATACGAGATCACGTAGGGCCTCTCTACAATAAACTCTCTTATTTTTTGATATCTTTGAAGCGTTTGCCCGTGGTGAAAGTTTTTTTGTTGCTCCAAAAATTGTTAAATGCATGCAGTGTAAAGTTGCAAAAGGGTGTAACTTTCATTTTGCTCCTCATGCGGCCAAACTGATAGTTCCAACATGTTTGAATGGGTATGTTTATGCTAGGCATGGTCCTATTTCCGACCTAAACATGCTGAAACAATCTGAGCTACATTGTACAGGTGATATCCCTTAAGAGTCTAAAGTGCAAAAAGGTAGCAATCTTTGACGAGCTATTACTCAAAAATTGTGTCACTTAGAAATATTTTGTCTAAGGATACACGATTATGTAGAACCCCTCTACAATAACCTCTCTCAATTTTTGATATCTCTAAGGCGTTTACCCATGGTGAAAGATTTTCTACTGCTCCAAAAATCGTTAGAAGCATGCAGTGTAAAATTGCAAAGGGGTGTAACTTTTGTCCTGCTCCTGATGTGTCCAAACCAATAGTTCCAATGCATACAGATGGGTACGTTTAAGCTAGTCACGGTCTTGTTTCACACCCAAAAATGCTAAAACAGTCTGAGCTGCATTGTACCGGTGATATCCCTTAAGAGTCCAAAGTGTAAAAAGATAGTAATCTTGGACGAGTTGTTACTCAGAAACCATGTCACGTAGAAACATTTCATCTAAGGCTATACAATCAAGTAGAACCCCTCTACAATAACCTCTCTTAATTTTTGATATCTCTGAGGTGTTTTCCCGTGGTGAAAGATTTTCTGCTGCTCTAAAAATTGTCAGGAGCATGTAGTGTAAAGTTGCAAGGTAGGCTACTTTTTATTTTGTTCTTCATTGGGCCAAACCGTTAGTGCCAACATGTCTAGTTGGGCACATATTAGCTACGCATGGTCACTACCCTTCATTATAAAAGGGTCATAATCTTTCCTATTCGAAGGGTCACAACTTTTCACCTTTGAAATGTCATCAATATCTGCGAGAACCTTAATTCATTTATTTGCAATATTGCCTAAGGTTGTATTCTTAATTATATTCTTCAAACATGTTATGGATGTCTTTATCAATGATAAATTTCTCTCCCTTTTATGTTAGTGCATATCAACCTAATACATGAAGTATGAGGCTACATGTGAATACACGTAATACATGAAGTATACACGTGAAGCATACATGTAAATGCACATAATACATGAAGTCTATTGAGGAAGTATGAAACATACATGTGAAAACATGAAGTATACACAATAAGCATGAATCATACATGTGAACACGTGAAGTATACACAAGAAGCATGAAGCATACATGTGAATGGTAGCATGAATCATACACGTAGAATGGTAGCATGAAGCATACACATGGAATGGTAGATGTCTTCCTTTGTGGAGAGGTATGAGGTCACATGTAATAATATCTTGCTCATTTTTAGTTGCATACTTCAAAGTGCATTGTATACTTACATGAATTTCATTACCATGCTACAATGATTATTATATTCATATGATTGATTTAATGTTCAATAATATTAGAGAAGAATAATGTTCAAACTTTATATATTTACAATTATATAAAGGAAGAGTGCATGTAATACAACTGGACTTTAAATATTTGAAGTAAACCATCTACAAATATCCATTGAAGTGTGGATTTATAATGCAAATATGGACACCATCAACAAAAAAGATTTGTATTAACCAAATATCCATATAGACATACATCAATATCTGTCGATATAAGTGTAACATATATACAAAATAGCCATATAGGCTTAAAAGAATACCATATAGGGGTAAAAGTACAAACCTGTGTCACAGTTTATAAAGGAATCGACCAACAACAAAAAAATCTTGAACTTCGACCTCATAAAAGTGGCATTTATGTTTTGAATTTCAAAATGATGTAAACTAATGAAATGTAGATCTCTTGATGAATTTTATGCTTGTAATTTTTTAAAAATTTTAAAAATTTATTTTGACAATTTTTTTATAAATTTAAGATAAAATTTTGAATTGCTAAAAATTTCAGGAAAAAGTGACTTTGAGTCCACGTCACAAAAAAAGAGCAAACAATCTTATTTTTCCCTAATTTTTTTTCCCAAATAGAGGAGTTCAATATCTAGTGCATGGAGAAAAAAAAATTAGTTTTCAATGCATATTTTCATTGTAATATCGTTTTAAAGTCAGACTTTACAGAATCTGATAGTTTTCATTCCACGTCAACTTTTGTATATTTTTTTTATCATTTTCACAAAACCAATTATACCCTTTTGGAGAGGACTCTTTCCTCTAGTGCACCATATAATTTTGAAAAAAATTGGATGTGTTTTGATATTTTTTTTTAATTTCTAATTAGTGTCATCTCTAATTTTAACAACCTACTTGTAATAATTTTAAAAAAACATATTAAAACTAATCAAAATATTAAAAAAAATCATATTTGGAATCTAGACTCAGAGCTCTACAAAAGGGTATTTTTTATTTTTGAAATAACCCATTCTGATTGAAGAAATATTTAGTTTAAGTTGAGAATTTCAGAAAACCATAGAAAATGAGGAGGTGGCTGCCATGTAAGATGCCACATAGACGATTGCAGGGGAATTGATTTGGGGGCGAGATAGACTCGTCTGAATCGATTTAGGGGCAAAATTGACTCGCCCAAAATTAAATAATTCTGGTGACCAACATCAGTCGGCGGTTTTTTTTTTTTCTTAAACTTATATAGCTTCATTTTTTATGTTTTTTTTCAATTCAAGCATCAAGGAGAAAATAGAAGAAATAGAATTTTTCACAATAGAGGTTAAAATTTTTTTTAAAATTTTTTTTCAATTCAAGCATTTGGAGAAACCACACAAAAGGAGTTTCTTTGGCAAAAGAGGCTACAAATTTTCAAGGTATGTAACATGATTCCCAACTTATTTACTTATTTTAGCATGTAGAAATTAAACTTCATGAGTTATTTATTAGAATGTATATGTGTGTGTACGTGAATTAAAACAAGCAATTTGTGATGGGGAATAAAAGAACTAGAGCAAGGTTGTATGACGAAAAAAGAGATGAAAAAACCCTAGGAACATCTAGTCAAGAACAACCCATTGAAATTATTAATGAACAAGTTGAAGGGCATGTTAATGAACAAGTACAAGATGAAATTGGTAGTAGTGATAGAATTTTTTTGCATGGAATGAAAAATCTTATGGAGATGGATGACGATGCTCTTTTCAAAAACATTTCATCTGAACATATGTTACCTGAAAGCACAATAAAATTGCACTCTAAAAGAATTTGGGAAGAATTTTTTGAGGATAAATCTCCAATTGGAAGAGCACAATTATGTGCAAAGTTATTTAGGCAAAAAGAAATGACCCCTATTTTGGAGTTGTTAGGAGTTGATAACAAGAAAAAATCTTCAAATTTAGTAAATCAGACAGTAATTGAAAACTTGCAAACAACATTGGACTCTATTCAAACCAAGACTCGAAGTTCTCATTTAAGTGTTGCACGTAGAGCATTGATGACTGTAATTTCTAGTAAGAAATTATCACATAGAAGACAAGTTAAAGCAATTGCCCAATTAGTAAATGTATCTAGGAGAATTGTTCAAAGATATATCAAGAAGAGAAACATATTAGATGAAAACATTGAAAATAATTGGGTAAATATTTGTCGAGTCCCTCAGAGAGATAGAATTTTAGAAGATGTAAAACAAAAAGTAATTGGATATTGGACCGATCACTCCCGTGTTTCTTCCAATAAAAGGGACACTATACAAATAATAGATGAAGATGGTAAAAAAATTGCTCATCCAAAGCATTTTATAGATACAACACAAAGTGAATTTTTTGAAGCATTTAAGCAAGAATTTTCATAGGTGAAGATTTCTCAAAGGATGTTTGAAAATTTACGACCAAGTTTTTTATGTAAAAATAAAGTACGTGAAACTTGTTGATGTCGAAATCATGTTGAATTCCATCTACACCTACAGTCATATAAAAATCTTATGGCAATAGTTAATCCAAATGTAGCCATCCCTGGAAGTACAACACAATTTGTGAAGTCTATCTTATGTGAAAAATCAGAAGATTCAGATGAATTCAATGTACAGTGTATAAGAAATATATGTGTAAATTGTGGAAATTTGATGAAATTTTTACCATTTGAGAATATTGATCATTTAATGACAGTTGTTTGGAAGAGATTTGAATATGAGAGATACTCAACGAAATCAGGAGCTGAATCCAGAGAAATTGTTTTGAGAGAGAGTGATTGCCTTGCAACAAGTTTATGAACAAATTTTGTAACAATGTAGACCCACATATCCAACATTTTCATGGTGCAAGATAGCAAGCTAAGCAATTTCGTGAGTCAAAGGATTGTTTTCCACTGGGTTGTATTCTCTCTATTGTAGATTTTTTCTAAAAATTATACATTTAGTCCTCAAATTGAGATTCAAAGTCAATATTATTATTCAAAGCAAGTCACAATCTTTGTACAAGTTTTCTATAGACATGCTGAGTTATTTGTAGATGAGGTAGAGTACTGAAGATGATTGAATTATCATCAAGGAGGTTCATTTTTATATCAGTGATGATACGGGTCATGATAGGAGCTATGTAGCACATTGCTTTCAAATGTTTTTTGAAGATTTGAGACAATGTGGCATTAATGCATTACAACACAGGATTTGGTCTGATGGATGTGTTGGTAAGTGTTGATTTTATTATTATTTTTTAATTTAAAATTTTTTAAAATTTTAAGACTTGAATTTTTAACTAATTTTTGGCTTTCAAATCATTGTTTATATATAACTATTTATACAAGACAATTTAAGTCTGCAAAAGCATTTAATTGGTTAATGCAACAACATGCTAAATCTAGCATAAAGTTTTTGTGGAATTTTTTTGAGAGTGGACATGGAAAATGAGAGCATGATGGAGCAGGAGCATGTGTAAAGCATGCACTTTGCCAATATGAACTTGCAAGTAATGTACTAGATACAGAATTTACAAAATTTAAAATTGTTGAATACAAGTCTACAATGATTTATGTAATTGATCTACATGTATTGTAATAGTTAGATATATATGTGAACTTTTTTAAATTCTTACCTCTTACCTAGGCACTTCACCAACATGAAATTGTAGGTAACACCATACGAAATACAAATCAAATTGTTGAATGGTGCAAAAGCTATTTTGGTGCTCCTGACTCAATATACAACAAACGCTATTTTTGGGAAGTTAAAGGTATGATAATTGAATTTATGTTATTTGAAAACTTTAATATTTAAATTTAAGTACACATGTGATTTAATTGAATTTTAGTTTTAATTGAGATGCTCAAGAATTTGTTCATACGTGCAGATATTGATCGATCAAATCCATATAATTGCCAAGCAATTAATGGTGTTAGAAGTTTTCATCAAGTCATGACTATAGGACATAACAAGCCTCTTACTATTCAAGTGAGAGAAAAATCATGTTTCTGTGTTGATTGCATTGAGAACAATGCAAATATTCTACAATGTCCAAATGTAAGGGATGGATATGTTTCACAATGGGAAATAAAACAAATAGTATCAATGACTCCTTTTGAAGATAGTGACATTGTAGATGTATATGATCCTATAGATTCAACCAATTACGAACATGTATCAGATTTAGTTATTATAGTTAAGTTACAAAATTGATTTATATTCTAGATTGTAATAAAGATTTGAACATTTGATTTATTTTGTTCAACTCAAATGTACAAACATGTTTACTTGTGGTGTGTACAAGAGATATTTTTGATGTGGTTGCAGATTCTGACAATACATAAGGTGTAGATTACTATCTACTATGATGCACACAAGCAAAATCAAAATTTTTAGAATCAATGATAGATGATGATGGACAATCATATCCCATTGGATCAGTTGCTGTTGAAGAAACCTATTATCAACAAGTAAATATAGATAAAAATGGTATTATATTTATTGATTATATGCCAGGACAAAAGGTTCTACAGTGCATTCACTTAGTTATAGAAACAAGATTAAGTTTGGAAACTTTACAAAAAAGAGGACATGGCCAACAAAAGTGGAGGTTGTCTATTGAAGATTATGAAAAGATTTTAGAGATAATAAAAGATAGAGAAGATCTAGATTATATGTACCAAGAGCTCTAACTACATTATTGAAGAGCAAGTTGAACCAATCAATACATGGTATGAAGGTATATGCACACTTGAATTATCTATTGATTATTGATTTATTTTAAAATGTACATGATTCTTGATAGTTCTTGAATCGTTTCAAATTTTATTATAATCAAACATGATCAAGATACAAATGAGCTATAAATTTATTTACATAGATTTTTATTTTTACAATTATGTAGGTCTATGCCTATAAGGATTTCAAGTTAAATAAAATTGAACTTCATGTTGTGCAGGTATGATTTCTAAACTATATATAGATAGCCTTAGATGTCTTAGGTGTCTAGAGGTCTCTTAAAGGTCTTACAGTTTCTTAGGTGTTTTAGGCCTTAGGTGTCTTAAATATGTAGATTCTAGACCTATCTTAGGTCTTATGTGTCTTAGATATATGTCTTAAGTGTCTTAAAGGTAGATTAGGCATCTTAGACCTTTCTTAGGTGTTTTAGGTGTCTTAGGTGTCTAGGTGTCTTAAATGTGTCGAGTAGATATGTCAAGTAAGTGTCTTAAAGGTCTTAGGTGTCAAGTACTGTATGTCTTAAGTTCCTTAGGTGTCTTAGATATGTCTTAATTCTTAGGTATTTTAGAGGTATACTATGGTGTCTTATAGGTCTTAGGTTTCTTAGGTGTTTTAAGACTTAAAGGTGTCTAGGTGTCTTAAATGTGTCAAGTAGGTATGTCTTCTAAGTGTCTTAAAGGTCTTAGGTGTCTTAGTATATGTCTTAAAAGTGTCTTAAATGTCTTAGGTGTCTTAATGTATGTCTTAAGTGTCTTAAAGGTGTCTTCTAGGTCTTAGTTGTGTTCTAGGTCTTAAGTCTTAGGTGTCTTAGGTCTTAGGTGTCTTAGGTCTTAGGTGTCTTAGGTCTTAAGTGAGGCCACTAAGCTTCCACCTTCACGTGGTTGGCCTTGTCAGTACAAAATAAATATTTCTCGAAGCTAAGGGAAGCTCTTTTTTTTGTATCCTTATCATGCAGGGACCTCTCAAACTTAACAAATAGGTACTTATTTCAATCATACTAAACTCTCTTTAACTTGATGTGACCAAGAAACAAGGCTACACAACTTCAAATGGAACTAACACTGGACAATCTCTTCAACAAACAATTGAAACACCTTAAACTATGTGGGAATGACATCATAGTAAACCAATAATGACTCCCAAGCCCAAGATTAGTATAATTTGTCTAAAAGTATTCAAGTGATCTCTAAAGTTGATAAATAACCTTTGAAGGAATTCAATTGAACAACACAATGGAGGCATATTTCACAACAATGGGTTCATTTTTCAATCATACTAAACTCTTTTCAACTTGATATGACCAAGTAACAAGGCTACACAGAGCCACTGTTGGGACCTAAAATTTCCTACCTAAAAATCAAATTTTCAGCACTGAGAAGATATACCAAGCACAAATGTCTGAGGCGTGAATATCTCATTGAAATGTTGCAAAGATTTTCTTTTTGGCATGGACCACTACACCTTGGACTCTTCCTAGTAATCTTGCTCTATGCGTCAATTCAAATTTTGAATATGTAAAGGTCAGAAGCAAGACAACAAGGGTCGTATGTACATTCTTATAGTATCTCACTTATCTCAGTTGCCATAAAAGAAGGTAAAGGTGGATGTTTCTAATGGTCCTCTTTCAAAATCAAAAGATATAGGAACAAAAGCAGGAGACAAGCCAAAATTTTTGTAGGAAGAAAAAATAAGACTTGCATTGGATACTAATTCATATGAATTACTGGAGACATTTTAGGACTTTGTTCTAGTTGGTAAAAAGTACCAGCTAATATTTGACTTCTTCTTGGAGCTCTTAGACGTTGCCTTTAGAGTTGTTGCAGACAATTATATGACAGATGACAGTGGTACTGGGGTAGTGCATTGTGTTCCTTTATTTAAAGAACATGATTATCATGTATATTCATAAGCAAAAGGGTGTGGATCTTATAGTCCCAATGGATGCAGATGGGTGCTTTATTGAAAAGATTGTTGATTTCAAAGGTCATTATGTAAAAATAGAGGAGTTCAAGCAACTTACAAAATAAAAATGACAAATGACAAATAAAAGACATTTGAGGCTCTATGCCAAGAAGAATAAAAATGAGGACAACAAGACCTAGAGACCACTTGATGGTTTCTTGTTTTAAAATTTATATATTAGAGGCATGAGATAGTCGACTTTAAGGTTCTTTTGTAGGTTCTTTTATAATTTAATATATGAGATAGTGGACTTAAAGTACCTATAAATTATTATTTGAGAAAGAGGAATATGTTCATGTGATTATGACTTATCACTTGTAATGACAAAATAAGTTGTATTGTATATTATTATATGGAAAAGCAAATATATAAGTATGTTTACAAAAGGAACAATTATTTTTATGTTATTAAGTTCTTTTAAATGAAAGGTGGCTTGATATTGTTATTTAAATTTCATATTTAATCAATGGTCACTTTACTTCATTTACTACATGTTTAATCATGAATAAATATTATACCTTTTTAGATTTTGTTACCTTTGAAATAGTGTGTTATGAGGCTTGTTAGATATTGTATAATCTTAAATTTTTTAATTATTTTGTTTGAAATTAAACATAACATTAGCAATTAGATTTTCCTTTAGATAAATATAGAATAAGTTAAAATCCTTGATAAACAATAAACCTTAGAATTGTCTCTTTTGCAATTGTAAATCCTAGTTAGTTTAAAAAATTTATAGTATCATGAAAATTAAATTATTAAGTCTACAAATAGTGAAAAAATATATAGCTATATTGGTGTTCTTCATTTGCAACCTAGTATAGTTGTGATAGTATATTGAACATTTTCATAGCTATATACATCGAATGGGATAAAATTAAACGTGAATTTGAAGATAGCTGTCTATACACTGGATTAAATCAAATTACTCAATCATTTTTGAGTCATCAACTAACCTTTGAACACACTTATATTTGTACTCCTAATATTCAACACTCAAAGTTCATAAACAACCTTAGAATCAGAATTCACAATCCTAGTTGAAGTCACTAACACAAGTCTTTAGTGTAGATTGAATACATAATTCACATATTCATTGGTAGAGCTTCATATTAGGACACTTAGCTTGAACATGGGGAGATTAGAGGCACTAGGAACACATGGCATTGGATGGGATCCCCAGATACTCTTCCTATTAGGTGTTGATGAATAGATGCAAACCATATTTTCCCATTTTGAACTTCTTAAGACAACTCTAATTAAGATTTTTTATGTTTATGTGGCTCATGTTATTTGCGATTAATAATGTGGGTGATTGGTAGATATTTCCACATATTTGCAACATTTGCATTTTTTATGACTTAAATATTGACCTATCATGTAGCCTCTAGAATTTTGTTGATTTTCTTAATAATAAATTTTGTTAGTGGTGGCACATATATCCTATGATTTAAAGGACCACTACCATATTGCCCACTTTTATAATTTAATATATGAGATAGTGGACTTTATATTTATTCATAGATATGTTTTGTTGGATTTACAATTTTTAAAAATAATTTAAGTTTGTTAAATCTAGCAACTTTAGCTAAATTCTAGGTAGTTTCTAATTTTACTAGGTTTAAATATGTACTACTTCATTTGCTTAGATATCTTCCTATATTCATTTTCTATTTCCCAACGTAATCTTATTTTAGATTAGGAATATAGCCTAATTAGGACACATTTAGAAATTTAGATAAACGGAAGAATAACACTAACTTATAAAGCATGTAACTCATAATATAAATTTTGAAATGTGAATATAAAGCATGTGACTCATAATAAGAATGTCTCTAAGATATAAAACATAAGTACATACATATAATGTCCAAATATAAAACATGTGACTCATAATAACGATGTCTCTAAAGATAAAAGTTCATGTGACTCATAAAAATGTCTCTAAGAAAAAATATAATATGTAAATCATAATGTCCAAATGTATTGTAAATATAAAACATCTGAATCATAATAACAACTCATAAATGTCTCGCTCTATGAGTGGGTTGAGCCTCGCTCTGTCTCGAGCTGTGACATCCTGATCCCTAATTGGATCCCTTGACTGATCCATGACTCGAGCGCTGTGCTAAGTTGTGGGCCGGGTCTGCACATGAAACACCATAAAATTTTCAAATTCTATATATATATATACATGTACAAATATAATTTGTTTTGATTTTAAATAAATAAATACTACTTGACAAATCTAAATTACCTGACATACATGGTCTGCATCATGTAGAGGAGTCTCAATAGAAGCATGACCTAATCCTGCAACCTATAAATGACATGTGTTCATACAATATATAAGCATATGTGTATTTAGTTAGAAAACTTGTACACTTGATGTATGTATGTAGAAAGTTAACTTGATATATATATGTGTACACTTAAATCAAACTTATATGTACATGTGATAGATAGGCCTAGTTTTTAAATACCTCATGATGATGACTAGGATCACTAGCATGATGCAAATCTCCATACCCAGCTTGCAAAATAGTAACTTGTGTCTAATACACATGTACATTGAAGATTGCAATCAAGAGTCAGAGCTTCAATGTATGTGATTTTATTTAAAATTGAACTTATAATTTTTAAATATATAATTTATGAATTTAGATTATAATTTTTAAATAAATTATACCTCAACTGCACCACCAAAGGCCCTCCCAATCCCACTGAGGTTAGAATCATGGAGAGACAACGATACACGTGTAGATGGTGTAGTATCAGTGCCGAAAAGAAGCCTACTATACTCACCTCCCATAACATCATGTGCAGTAACCTCAACCTCAAGACCAACTGGAACATGTAGAGGGGCAGAGCCTGAAGGACCAACTAGAACATCCTGATGTTCCCCCAAACCATGTGAACCTGACTCACCATGGCTCCTCTGTCTACCAAAATATCGCTCGAGATGTGAGGATACAACATCAAGTGGGATCCCATACTGATTGTTGATGAACTAGTATGAATATAATAAATCATTGGCCAGACATCTAGTCATATTCCACAAAGCACTCTCTCCACTAATCTGTGCCACATCATGTGGTGATGGTATATCAACACGAATGTAACGATCTAAACAGCTAGTCGATGTGGCCTCAGTGGATGGAATGTCAATCCTCAGGCATAGCAAATACCTACCAACACGATCAGATGACAACTGATCAACCTCAGTGGCAATAGTCACCATGCTCTCAAAAATCATGTGTCTCAAGGGGGTCAATGCTAGTTGGGCAACATTTGCTAGTTCCACATGTTTTGGAAGAACCAAAAGATTTGGGCCAACTAAGGACCTCTTGTTCTGAAGAGGTGGTGCATTTGCTCTTCTATACTCAGGTCTCTCTGCAAACCTCCCTTTCCCCTAACCAACATGTTTAGGGAAAGATGTATAATCGATAGATAAGTCTAAATGGAACTCTACATATAATTGTTTGCAAAAATACAATGGCAACTCATCATTGTTTGGCCATTGGTGATGAGCTGCCAAAAACCTCAGATAGATGAAAGGACCGACAACTGCATTCACACACTTGGTGGGGGAATAGCCTCTCACTCTCTCTTTATCCCTATAAGAAGGGAACATGCTGAGAACATTATCTACTGAAACCAGCCTAGAAATAGATGACTATTTCTCCTGGCCAACAACACTCTAAGAAAGTGATGCATAGAACTTGTCAACACTAATGTCATCATAGGGATTGTATGATCAAACAACTTGGATCATACGTGTGATCTCATCCCTAATCCTAACCAACCTGTCTCTACCTGAAAGGTTTGGTGTATTGTGAATAGAACTATTTAGTTCATCCAAAGCTCTTTGAAACCTTTGAATGGTGTCAACATATAATGTAGAATTATCACTATCGCCAGGTTGATCTGACTGATGTGATTGATGTGATGATTGGTCATCCATGTAGACCTAAATTTATGTGCAGTATGATAATTAAATTTTTTGTCAAACATATTGTATGTCACGACGTAAATAAACCTGCATATAAATTTTCCAACTACTACATACATCTTTAAAAAATCCATGATATAAATGCACATGTGCTTCTCAAATAAACATGCACCTTAGATGCTTGCAAATATATAAATAATAGGCCTATCAACCAAAACTGAATCAACCATAAAACATAGAACTAGGAATGCATAGAAAATCCAAATTTAAAGTCACACGTAGCATGTAGCATATTGACATGACAGCCATATAGGAATTTATATAAATCAGATTTTATCATAATTCATATAAATTAAATTTCATCCTATAGTAGTTAGAGTCATAAGTAGGTATATTTCCAATCTAGAAAAAAAGCATTCAACAATCTAGAAAAGGCAGGTCCTCTATTTAACATTCTAGAGTATTATATATGCATATGTATCTAGTGTATGTTGTTCCCTTCTTTAACCATGTTATTCTGTAGCATTTGATGGGCAAATTTGAATGGATAACCTTACAAGGGATAAAAGTGCATGTCCTGCATTGTTGTAGCACTTGATTTGACCTGTTTTATGTGTGAACTGACTCCCACCTAGCAGCCATCAGCCACTTGCTACTTCAGATCACCACAAGCTTACCAATAGCTTATGCACAAATTCTTTCTTGAATGGTTTCAAATTATGATTAATTTTCCATCACCACAACCTTGATAAAAACTTATGCACAAAATTTAATAAAGAAGAATTTATGCACAAATTCTCTCTGGAATGATTTCAAACTTTGACATATTTTTTTAGCTTATATTGTGTGGATGAAATTTGATATTCCTTGTAGTTTCCTATTGCATCATGGTATAGGGTCGGGGCTTAAATTTGACAGTCGACATTGCCTGTCAAGCAATTTTTTTATGACATTTATCTATTCAATGTTGCCTTTAAAATACTATGACCTATCTTAACTTATAAGTAGATTATATAAAAATCAGATATATATATCAGCATAATCCTATGTAAATTTTGACAGTTTGTCCAAAATCTTTCCTTTCATATGATACAGTCTTTTTAAAAATTTGATTGTATTTTACAGCAAAAATGGCTAAATATAGCTATACAACTATCAAATTTAAGCCCTATTCAATGCTTAAATTTGACAGTCGACCTTGCCTGTCAAGCAATTTTTTTATGAAAGTGTAGATTATATAAAAATCATATATATATATATATATATATATATATATATATATATATATATATATATATATATATATATATATATATATTACCATAATCCTATGTAAATTTTGACAGTTTGTCCAAAATCTTTCCTTTCATATGATAGTCTTTTTAAAATTTTGATTGTATTTTATAGAAAAAATGGCTAAATACAACTATACAACTATTAAATTTAAGCCCTGTATAATAGGGTATGTGTGGCTCTATTAACTCCCTCATATCCATTCAGATTCATAGATGTATTGATGTCTATGAGGGAGGATGCTAGCAAAGGTTGTGGAATTTGGCTTTACACCAGCCAATTGCATTTGCTTTAAAATTTCTAAAATAGGCTTACATAGACCTAGTGTATGGTGTTCCCTTCTTTAACCATGTTATTCCCTAGCATTTGATGGGAAAATTTGAATGGATAACCTTACAAGGGATAAAAGTGCATGTCCTACATTGATGTAGCACTTGATTTGACCTGTTTTATGTGTGAACTAACTCCCACCTAGCAGCCATCAACCACTTGCTACTTCTGATCACCACAACCTTTCCAATAACTTATGCACAAATTCTTTCTTAAATGGTTTCAAATTGTGATTAATTTTCTATCACCACAACCTTGATATAAACTTATGCACAAAATTTAATAAAAAAGAATTTATGTACAAATTCTCTCTGGAATGATTTCAAATTTTGATATATTTTTTATCTTATATTGTGTGGATGAAATTTGATGTTCCTTGTAGTTTCCTATTGTGTCATGGTATAGGGTAGGTGTGACTCTGTTAACTCCCTCATATCCATTCAAATTCATAGATGTATTAATGGATATGAGGGAGGATGCTGGCAAAGGCTGTGGAATTTGGCTTTACACCAGCCAATTGCATTTGCTTTAAAATTTCTAAAATAGGCTTACATAGATCTAGTGTATGTTGTTTCCTTCTTTAACCATGTTATTCCCTAGCATTTGATGGGAAAATTTGAATGGTGTCTACCTATGAAAATGAGACCTAAAATGGATGCAAATTACACCTAAGATGCACCCAATCTCAAGTCCAAGGGACCTCAAGATTGGACTAAATCACTACTGTCCTTTATACTAAAACATGCACCCTATCTAAGAAAACTAGTGATGATATGCCATAAATGGATGATAAACTAAACTAGGCTATGTTGAATTGCACTAAGAGCTATAGATGTGAGCACTCAAATTGACAGAGTTTTCTTACATAAAATGACTTGTTCCAAATGGGAGTTGGAGGCCTCAATTTATAGATTTTTGGAGATGGGATTGGAGGGTTAGGATTAATTTGAAGGATCAATGGTTGAGATTGCTTTAGGATCCTCAAGCAAGGAGAATTGGACAAATGGCATGATTGGATTGGATGAGAAAGTTGCCCCAAGATTCAAGGGATGATTAATGGATGAGAATGCAAGTTTGAATGGATGGATCGCCAAGATTGAGTAAGTGTATGACATGTAAGGACTCATTTATGAAAAGGTAAGGCCTGGACTTTGTGAGAAATTTTAAATTCCATGGAGAGGACAAGTGGAATTTAAAACTAGAAGAATAGTGTTCAAATAGTGCCACAGAATTTTAAATTGAGATGAATAGTGACACATGGAGTGGGGTGAAAGAAAGAGAACAAATGTACTCAATTTGGAAGATTTGTCCATGCTTCCAAAGTACCACTTGTCAGGAACAAACATGTACATTGGATGACAAGTAGACTTCTAGAAACATGGGGGTTTGTAATGATGAATTAATTAAAATTAATTCATGGGCACATGGATTAGAAAAAAATAATTATGATTACAAAAAGTAATCAAAAGTGCACAAAATAGGGAATTAAATAAATATGATAATTTATTTAAGTTTTGGGATGAACTATAGTCAAAATATTTAATTTTCAAACTATAGTAGAAGAATTTGATTTTTATGATAGGATAAAGGTGCAGAATAAATTAATTAAATAATTAAAAATTATTTAATTAATAATCAGATTGGACGAAGTGATGCAGGTGGATTAGAGTTGAATGCACTCGTGGATGAAGTTGGTTGTGACTATTTTTAGGTGTCTACATTTTGTCCCTCTTTGATATGGCATCACGGCTGTCGCAGTTAGCAAGTTGATGGGATATCAAAGAATATAAATTTTTTTGATAAATATTTCCTAGTGAGTGAAAAGAAGTTGAATGCGTGGTGAGGTGATGCCCCCTTGAGAGATCGACAGAAAAAATGAAATTTTCAGCGATTTCTCGAAAAAGGATGAAAAACGACGGAAGAGGGTGGAAAAGGTGGTCACGAGACTAAAGAACGGGGATGCAATGATGAAAATGGTGAAAAAATAGAAAAAAAAGAGGTGGAGATGGAAAAAGTGGATGGAGGAAAAAGGGGGGGAAATGATAAAAAGTGGGATGAAAAAGATAAAAAAAAGTGAGGAAAAGATAAAAAGAAAGTTGAGTGGGTTAAAAAGTAAAAAAGAGAGTTAAAAAGCTCATTTTACTTTTTGGTGAGTGTGGAGGTGGAAAAGAAGAGAGGAAAAGGAGCGATGGCGGGGATTCCTCAAGAGAAGCACCGAGTGGAGCGGGTGCAGGAGTACTTACGGTCAGTAGCGGCAGGCGAGCCGGTGAGTGGTTTTAACCTTGCCTTGTGATTGTGGTTTGATTTGATGTAATAATAGTTGTGTTAGGGTAAATGGGGAGTTTGGGAAAATGGGTTTGTGGGGGAAGGACACGGGTTTATGGAATTTGTCGCGGGAAATGTGGGTGGACACTAGGAATCATTAAATGGGTTGACTTTATTTTGAAAAAAAAAATTATTTTATTTTTTAAATATTTGAATTATTTTGTGTGGATTCTTTGAAAATTTGTTTGTTATTTTTATGGGTTTTTGGAAAATTTGGATTATGTTAATGGGTTGTTTGAAAAATTTGGTTTATTTTAATGGGTTTTTTTATAAAATTTGGTTTATTTTAATTGGTTTTCTGAAAAAATTTGGTTTATTTTAATGGGTTTTTTTGGATTTTTGAAAAAAAAAAAACTATGGATTTTTTGTTTTTATTAGTTAATGATTTTTTGTTGTTTTTATTTATTATTTGGGTTTTAGGGTTTAAATTTTTTTTATTATTATATTATTATTATGATGATTTATTTTTAGGTTTTTACTTATTTTGTGTTTGTTTTTATTGTTTGTTATTAGTTTTATTGTTTTTATTTATTATTTATTGTTTTTGTTTGATTGGTTTTTATTTTTAGGTGGGAAAGGGTAAGGCGTGGCACCCAATGGGTGCTAAGGGAAGCAGAAATGGCACTGGCGGTGGCGTGTGGTGCTGAGTGGGCGCTGGTGGTGGCATGTGGTGCTGAGCGAGCACTGGTGGCGGTGTGTGGTGCTGAGTGGGCGCTGGTGGCGGCGTGTGGCACTGAGTGGGCACTGGTGGTGGCGTGTGGTGCAGGGCGCAGTGTGAGGGGAGGGCGGGGTGGGTAGCGGCACCTAGCGCCTATAGGGGGAGGGTTAGGTGGTAGGTGGCGGCGGGGTTGTGGCAC
Organism: Cunninghamia lanceolata; assembly: GCA_027924645.1. Lineage (NCBI taxonomy): Eukaryota > Viridiplantae > Streptophyta > Pinopsida > Cupressales > Cupressaceae > Cunninghamia > Cunninghamia lanceolata. Next base: position 6,393,988 of record BSBN01000555.1, on the reverse strand, counting down.
TGAGTGGGTGTTGGTGGCGGTGTGGTTGTGGCGTTGAGTGGGCTCATGGTGGCGTGTGGCATGGGGCAGGCATAGGGTGCAGGGTGAGGGGAGGGCAGTTTGGGTAGCAGTGCCTAGCGCCTGTAGGGGGAGGGTTAAGTGGTAGGTGGTGGCAAGGTTGTGGCACCCAATGGGCACTATTTTTTTTTTGTTTTTTTTTAAATGTTTTTTTGATTTTTTAAAATGTTTTTTGAAATGAATGGGGCGATGAGGGGAGGAGAGATGGGGCATGAGGAGCGGGGTGAAATTTGTGGTCAACGCAGGTCACGATGGTGGGGGTGTTTAATCGGGATAGGGAAGGTGTTTGCTCAGGGGGTAATAGGCAAGGTTAATTAGAGATGGGAAAGGGGGGGTTTGCTTGACTCAGGCTGTGAGGTCATAGGAGGAGTAACTTAGAAAACGCGATAGAGGGCAGTAGGCATGTAATGATGACATGAATTGACATGATGATGTGTTTGGGGGGATGCAGGAGGACAGGGGTGTTCTTCAGTCTCGGGAGAGGTGACCACCCACATTCAGGCTATGGAAGGAGCTAGACTGGGCCGACAGGTTTGTGTTAGGGGTGTTGGGACTAGATCATGTATTGAATATGCCATGGATTCATGCGGATAGGGTGATGATGATAGCGGTGGTGGAGCAATTTCAACTGGAGTGGTGCGCCTTCCTATTTCCGACAAGGGAGGTGACTATCACATTAGAGGATGTGTGGAGGATTCTACGGGTCCCCCTTCATGGAGAGAGAGTGGTTTATTGGCACGGACATGGGAGAGAGTATCTGGACCAGGTGTTCGCCCTGAGGTAGGTGTCGTACTTAGCAAATAAGACAGAGATGGTATATCAGATAGCAATGGAGAGGGGGTTAGATCCATTGGCTCTATTTTTGGCTGGGTTGATAGCAGGGACATTGGTTCCTGACAGGAGGATTCATAGATTCCCTATAGGTTGGGGGAGGTATTACATCAGATGCTGACCGATGGAGTGGTGTATGCATGGGGTCCATGTATACTGGCCCATTTGTATCATGACATGTATTCAATGGTATACAAGCAGTCGGGGAGCCTAGGTTGTTGAGTGACATTACTGCATATCTGGGCCTGGGAGCATATCCTAGTGACTTGGCCACTAATAGTGAGGGATAGACCCCGACATTGGCCATTTGTTTATGCATAAAAAGGACATCAGATGCAGCATCAGTTGTAGAATATGGCATACTGGAGACGTGTGATAGATGAGATGGTGGAGTTTGTGTGGCAGCCTTGGAGGGAGGTGGAGAGGTGGTCAGATGATGATGATCAGCTAGGTTATGCGATGCAGTCATGGTACTTGATGGAGCAGATAGAGTTGATCATAAACAGATACTTGCCAGAGTGAGTGTAGTGGTAGTTTGGGTTAGTGCAGGATGTGCCACAGGTGGAGGTGAGATTTGCACAGATACGAGATGAGCAGTAGTAGTGGGGGCTAGTGCTTGATGCAGAGATGGTCATAGCGAAGTTTGAGGGGCTTCAGCCACAGGCATGGGATGATAGATGAGATGTAGTGGATGCATGGACTACATTAGCATATGATGAGTGGTGGGCTCGATAGAGGCCAGTGAGACTCATAGTACCCATAGGGTTTGTAGCGCCCGCGGAGGCAGCAAGAGAGGAGGAGGATGATGACAATGAGGATGTGGATGAGGGTGATGAGGAGGATGAGGATGATGACGATGATGATGATGAGGATGAGGGTCAAGCTGAGGGGATGGATGACGATGAGGATGATGAGGAGGATGCACAGGTAGCTGGTATGGATATAGATATTGGAGGTGATGGCAGAGGTGATGCAATTGTTGTTGATGATGTAGATGGATTGGAGTTAATCTGAGCATGAGAGCAGATAGCCCAGTTATAGGTGCAGATAGCCTAGTGAGAGGGGCAGGGAGTTCAGCTAGAGGGATTGGTGGCCCAACTACAGGGACAGATTAGGGATGTGGCAGATGTTTCAGGATTATAGTCTTTAGTGTAGTAGCAGGATTCTCAAATAGTCCAGTTATAGGGAGAGTTGGCACCGATGGGTGTCATACAGGCACAGGTTACAGGATTGTAGGCATAGGTGACACAGTTGCAGGGATTAGCACAACAGTATGCACAGGAGAGAGATCAAGCACATCAAGCATTGGGGTTAGGGATGAGAGAGGTGATGGAGATGATGCAGCAGTGGATAGAGGAGGTTACTAGGGAGGCACAGCACTACAGGTCAGTATATGAGGCTATAGTGCCTGTGGGGTAGAGAGCCAGTTACCATAGTAGATTTGGGGCTTCTAGCTCTAGGAAGATAGGATGGTCGAAGAGGTCAGTTTGACAGCCCTCTCCATCACAGGTGTTAGCAGTAGCACAGATGCCACCTCCACCGGCACCAGGATAGGCAGGTCGGCAGGATATGGTAGGCCCACGTTAGAGGGACTCAAGACTAGCTGAGTCAGGTAGGGATAGCTCCGCTAAGGGGCATGATGTATACATGTACCATTTTTTGATAGGTCTAAGGACCACATTTTGTATCATGATCACATTTTGATATAGATATATATATATGAGATGTCAAACTATTCGATCGATGGACTATGTTTATGGATGGATGCATTGATTTATGCTGTGGTATATGTGATTGGATGTATGATAGATGTATTGATTGATGATGTGATGCATTTAGAGATTATATGTGATGAGTGCATTTATGGATGTGCATATATGATGGATTTAGATGTTATGATAGATGCATGGGTGTAGGGTGATTCATTATATGCTTGTGATGTTATTTGATATGTATATGTTTGTGATGATGGAAAGATGACTTGACATGTGTTTGGATGTAGGATGGAGTGTATGCATATTTATGATAGATGGATTCAGATATTATACATGATACATATGTATATGTTATGTAATGATATGTGGATATATGCTAACATATTTGTGATGTAGGATGGGCTACTAATATGTTTGTGATGCAGGGTGACAAGTGATCATGACACACCAATAGAACCCTAAAAATGGTCACAAAATGATGGGAAGATAGTGAATAGTAAAAAAAAAAGGGGAATGGCAATGTAAGTGTTAATGAATCTTGAGGCAACAAGAGAGGGATAGGGTGATGAGGGTAGATACAAGTGCAAGGAACATCATATTAAGATATTTTGCCAATGATAATAAAATTGAGTGCTACTATTGATATAGCATGGAATGTTATGCACCAGGGTATGTGGAACCAAGGTGCAAAGGCATCCATGCATAGGACTTGACTCTACAAATAATAGGATGAACCCACACATGACCATAATAGTACAACCTTGTCTAGACGGGGGAAGGGGACTCATAGCATAAGTTCTTAATGCACTAGAGGTATGAAGAACCTTAGATGCAGAAGGGGAATAATATGCTAGAACCAACCCTACGATCCACGAGGTATGAATACTAATATGGAGTAATGAGAACCTCCCACAAGCATGGCATACAAAAGCAATGACCATGCCCCATTCTGGATTGTTCAGCACTTGCCATGATATAATGAGATCAAGGCAGTTTTGACATAGTCCAAGAATAATGCATAAGATAAAAATCAAAGACCAAAAGAATGACTGACCCAAAACATAGCTATTGTATCTCTTGCCAAAGGATGGATGGAGGATTTGATGATTTTGTCCATTGTAGGAAGGATGCATCCTAGGACAAGAATCGATGATGGATTAAACTAAACTAAGGATAGGTGGAGGGATATGTGCTACTAGTTATGGAAAATCCAATATTTTGGTGAAAGGTTTTTCATGAGAGTGTTATGCTTTGATGAGATGCCTAGCAAGTATATTGATCATAGGTCAAGTGTAATCAACAAGCTCATAAAAGTGGGACCATCCAAATGGGTTGGATGGGTGCAGCATATGTACCTGCATACTGGATACTTCTTTCGTATTCCAGACTACCTACATACCTTGTATCCACGGGATCAAGGCACATTACAATGTGGGTGGTGATGATATGTAGTTCTAGGAGACTTGATGATGTAAGGATAGGGGTTGATTCATGTGGAATGATGAGATATGGTTTAGTGGATGTCACTGTCAATTTTCAATGGGTAGAGGATGATGTTGGTGTAGTAAAAGGATGTGATGTTTGTGCAAAAACATTAAAGGGACCACGGTTATGGATGGATGGGAGGGTCAAATGAGTGACATAGTCGTGACATGGAGATTAGGTTGTGGAATCTCAGATGATGGGTTTATTTCAAAGCTTAGGCAAGGGGATAAGTGGAGTGGATAGTGCAGGTGAAAATGGGAAGGTAAGTTGAACAATGGATCTGGATTGAACCTACACATGATGCCTGCAAGCAGTTTTTCATCATGTTACTTATCCAAGGCACCACAAGGAGTGGTTTTCACCATAGGACGGATTATTTCTCTTTATTATTTTTTTTTGTAATTTTTTAGATTTTTTTATTTTTTGTATTTTTGACATGGGGTATTCAGCGAACTAACTGTGGAACCGTTTCAAGTGAATGATATTCGTGGGCTCCTCTAGTTCTTCTCCTTTAAGGGTGGAGAGGCGATATGCTCCAAAGTCATACTTTGCAGTGACAATGTAGGGTCCTAGCCAATTAGGCTCAAATTTTCCTTTCTTTTCTTGCTCAGATAGATTCCTTTGATTTTCTTTTAGGACCAGATCTCCTACTGCAAACTCCCTAGCATGGATCTTCTTGTTATAGGATCTGCAACGCTGATTTTGGTATGCTTGGAGGTGATTGAGGGTGTTGAGGCACCATTCATCCAATAGCTCAAGTTCTTAAAGGTGTGCAACACAGTATTCTTCACCGTTGATGACATTATGCAAGGAGATGCACAAGGAGGGCAATTCAATCTCGATTGGTAGGATGGCTTCCATTCCAAAGATAAGGGAATATGGTGTAGCACCTATGGGTGTACGGATACTAGTGTGGTAGGGCCAAAGGGTGGGATGGATATGGAGGTGCCAATCATGGCCAATTTAATTGACAACTTTCTTGAGGATTTTGAGTAGGGTTTTATTAGTTGCCTTAGCCTGTTCGTTACCTTGTGGGTAATATGGAGTGGACCAATGATGTTGAATGTGGAATTGTTCACAAAGGTCTCAAACATCATGGTTTTTGAAAGGTTTACCTTTGTCAGTGACAATGGCAGATGGGATACCATAACGATAGATGATATGGTAAAGGATAAACTTGGTTATTTGGTTTCCTATGGTGAAAGTGAGAGGGATGGCTTCGACCCACTTAGTGGAGTATTCAATGGCGGTGATAATGAATTTGTGTCCGTTCGAGGAGGATGGATGGATTTTTCCAACAAGATCTAGGCCCCACTAAGAGAAAGGCTACTTGGTATAGTAATAGATTATAACATCTAAGAAGGAGTGTGAATGAGATCTCCATGTTGCTGACAGGGCTTGTACTTTTTCACGTACTCACATGCATCATGTTCCATAGTAGGCCAGTAATATCCAGTACGCAAGAGCTTCTTGGCTAGGAAAATTCCACTTGTGTGTGCTTCGTAGATACCTGCGTGGAACTCATCTAAGGCAAGGGAAGCTTCTTCTATGTTTAAGCATCGAAGAAGAGTGCCATCATAGCTTCGGCGATAGAGGGTGTCAACAAGGATAGTGTAGCGAGTGGCTTGGCGAATGAGGGATCGTTGTTGTTTGTGGGTGGATTCAAGAGGGAAAGTGTGATGTTGGAGGTAGGTGTAAGTATCATGGTACCAGAGATTTTCTGGACCAACAATCTCACAAATGAATTTTGACTCAGTGACATGATATGCTGGCATCAGGAGCTATTCCACAAGAAACTCACATTGGTGGCTGTCAGGAGGCATGTCCAGAAGTGAACCGATAGTAGCCATGGCACCAACTACTTTGTTGTGAAGGTGAGGTACCTACTCAAACTATATGTAGGTGAAGAATAGTTTGTATTCATCAACCATTTGGTTATAGGGTACTAGCTTATCATCCTTTGTGGTAAATTCATCATTCACTTGTTTGATGATCAACTGAGAGTATCCATAGACCTGTAGCTATAAGATATTCCACTGTACAGTTGTTTTGAGACCAATGATCAGAGCTTCATGTTTGGCTACATTATTTGTACAAGGGAAAGCAAGTATGTAAGCTTTGGAGATGTAGTCATCCTGTGGGATCACCAATAATATTCTTGTCCCTGAACCATGATTAATGAAGGGTCCATCAAAGTATAGCTTCCAATGTGTAAGTTCTATCATATTGAGAATGGACTCATCTGGGAAGTCAATGGATAATGGCTGATAATCTGTGAGGGGTGCTTTGGCTAGATGATCTACTACAACTTGTCCTTTGGTTGCTTTCCTATCAACATAATCAATATCAAATTCACTCAACAACATGACCGATTTTGCCATTCTTCCTGTGAGTACGGTCCTGGAAAGGAGGTATTTAAGGGGGTCAACCTTAGAAATGAGCTTGATAGAATGACTTATCATGTAGTGTCATAACTTTTGAGAACAGAAAATGAGAGCTAGACATGCACATTCCATGGGGGTGTAGTTAAGCTCATATCCAACTAAAGTCCTGCTGATGTAGTATATAGCTCTCTCACGCCCAGTATCATCATGTTGTGCTAAGAGTGCCCCTAGTGCTACTGAAGTTGCTGATATATATAATAATAGGGGCTTTCCAGGGATAGGCACCATTAGGACTGGTGGTGAAGCAAGATACTCTTTGATGTAGTTGAAAGCCTGTTGACAATTCTGATCCCACTTAAAGTGTGCATTTTTGTGAAGTAAATGGGCAAAAGGATGGCATTTGTCTACAAGTTGAGCGATGAATCTTCATATAGCTTGTAGTTTGCCTTGGAGACTTTAGAGCTGTTTGAGTGTCTTGGGAGGGGGCATTTCTATTATGGCTGTGACTTTAGCAGGATCTACCTCAATGCCCTTGCGGGAGACAATGAACTCCAAGAGTTTACCTGATGTTACACTGAAGATGCATTTCTTGGGGTTGAGGCAAAGCTTGTACTCTTTGAGTTGTGCAAAGATCTGTTGCAGGATCTCAAGGTGTTCTACCCTTATTCTTGATTTTCCCAGGAGATCATCCACATAGTCTTCCATTATTTTGTGTATCATGTCATGGAAGATAGTAGTCATTGCACGTTGATAGGTTGCCCCCGCATTCTTTAGACCAAGGGCATGACTTGCCAACAATATGTGCCCCAAGGACAGGTAAAAGTTGTTTTATGTTGATCTTCAGAGGCGATTCTAATTTAGTTATATCCAGCCATCCACGAGGGAGAGCATCTTGTGTCCTACTATGAGATCTACAATCATGTCAATGTTAGGGAGTGGAAAATTATCTTTGGGACATGCTTTGTTAAGGTCTCAGAAGTCTGTACAACAATGGATGCCCCCAGGTTTCTTAGCAACCAGCACAATATTGGAGACCCATTCTGGATAATCAAAAGGGCAAATAAAGCCAACATCTAGTAATTTATGCAGCTCTTCTTTGACGAGCAAGACAACTTGAGGGTACATCTTGCGAAGTTTCTACTTAACAGGTTTTGCATCAGGATGTACCACAAGATGATGAACAACCAAAGATGGATCCAATCATGGCATGTCAGTGTAGGACCAAGCGAACACATCAGGTGTTTCATGAAGCACTATGGAGATATTGGATTTTTCTTCTATATCGAGACTTTCTGCTAGATGTGTGAGCTTAGGTGATTCTTGTGTGCCGAGGTTGATTTCTTGTGTGACTTCAATTAGAATGTTGGAACGCTCTTGCCAGTGAGATGGTATTGGGGGAAGATTGAGATCCTCATCTTCTAGTGCCTTGGAGAGGTTTTCACTAGGAGATACGTCTTTATTTTTCTCTTTTGTGTCTAAAAGTGCCTCTGAGAGGTTTTCACTAAGGCACAATTTTCTATTTTTTGATTTTTTATTTTTTAGACTAAGGATCTCTTCTTCCCCAAAATAGGCATCAGCGTGCAAGCATGTGTCATATTGTGAGGTGTCACGAAGTTCTAGAAATGCGGAGAGATCCTCATCATTCAGAAATATGTCGAGAGGCGAGGGTCCTTGACAATCCCAACCAATGAGTTCAGGATGAATGAGGGGGAGGTCAATAACGAAGATGGCATTGTCAGGGAAGATGCAAGAAAGGTCCAGATCTTCACATAAAGCTATGATGACACTCGGCGTGATGTTTTCAATACTAGAAGAGGATTCCATTACCCGTACTGAGGTTTTAGTGGGTCCACGGATTGTCACAGTCGGTGGAGCATATCTTAAACCAAAGAATTGATCATATTTCTTGGGAGATGTAGGATCAACTGGTATGGGTTTTGTAACACCTTGTTCATCGACACCAAGTCTTGTTCCACGGTAAGGCATTTTGGTACAAATTTAAAATGGTACATGATATTTTTCTTTGAAGTATTCTAGATTGACAGGTGCTGGGGTAGTTCCATCATGATATAACCAATCACTTAGAGTTGTTTCTTCGACTTCTTCGATGGTGACTTGCGGCGTGAATGATGATGTGGATGAAGTAGATGAGGGATCTTTGACATGATCCCCATAGGTACTTGGACAATGAAATTCTTGATCATAGACAACCTCTAAGGCCTTGCAATATTCAAAGGAATGTTGATCGGTGGGAATGGTGACTTCTACGCCGTTATGAGGGAATTTGAGGCATTGATGGTAGGTGGACGGAATAGCTTGCATAGCATGTAACCATGGTCGGCCTAGGAGGAGATTATATGGAAGGTCAAGATCAATTACGTAACATAGAGTGGGCATCGTGAGTGGGCCTACCTTGATAGGGAGACATAAAGTGCCTTCAGATTCTCTCTTTGTGTTGTCATATGCCTTGATGGAGATAACCAAAGATTCCAAGTCAGTCACTGAATACCCTAGGAGTTTTATGAATTTCAATGTACATATGTTCAAGCCAGATCCATTGTCCAAGAGGACCCTCTTGACTCTATGGTTGGCAATTTGGACTTCAATATAAAGGGATTTATTATGTGCGGGATCAATAGGTGGCATGTCGGCATGACTAAAGGTGAGATGATAAGATGATGATAATTGAGCGACAAGGTTTTGGAATTGGGCGGGAGGTATGTTGGTAGGAACATGGGACTCTTGGAGAGCCTTGTCAAGTATTTCCCAGTGTATGGCAGATGTCCTAAGGAGTTCCAAGATGGAGATTTGAGTGGGAGTCTTTCTAAGATAGTCAAGGAAGTTGTATTGGGAAGTGGTGGTAGTGGAGGATGGGGATGGTCCCTTCACAGTTATATGCCCACGGCGGGTGGTAACAACATATTTGAGGGTGGTATTTTTGACTTTGATGGTGGCAACATGAATAGAATCAAAATCAATTCTACCCACTATATTATCATACGGAGGTGGAACATTGTTGTAGTTGATGTTGTTATCTTGGTTGTTAGGATTAGTGTTGAAGGAAGATGGTTTGGATGTGGTTTGGTTAATGTTGTAGTGGGGAAGAGGGTCTTGATAGACACCTAGACCATCATTGGGCGATGTATTATCATGGTCTTCCATTTGGATTCTGCCGCGTTCAATGAGGTCTTGGACATAGTTTTTTAATTTCATGCATTTGTTTGTGGCATGGCCCTTAATATGGTGGTAGTGACAATATTCATTCTCTTTGTACCACACGGGCTTAGGTTTGTTTTCTTCAAATGGTTTTGTTATGGGGAACTCAACCATGCCGACGCAGAGTAGCTTTTGGAATACAATCTCGAGTGGCTCACCCAAGGTGGTATATTTGTGCTTTGGATTGTTAGGAGGATTTCTCTTTGGAGGAGCGGGTGAGACCAATACATTGTTAGAAACATTTTGGACTATGTTTGTCTCTTTTGGTTTAGGAGAGGCGATTTGGATGTATTTGGAATCGGTAGCACCATCTCCTATGATATTCTTGTTTTTAGCCCAAAACTTAGGTTTGTCGTTGAAGGTTTTGTCATTGTCATTCTTGTTGTAGATTTTGACTAGACCCTTCGCAATAAGGGCTTTTTTGATAGTGACCCCTTTTTCTATAATTTCGTCAAAGGTTGATACACAATGTACTTGCAAATGGAAGGCCATTTCTTGGTTGAGGTTTTGGATGAAAATATGGACGAGTTGTTTTTCAGGGGTTGTCCAAGGTAGCCTACTAGCAAGGGCTCTCCATCTTTGTAGATAAGCAGCGAAACTCTCACCACTTCATTGTTTGGTGTTGCAAAGGTTGAGCATAGTGATCTCATGTTCTACATTGTATGAGAAGTGGGCGACGAATTTCTCTAAAAGATCGGCGAAATTGGATATGGAGCCATAAGGTAAGTGCATGAACCATTCTAGGGATTGTCCTCCTAAGATTCGTGGAAAAAGATGAAGGAGGAATTGGTCATCATAGGCAACTTCTTGGAATGCCATGAAGAACTCCTTGATGTGATCACGAGGGTCTCCTTTTCCTTTGTATTTATCGAATTTTGGCATTTCAAAGTGTTGAGGAAAAGGGGTGATGGCAATGTTTCTGTTGAACGGGTAGGGACATAAGTCTTTGAACTTATAGTGTTTCTTTTGGGTCCCTAGTTGGATGTTTTTAATGGTGTTTTTCATCTCTTGCTATTCTTGGTCAAAAGGGTTAGCAAGAGGTCATTGTGTTACTTGGTGGAGTGGAGGTTGTTGCATTGATGATTTTTGGTATTGGGGGTGGATGTATTGTTGTTGTTGGGAGTTGACATATTGTTGTTGTGCATGAGGTGGACGACCTATGGTTTGTGTGTAGATGTGAGAGCCATGGGTTTGTTGTTGTGGGATGACTTGTTGAGTTTGAGGTTGGACATATTGTTGATGTTGAACATGTGGGGGTAGACCTATGGCTTGTGTGTAAACATGGGACCCATATGCTTGTTGTTGTAGGATGACTTGTTGAGTTTGGGGTTGTGGCTATTGTTGGATATTATAAGGAGGTTGCATTAATGACTCATGGTGGGGTTAATGCGTGGAAGATTGATATGTGTGTGTAATTAGCATAGTTTGTCAATGGGTTTTGGGGTTGGTTGAGTGGATTCGCAATGGGTGTTTGAGTTGTGGGTGGTGCTACTATTTGTGTGATGATCAACCTTGGTGGAATGTTTAGTGGAGGGAGAGGTTATGGTACAATCGTGATGGCTTCTTGTTGATGGTTTGGTGGAGGTGATATGGCAATGATGGTGACATTAGAAGGTACCCCAGAAACAGGTACATTGGAGGGTAGCATGTCATAAGGTAACCCGATGGGAGGACTGGATGCTTGTGGTTGTGAAACATTTCTAGCCCTCATGTTTTGTCCCAAGGTGTGAATGGAGGTGGTGTTGGAAGCAAAACTAGCCCAAGGATTATTGTAGATGGGTTCGTTAGGATTAGCGACACATCCCCATGGTTGATCGCGGATGGGTGTTGGTGGCTTGTCATGGTCATATGAATATGGAAGGCGTGCACCATGTTTAATGAGACATTGAAGAAATTCATCCTTATGGTTGTCAATGAATTGGTCAAACTTTTCATGTAACCTCTTTTCGTTAAGGAACTTGACAAAGGTGGCAGAATAAGTTTGATGAGGATGAGTGGATGCTTCACCCATTTTAAGTTGGTCGACATATTTCTCCATGTTGCTCATGGTAGAGCCACTAGGAGAGAGGGGTTGATAACAGGCATCCATTTTCTTAGCTTGTGATCGCGTGATGGGAAGCATAAAAGGTGAAGTTGGGTCAGATTTGGACAATGAGGTACCGATGATGAGATGATGAAGATAGGTCCAAAATCTAGATCAAGATGATTAAAGGCTAATGGTTATCCTATATACTTAGGGTAGATAAAGAGCCTAAGCAAGAGGACAATAGGATTATTTTACTTGGGGTAGACAAGATGCACCAAGCAAAATGAGATTTCTTGGAATCCACTAAATTAGGAGTCATCTAGATTCCAAAGCTAATTTATCCAAGGGGGTCGATGATTGATCTAGAGTTTTTTCCTTAGGATTTTGATGTGGTTTGGATTTATTAGTTGATTAGGATGGATTGGGATGATGATATGGTTGGACTTGATTGATTCAAGGGTACTGATTAATTATGGATTGATTGAGGATGATAGGATTGAACAAGTCTAGTCATGTAAATGAAGTTTCAACTAATGATGTCTAAGGTCCAATGGCAAGCATAACGATTAATGATTAGGATGAATCACAAGCTAAAATTAATGAACAAATAGGGACATGGATTGAGATGGCATGGAATGTCGAAGGATGGTGTGGAATGGGGGTTGTTGATGACTATAAGGACAAAAGTTTGACTTTGTGATGAATTTTGGGACTGGGCGCTGATTGAGATGATTAGGCATTGATACAGAGGTGTAGGCACTGATGTAGAGGGCTAGGCGTTGATGTAGTGGATTGGGTGATGATGCAGAGGATTAGGCACTAATGTGGATGTTTGGGTGCTGATGCAAAGGGTTAAGTGCTGATGTAGTGGACTAGATGCTAATGTGGAGGGCTAGGCGCTGGTGTGGGATAGTGATGGTTTTGTGTGATTTTTAAAGTGATGAGTTAGATTTTTGACAAATTTTGGGCTTGGCATGTAATGTTTTTGGAGTTTGGATGTTCAAATGTTTTACTAGTTCGCTCTTTCAAATGGCTCAAATGATGTTTGGGTGATGTCAATGAGAGTCTTCTTTGGCAAGTGATACAAACATTCCAAACAAGTTCATACAATGTCCAAAGGTTTTGTTGTGAAATTAAACAAGCATGCACAACCTAAGGCGAGGACAGGATAATATTTGTTGGATCCCCTAGTCGTGCCTATTCAAAGTGGATAGCTCCAAGATCTTGGTAGCACCAGCTCCCTTCCATAGCACTCACTTCTCACACATATAAAGTTCTGAGTTTCCCAAGGCGCGTCCCCCCACCAAACCTTAGGATTGTCCCTGCTATCTCTACAAAGAACCATGAAAATCAGGGCCGCTTCAAAGGTCCCACCTTCTGCGCCAACAAATAGAGGGATTTGGGCTACTAAAACAATGGTTTGTAGTAAGTGCATATATTCAGGTGGCCATATGTGCAGTGATTCACTCTGATAAGGAGGCTTCCTAGCCTGCAGAGGTTACGCTCTACAGGGTTTTGGGGGAAACATTCGTCAGTATGACACGACAACACCTATTGCTTGCGACTTTCATCACAAACACATTATTTTATATAGCGGCTTGAAAGAGCTTGGCTTTAGCTTGTTGCCGCTTGGGTCGTTCCCACCTTTAGAAGAGGGGTGGAAGGCCCTCTAAAGGTTCAACAAAAGTAACACAAGCACAAAAATACTTTTGATCCCCAAGTTTATACGAAGATACAAAGGGAGAGCATACATATTTTTAGGCTTGGGTCAAACTAAATAAGGTTCATTTTTAGCTCTTGGATTATGTTGGGGGTGATTTATGCAAGTGTTGTGAGAAGTTTTTGATTCCCAAGGTCACCAAATGGTGCGAGGGAAGAGCATACACTTTCACAACACTGACAAAATCACAAGACACTTCACACAAAATTATTCATTTTCTTGTTTAGGTTAGTGAGAATGAGAGCTAAAATGTCTACCTATGAAAATGAGAGCTAAAATATCTACCTATGAAAATGAGACCTAAAATGGATGCGAATTACACCTAAGATTCACCCAATCTCAAGTCTAAGGGACCTCAATATTGGACTAAATCACTACTATTCTTTTATACTAAAACATGCACCCTTTCTAAATAAACTAGTGATGATATGTGTTGCAAGTATGGGCCTAACCGGTGTTGTCGTTGATGTCAACATAGCCCTATTGCATTGATGATAAGGATTGGATGAGTTGTATGCTGAGGATATTGAGAAAATTAGTCCTATCAGGAATAGAGAAGAATAGTGAAGACAGTAAGGTAAAGATCCCAGCTAAGATGAAGATCAGAGGATGTACATCAAAGGGTTTGTAGATATGTGTCTTAAGATGATCCAATAAAGATTTAAGAGGTCCACATGAAGATCTGAAGGAGTTATGGCCACTTGAGTAAAACTGGTTCTAGCAGATGTTCAAAGGTGACAGAGTGACACAGATAGGTCTAGTGAGCTCCAGAAATGTAATATCTGATTCTGCAAATTTGGTGGAGTGTTTAGGAAGTCAATGTGGATTGACAACTCAATTGGTTTGTGGTCTGGAGGTCTACAATCATCTATTCTAATATGACAGTGATGACAGACTATGTTCTTGAGATTCTAGATGAAGGAGAGAATGATTTCAGTAAGCAGTAGTGTGGATGTTTTTGGTGATTCAGGCAAGCTTGTGGAGGTCTTTGGATTGTGTCCAGTTTGTGTTGGTGGTCCACAATGAAGATTGAGCTCGTAATTGAAGAATTACTTCCAGATGATGATGTTCTTCCTAACTCTGGCCGACCGGATGAGTTACACATCCTGTGGATGATCTTGAAGATGTTATGTGAAGCATGGTGTGTTCCTAAAAGAAGATTGAAGTCCTGGATCTATGTGGCCAATAGTGTGATGATCCGCATGAAGTCTTTTGTAATTAGTCAAGTTGTATTTGCTCTGTAAAGTGTGTCAACATGGATGATTATCCCTAAGTCGATGTCTTTTATAAATAAGAGTTGTGAAGTCATTTTAGAAGCATCTTGGTGGAGATGAGAGTGTGGTAGAGAGTAGAGAAGCGAAAGGTAGAGCAAAAGTATTGGGCTTAAATGAAACTGATTCAAACATGATGAAGATGCTATTTTTCAGTTCAAGTATGTAATATTTATCATTCTATAGACAGTGTGTCTCCTGTAGGCAGTGGACCTCTTGTGAGCAGTGTGCTCGAGTAGTGAGCCCTAATTGGCATGTGCCATTTTGTTCTTATTCTTTTAACAGAGAATACAATCTTGGGTTAGTCACCCCATGGTTTTTCCCTTAACCAAGTTTTCCACGTTAAAATCTTGGTGTCATATGTGTTAATGTGTTTCTACTCTTGAATTGTTGCATTATGTTTCCATGATTGATTTATTATTATGTTGCTGAATTACAAAGAGGATTTAAGTGATTAATAGGAAGAAAGTTTTGGGACAACTAATTCACCCCCCCTCTTAGTTGTTTGTCTTGAATCTAACAATTGGTATCAGAGCTAAGTTCCTCTAAAAGAGCTTAACCACTTGAGGAGATCCAGGATGTCATCCTACAAGAAGGATAGTCCTAGGTTTGATGGAACCAATTTTACTCTTTGGAAAAGTCGCATGGAATATCACTTGCAATGTATGGGAATGCAATATTGGATCATGGTTTCAAAGAAGTATGTTCCTTCGTAGAATGGTCTGAGTATTGTAGATGAAATCAGAGATGCTGAAAACAATCTTTAGACTAAAGAAGCTCTACTAAGTGCCTTATCTGATTTAGAGCTGACAAATGTTATTGATCTAAAGACTGCATATGAGATTTGGCAAAAACTAGAACTTCTGCATGAAGGAGACAAGTATGTTAAATGTGCCAAGCTATAGAGTCTAAAAGGAAAATTTGACACCTGAAGATGAGAGAAGATGAAAATATCACTACATTTATGCCAAGAGTAAATGAGCTTGTTTGTGGCATTAGATGTGCAGGTGGAATTTTGGATGAAGATGAGATTGTTGCCAAAGTTCTAAGATCGCTTCCTAATTCTTACAAATACAAGGTTGTTGCTATTGAAAAATTTAGATCTTTTTCAAATATCACAAGAGATCAATTGGTTAGTAAATTAGCTGCATTTGAATTGGCTGAGTTTGGAGATGCACCCCCCAAGACTGAATCTGCTTTCAAAGCTAGTGCCTCTATAAAAGGAAAATAAAAGTTTGATCCAGGAGAGAACTCTTCAAAGATATTATCATGGTATGAAAAAGAAAGAAAAGATCTGGAAGAAGATGAAGCAGAAGCTGCTCAACTTGAAGCCCTAATTGCAAAAAGACTACCAAGAGGATCCAGCAAGTATGAAGGGAAATTGCCTTTTAAATGTTTTAACTGTAATAAGATTGGTCATTTTGCCTCAAGGTGTCCGGAAAGATTTTCAAGACCAAATCCTAACAGATCAAGATTCCAAAAGAAATGTTACTATGTTCATGAAGATGATGATGATGAAGGAGTAATAGATGATGAATCAAAGACAGGAAACAAATCCGGAAGTGACTGGGTGTTTATTGCCATCAAGGAAGAAGATCCAATGCCCTCTGAATCTGTCAATCATAAAATGATAGAAATAGCTTTGGCTACCCAAGTTGAAGAAAAGGATGATTGGGTCATTGACAGTGGATGCTCCCACCATATGATAGGTAACAAAAATAAGTTCATAGATTTGGAAAGATATGAAGGAGGAGTGGTAAAATTTGGTGATAATTCTGCTGGCAGAATCAGAGGTAGAGGAACTATTTCTTTTGAAGGAAAGAACAAAACCAATAATGTACTATATGTTGAAGGTTTGAAGCACAATATTCTTAGTGTTGGACAGTTGGGGGACAAAAGCTATGATCTTAGATTCAAAGATGGAAAATGCAAGATCTTTGAAAGTTTTAGAACAGAGATTGCATCTGATATTCAAACAAAAGGTAATATCTTCCACTTGGTTGGTACTGGTAAAAGTTGTTTATTTGTTCAAATTGATCAGAGTCGGTTGTGGCATAGGAGAACGTGTCATGTGAATATTGATAATATCATCAAGATAAGCAACACTCAGGTTGTAAGAGATCTTCCAAGACTGGTGAAACCTACTAATAGTTTGTGCAAAGAATGTCAGTTGGGTAAGCAAAGCAGGGTCACATTCAAAAGTAAGGAATAGTCTTCTATCAGATTATTGGACTTAGTTCATACTGATCTATGTGGTCCGACAAGAATCAACAGTGTGCAAGGTGATAGATACTTCATGTTATTAATTGATGACCACTCCCAGATGATGTGGGTGACTTTTTTGAAAGTCAAATTTGAGGCTCTTGAGAAATTCAAAATATTCAAGGCTATGGTAGAGAATGAAATTGGATTAAACATAAAATTTTTGAGGTCTGATAGAGGTGGAGAATTCACATCCGATGAGTTCATAGAATTTTGTGAGAAATATGGGATAAAAAGACAGTTGTCTGCTCCAAGGACTCCACAGCAGAATGGAGTAGTGGAGAGAAAGAACCGGACCATCCAAGAAGCTTCTAGAACCATGATGATGGATGCAAATGTTCCTTAGATCTACTGGAGAGAAGCTGTAAGTACTGCAGTCTATACTCTAAATTGAGTACAAATCAAAAGCAATACTGGTAAGACCCCTTATGAACTCTGGTTTGGCATCACTCCCACTATGAAGTATTTTAGAGTCTTTGGTAGAAAATGTTACATCAAAAGAGATGAAGATCTTGGCAAATTTGATGCTAGAAGTCACGAAGGAATATTCTTGGGTTATTCTACTCAAAGCAAAGCATACCGGTGCTATAACAAGAGATTGAGAAAGATTATAGAAAGTACAAATGTGAAGGTTGATGAAGGCATTGAAAAACCCTCAAGGTTTTATGAATATGATGAAGATGATCATAATGATATTTTGGTCCAAAAAGTCCAAGCCCCTTCTGAAATTCAGTTCTAGACTGATCCAGAGAATCGAGAAGAAGAGATAAGTCTGAATGAACCTGTTCAAGAAATAGAAGTGCAAGAAAGTCCCAAAATTCCTAGGTATGTAAGACTGAATCACTCTGAAGATTAGATCATAGGTGATAAAAGCAAAGGTGTTCAAACAATAACAAAGATTGCTTAAGACTCAGAAGAGTATTGTCTGATTTCAAAGATTGAACCAAAGACAGTGAATGAAACATGCAATGATGAAAGATGGACTAAAGCAATGGAAGAAGAGCTGATGTAAATTGAGAAAAATCACACTTGGGATCTTGTTCCCAGACCTAGAAACAAGAATGTGATTGGAACCAAATGGGTCTTCTGGAATAAACTAAATGAAGATGGTGAAGTAGTCAGGAATAAAGATGAATTGGTCTGCAAGGGTTACTCTTAAGTAGAAGGAGTTGATTTTGAAAAAACTTTTGCTCCGGTGGCCAAAATTGAAGTAGTTAGATTATTTCTTGCCTTTGCTACCTTCAAGGATTTTAAGGTATATCAGATGGATGTCAAGTCTACCTTCCTGAATGGTGACTTGGAAGAAGAAGTTTACATTCAGCAACTGGATGGATTCCAATTGTCTGATCATGGTGATATGGTCTACAAGTTGAAGAAAGCATTGTATGGACTCAAACAAGATCCAAGAGCCTGGTATGAAAGACTAGTGTTGTTCTCAAAATTAGCTACGCTTGTTTTTGTAGACAACCCCCACGAAACTTGTCTGTTTCGTGAATCTACACTCTAAGCTCGCAAATTGAGACAAGATTCCCTTGATCTTGTGCAAAGTCATTTAACATTCTAAACTGGTCTGCGACATTCCCTTGAATTGGTTTCACGATATTCACGAAGATCCTTCAAGTCGTAAACTGATTAAAATGTCAATTTTGGCCATTTTTAGGAGTTAGTAAAATTTTTGAGTTTTTGACATGTAATGGCAACATTTTTTGCCACTCTTACATGTCTCTTTTAAGTTCTTGCAACATATGTAATGGCAGCTAATTTCGCCACCCTTACATACGTTTTTATTTAAATATGCAATGGCGGCGAAATTCACCGCCGTTACATATTTCTCCAATGTATACTATATTGCATCGTCGGCGAATTTTGCCGCCATTGCATGTGCGATGCTACTCATGCGGGATTGGCTAATTTTGCCGCTTGAGCAAAGATCCTTCGGATCTCCGACTTGGAGTGCCATTAATGGCCACTCGTGCCATTTATTAAATATCTGTTTTTGAGTTTTAAATACTCTTTTGGCCGTTCTTTTTTTCATTCCATCTCCTGCCTAGCCGATCTCTAGACTTCCCTCGCGCCGATCGATCACGCTGATTTGAGGCTCAATTGAGTTCATCATCATCGCATCTAGGGTTTTCCCCCGACGCTACAGGTGAGCCTCTCATTTGTTTTTGTTTTCCTTCCTAGTGTTTTGTTTGATATGATGATCAGTGTGTTTTTTTTTAATTTTGTTTTGTTTGATTTTTGTTACGTATTTTTGTTTTGCGATTGTTTTTCTATTTGTTATGCTCATTTTTGTTTAAATGTTAGTTCGTTTTATGCGTCGAACGTGTTTTTAGACTAGACCAATGGTTCCCTAGGTTATTACCTTATGGAGGTTAGTGGTTTCATCGCTCAAACCCTTAAGCGTTTACCATATACCAAGATGTGTGAGGCACCGAAATTTGCCACCCTAACACAAACAATCTCAATTCCTACCATTGTGCAGTGTCACCAAAATCTGCCGCTCTTCCCTTTCGTTACCTTGGTAACTTGTCATATGCGTTGTCGGCCATTTTTGCCAATCGAACATCACGAAGACTGCAATCCTTACTATATTGCATCGTTGGTGGAATTTGCCGCTTGAACACCAAAACCCTTGCAAGTAATAACATGCAGCGGTGGCATTTTTCACCGCTTATGCATGATAACTAATGATCTTTCAAGTGACTACCTGTCAGCGTCGGTGAATTTTACTGCTCGAACACTACCTTATAAAATGTCTCACATGCAATGTTGGCAGAAAATGCCGCTTCAACATAAACTTTGCAAATCCCTTCCTACCTGCATCAGTGGCAAAATTTGCTGCTCCCGCACAACAATTTTTCTGACTATGTGCAATGGCGGCAAAATTCGCCGCTAATGCACATAAGAAAATCCCTCAGATGCAAGGCCGGCAAATTTCGCCGCCCATGCAAACACCCTCCCAGATTTTCCTAACTCTGGGAAATTTTCATTTTTTTGATTTTCAGAGCCCGCTTTCCTCTGATTTTTGGCCTACTCGCTCTATAGACCTTTTTCAAGTGCATTTCCATAGTCATGATCATCGACATGCAATTTTCCCAAATTGCCAATTTTTCCCTAATTGCATGATCATGACTTTTTGCTGCAGTTTCTTCTATGGATCTTCATTCTCCATCAGCGTCCTCTTGGTGAAAGCTTGTTCAGATGACTGAGTTGTCCCTGAAGAAATCAAAAGTGATGAAGTACAAATATCAAGGTGTTTTCCCAATCACCTCAGTCAATTCTAATGTTGACGACATTAGAGATACAGAGATTGGCCATGTGGATATGGCTGAGTTTGTAGAGAGAACCAAGTCCAGTAACCCCAGTGCTATGATGAAGAAGATAGTTGAAAGTAATATTCATCTGGTGTCATCTTTTCCAGTGGCAGCTCACAACATAGAATTTGTTCTTCAATGTGCTCATTTCTATAACAAAGACACTAGACCTGTGGTAGACGCTAGTCGTAATGTGATAATCAGGTTGGATCCTAAGTTCATTGATAAGGTGTTCATGTGTCCTGCTACAGAGGTGTTGAAGCTTGACTTTGTTGAAGCACAGAAGGAATATGACAAGAATCTAGAAAAAGCGAAGAAAGTGATCAACAATAAATGGTTGAAGACTGCAAGGTCAAATTTGTCAAGGTGGCCATGTAGTTTTCCTCGAAGTGACTTTGTGGAAGAAGTGGGTGACCTAATTACTCTCCTTAGCAGGATACGAGGTTTGTCTTCTTCTTCACAGTTTCATGAATGGATGTATCCTTTCATTAAGGTCATACTCCAGGGTAAGGAAACCATTTTCTGGGGAGAACAAATCAGTAACACTTTGCATGAACAGCAGACCAAGGTATCCACTACCTCCAAGTTCTACATGACTTCCTATCTAGTGTACATTGCAGCCTCTATGAGGATTTTTCCAGGATTAATATCAAAAGGGGATAAGAGGGTAGTTCCTGTATACCAATACTATTCCCAATTGACATTGAAAGGCTCAATTCATCATTTTAGAAGAGTGAATGCTGCATTCTTTGCTGTATTTTTGTGTCTTTTTGATCCCCAACTGGAACAAAGAAGAATTTCAGATGAGGCATGGACAGTGGTAAATGACTTCGGGTGTATGTTCTTACAATTTCCTTCTTTTTCATACTTAAGGGTTGGCTTTTTCCAAGGTTACCCCTATATGCTTCCAAGATTCCCTTCAGATAAACTAGTCTTGATGGAGTTGTGCAGACAAATGATTGTCGTGCATAACAAACAAATGGAACTTAAGAAGCCTGGTTTCAGATTCCCAGTTGAAATCGGTAGATATTCAGTATTGACTGCCGCAAAAGCAAGGGCCATGGAGACAAAGATGTAGCTGGTCACCATGAAGCAATTCAAAAGGAGACCAAAGTTTGACTACAAGGGAGTGAAGGATAAAGTTAGAAGGAAAACTCAATTTCATGAACCCATGGTAGAAGATGTTTGGGTAGATTTGAGGACAGAGGAAGATATCAGGAAGCTGGACTACAGTAGGTTGTCCCTTGAACATATTGAATATCTGGGACTTGCTGATATTCCTGAGTATCTTGTGGATGATGGGGAATTGGTTGATAACAAATATGATGCAGAACAGATTGCTAATACTCCTCTCCCTCCAATCCAATGGTCCCAAAAGGAGTTGACCTCATTGAGGAAGAGATTTGAGCCCATATTGGCTAACACCAATAACTAGCTGGCAGATAAAGGAATTACTCTAAAAGAATTCCTCACTGGATCAGAAATTGAAGTTCAAGAGCAGACTAGTAAAAAGGTGGAAAACAGAATGAAGAGCAAGAGTGATGTTCCCTCATCCTCTAAAACACATAAGCCTAAAATCAAGTTTGTGACAAAGAAGTCCAAGACTATGGAGAAAGAACCTGAAGTAAAAGAAATGGAAATTAAGGAGCCAGCAATTGAGGAACCAGCCATCGAAGAGATGGAAGTTGAAGATAGGGTTGCAGATCAACAAGAGGAAGAAGCTTTGTCTTCGCAAGAGAATGAGCAACAAGAAGCAAGAGCCTCTTCCCCTTTTCCTGATACACCTGTTGCAGCTCCTGTGTCTGTTTCCCCTATCGATATCAGCTCTTTTGAATCTCCTTCTCCTTCTAAAATAATTTTTGACAATCCCCAAAACACTTTCGAAGATGTTCTCCGCTCTTCAGAGTCTATTCCTAGTTTATCTTCTTCATCTTTTGATATTGGGAATGCCTCTATTTTTTATCATTTTGTAATGAATACTGAGCAAGTTCCTAGTGCAAATGTAACAGGTGCAGTTTTTACCAACACTCCACCTATTATTTCTACCACTAGTACAAGCACAGTTCCTGGAACGCCAGCAATGGGAATGGATCCCAATGTGAGTACTTCTCTACTTCCACCTTGGTTATCAGCTTACACACCGAAAAGGAAAAAGCAAGCCATCTCTCCAGATGACTTTGATTTCAGTAAGCTAGTGCCCGCAAAGCCCAAGGCCCCAAAGAAACCAAAGATTTTGTCTAGAATGATTGTGGACAAAGGACATAAATTTTTGGAAATAGCAAAACCCCCACAAGGTGCAACCATGGAAGATTTTGATATGAATGATTACTCTATCTCTAGAGTTGAATTGGGTAAATTAACCCATGAAAGTGCTAAGAGTGATATGCAGTAAGCCATCGACATCCTAATTCAGAAATTTGACAGGGAAAAGGAAATGAAGGATCATTATAAGGCGATGGTAGAATAGCTAACTGCAGTGGTAAGGAAAATAACTTTGAGCTCAGAAGCAGTTACTCCAGAGGCCGTATCTGTAGAAGACCCCGTCATTCTGAAAGCAGAAAAGACCCACCTCAAAGGAAAAGTATTTGAAGAGTACTTAGATAGGATGCATGCACAAGGAGTCTCTTTGTTCACAGACGTATTTTAGAAGATAGATAAAATGAGAAAAATAAAAGCAGAACTTGATGATCTCATTGATACTATCTCTCAAGATATTGAACGCATAGAGAAGAATCATGACAAATGGGTAGAAATGAGGAAACTCAAAATAAGTACCCTAATATCAATTGGTGCCATTTCTAATTGGGATTCATATACAGAAACAAAAGAAGCATTGATGTACAGGAGCCGTGTGCTTAGGGAGTTGATCAACGATCTTGAAGCTGCAAAGGAAGTCAGTGAACAAAGCGATATTAGCCTTTTGCATAAGTTGGAGGAGTTGCCTTGTAAGCTGGTATCACAGGACAACCAATTTCTTTCTGCAAGAGAAATGGTTCAGGTATTTGAAGACATGTTCTAGAAAGAGTTCGAAGGTAAAACATTTTCAATGACTTCTGTGGACAATATTTTGGACAATCTGTTGACTTTGGATAATCTGAAAAC
Source organism: Cunninghamia lanceolata (assembly GCA_027924645.1). Taxonomy (NCBI): domain Eukaryota; kingdom Viridiplantae; phylum Streptophyta; class Pinopsida; order Cupressales; family Cupressaceae; genus Cunninghamia; species Cunninghamia lanceolata. The sequence goes on along the minus strand of BSBN01000555.1, from coordinate 6,370,602 downwards.
CAAGTTAACTAATCATGCTTAATCAGTCACTACAGTGAGAGATGCCATAATACAAGCTAAGATGATCTTCAGGAACACAGTTAGCCCGGATAGCATTGGGATGCAAGCGACCTTCGTAATGTATGATGCTCATATGAGGAAAGATGGTAACACAAATTGAAGCAGTTGTTTTTTCCTTAGTTTATTTTCTATTTTTCACATGTACTTTCAAAACAATTTTGGACATTTTTACATGTACATTTTTCATATGTAATTACATGTAAAAATATAGGAAGTCCCAAGTCAATAAGGACTCCTATTTTTGAATAAGTCAAAGTAGTTAGGATTTTTCCTAAATTTTCTCAAGGCCTCTCCCTATGAATAAAGAGGGCCTCTTTTGTAAATATTATCTTTTGTCTATTGCAAGAATACTCTGGCGAATTGAAAAACAAATCAAGACTTTGTGCTTCTTTGTGAAAATCAATTATAAAATATTTATCAATACAAGAAAGCAAGTTCGATTCCAATCTTTGTCTTGGGATTATTTGTGTCGTGATAGTATTGTTCTTACGTCTTGCTATCATAATCTTCTTTGGTAATAATTGAAGTGTGGAGTTTATTTGAAGTGATTGAAGAGCGCTCTTAATTTGATACTGATAGACTTTGTGTTATCAAATTAGTTGTGAGGATTATGTTTATGTTTGTGAGAATAAAATAGTTTGAAGACTTTGTGCTGCAAGTTGTTATATTCAATTTACTTTTATCATCTTGAAGAGGAGTGAAGACTTTGGGCCGCATTCAACTTCAAATAGTTCTATTTGCAATTAGTAAGTGAGTTAACAGAAAACTTTGTGTTTCTATGATGTTGTGATAATTTATAAGTCCTTTATCAATAGTTCGAAGTATAAACATCTATTCTGAAAAAAGAGAATGAGATGAAATGGAACCACCACAAACATAGTTTTTGGTGTACATAAATTTCATAAGTTATTTTTGTAAAAATCAAGTAACCAAAGGGAACCTCCCCTTGATGAGAGGAGAGACTTTGTCTCATCATACCTGTGGTTGATATACCCATTTTGTCGTTAGTGAGTTAACGACAAAATATTCACCCAACAGTTTTTTGGCGACTCTACTGGGGAAGGAACATGCAACTTGAAGCCTCACACTCCGAGTTGAAGCATTTTCAGTTCTTTCCCATTTGTTGCAAAATTGTGTTGAGCATACTACATTCTGGTAGATTCACGGTATACCAGAAGCAATAGAGCCCAAGGTATTATTGATCCTGCATTTGAATTGATGCAACAAAATAATTTTGGACTCTTGCCCCCACGACCTCGTCTTTAGCGTACCAGGAGTTTTCCTCCTACCAACGCCAGGTCCCCAATACCAGGTGAGACTTCTAGTTCTAGTGCTAGTAGAGTTTTGTTTGTTCATACTTCACAAAGATTTGTTATCCCACCTTTCAATCAGCATATCATGGCGGTTCAAGGCCCTTGGGGTAATACCTTTGGTCCCCTAAATTTAACCCCACCATTGCATGAACTACCTCCTAGTTCAAGAAAGAATTTTCTCAAATTCTACGGTGATGGGAAGGTTCATCCCAATGAACACATTGCAGCTTTCTGTATAGCCTGTGGTGTGATAGGTGTCAAGCACGAAGATGTAGCTGTACGACTTTTTGTAGAAACACTGCAAGGTGCTGTTGCAGACTGGTTTTATCATCTTCAAGCTCAGACTATAACGAACTGGAATACTCTCAAAACTAAGTTCGAAGCCAGGTTTAAACCTGCAGAGGATGCACATGCATTGTTGGCACAGCTAACACAGATGAAAAAAGAACCTCATGAACCTATGTGAGATTTTATCGCTAAGTTCAATAAGTTGAGAAACAGGATTCCTACCACTGCTGAGCCAACAGCAGAGAACCTTAAATGTTTCTTTATCAATACACAACTTCCTAAGGTGAGTTTTCTGTTGAGGCGAGCTGCTCCTATAGATCTTGCTGCAGCTCAAATTTTGGCAACTGAAGGGGAAGATGATCTTATCCTTGTGGGTAAGATAAGAAGGGATTCTAATAGAAATAAAAGTTCCTCTTCCACTGAGAATTCTTCCACAAGCACCACGAATCCCATGGTGTAAAAGCTAGCAAATGAGTTGCTAGCTCTGAAAAGACAAATGTCCCAAGGTATGTCTGCCCCTCCTTCTTATCGGGATATACCAAGGAGGACATTTCCAAATAATTCATATCAAGGCAATGCTGCTAGAAATCAAGGACAACACAATCGTCTTCCTCCTACACAAGGGAAACTTGCCATTGAAGCAGCGCCGGTCAACTCAGCAGTTGGCTATTATGAAGCTGAAAATGAACATTCTTTCCAACCTGAGTTGGACCATGAGAATGATGCTAATCTCTTCACAGAAGGAGAAGAAGAATTAGCTAGCGACTCTACTATCAGCTTTCTAAATTATCAAGCCGAAGCTAAAAAAGGAGGAGAGGTCTGTGAAGGAACATATGATGTTTTCACTAGGTCCCAAAATCAGTCAGCTCTTCAAAATGATAAAGGAAGGGCGAGAGAAGAATCTCAACCGGTGATTTCAATCGCTAAATGGGGGACTCCGCTACCTTTCCAATCAAAAGACCCCGTGGGCAATAAACAAGTAAGTGCCTCTAACGACTTTGTACCGTTCACTTCTACTCCTCAGACTAGTACTACCTCTACCAAAAATCAGAATGATGGACTCTCTTCCTCCATTTCTAATTCATTTTAGCAATTTGATATAATTGATCATGCTAGGAAGACTAAGATCCAAATGTCTGAAGTTGAGTATTTACAAGCTAATCCTGAACAATTTGATAGATTAGCTAAATACGTCAAAAGCAAGACCGTCCCCGCAGGACAAGAGTTTCCAAAAGTTGCTCATGACTCTTCAAAAAGCAAACCTACCCAAAATAATCTTGTCACCACTCCCCTTGAGGCCTCTGGAAAAATTAAACCTTTCTATGTGTCCCTATTAATAAATGGTCATAAATTGAGCAATTGTGTAATAGATTCTGGAGCCTCTGACAACGTTATGCTTGCCAAAGTAGCAGACGCTCTTGGCCTCACCTTGACCAAAACTCTTGGGAGGTGTTTCTCTATGGAAAATAAGCAAGTTCCACTTTTGGGTCAAATCAAAGACGCCCAATTTGCATTTGCAGCCTTTCCAGACAAAAGGATTAAGATGATAGTCTTAGTAGTTGATGTACCAGCTTCTTATGGCATCTTGCTTGGGCATAATTTTTGCAAGGATGTAGCTGGAGAGTTGAATATGGACCTATCTGAAGCAAGGATACCTGTTAAAGGTGTTATGTAGAAGTTGCTTCTTGAAAACGAGGCAAAGTACATTGTTACCCAAACGACAAATCCCAAAGCTCAAATTTTTTTTGAGTCCTCAGGAATGGGTAACTATTTCCTGTCTACTAAAGATGTTTCTACTTCATCAGATGAGAGTTCATCAAGTGATAGCTCAAACCATTCAGATGGAGAATCCAAAGAGTTTTTAGATGAAAGTTTAGGTGAAGGTATAGTAATGCCAGATTCTTTTCTCATTGATGAAGAGGAATCATCTGATCAAAGAAAGTCCAAGAAATCAAATTCTGATGAAGTCTAGATATTAGAATTTGATGGCAGTTGTTCTTCCACCGGTTCTGGAGCCGGAGTGGTCATGATATCTCCTTAGGGTGAGATCTTACCTTTTTCATACAAGTTACACTTTGACAATACCAATAACACCGCTGAATACGAGTCTTTGTCGCTTGGATTGGAAGCTGCTCATGCTAGGGGTGTTAAAATTCTTCATGCTCAAGGGGATGCTGAATTGGTGGTTTGTCAAGTGAGGAATTTGTACCAAACCAAAAATGAAAGATTGAGACACTATCGCAATCGCGTATAGGATTGCATTGAAGGTTTTGATGCTTTCAACATTTCTGCAGTGCCAAGAGAGTTTAATGATCGTGCAGATTCATTGGTTGTTTTCGCCACTCTCATGGTCCCTCATAAAGATTTCAAGGGAAACAAGTACACTATTGAGCTGGTCTTCCGACCAAGTGTACCTGATAATGCTGACCACTGGCAGGTGTTTAATGGTGATAACCAAATCATCGCTTTCTTGGAAAAGATGGATAGCTTTGATGAACTTTACTTTGAAGGTAGTGAATCGCCACCATGGGAATATGTTTCTGATATAGATTCACAAACCGGCAAAGAGTTTCTTCAGTTGAAAGGGAATAAGATTCCAAAAGGCTTGGTTTCCCTTAAAAAATTGTTTGATAAACATGACAGGGATATCAAGCAGCGGCAACAACAGGATTCAAGTTCCTCTATGGAATTTGAGCAGGTAAATTTGAGTTCGGAGGCAAACCCCAAAATGGTCAACATTGGAAAATGTTGCACTACTGATGAGAGATTCAAATTCATTACACTCCTCCGCCATTACATTGATGTTTTGGCATACTCCTATGATGATTTGAAGTCTTTCATACCTAAGGAGGTTCAACATGAAATTCCCCTTAAAGCTGGATCGTTGCCTCACAAGCAGAAGCAAAGGCAATACAACCCCAAAATATCAGGTACAATCCTTTCTAAAATTTAGAAGATGTTGAATGCAAGGATAATTTTTCCAATTCATCATTCCACATGGATTGCAAACATAGTCCCCGTGAGGAAGAAGAACGGGGAAATCCGTATCTATGTTGATTTCAGGAATTTCAACCAATCTTCCCTAAAAGATAACTACCCCTTGCCCATCATGGATCAAGTATTGCAAATAGTGACTGGTTCATAAATGTTGTCTATGTTAGATGGCTTTTCAGGGTACAATCAAGTGGAGGTTAACGAAGCTGATCAGTTCAAAACCACTTTTACTACACCATGGGGCACATTTGCATATCGCAGAATGCCTTTTGGTCTGATCAATGCTGGCGCCACATTTCAGAGAGCAATGGATCTTGCCTTCAGAGATGAGATGGGGAAGTTCATTGTGGTGTATCTCGATGACTTGACTGTTTTCTCCAAAAACTGTCTTGATCATGCACATCATTTATGACAAGTGCTGGAGTGTTGTCGGCAAAATGGTATTTCCCTCAATCCCAAGAAGTCAGTTTTTGGGGTTATAGAAGGTAAACTTCTCGGACACATTGTATCACGGGAAGGCACTAAGATTGACCCTGAAAGAGTCAAATTCATTCAAAGTCTTACTCTACCTGCTAGTAAGACTATTATTCATTCTTTCTTCAGAAAGATGAATTTTCTACAATGGTTCATTCTAGAATTTGTAGAGAAAACCTGTCACATCGTCAACATGATGAAGGGTAAGGCCACTTTCCATTGGACTGCGAAAGGCAAAGCAGTGTTTGAGGATATCAAGAGGGCTATTGCTCATGGTCCAATTCTTGTTTGTCCTAACTATACCAAAGATTTCATAGTTTACAGCTACGCTTCAGATCACACACTTTCAGCTATTCTGGTTTAGCAGAATGAAGAATGTGTAGAATCTCCTATATCATTTATGAGTTGTCCTCTCAAAGCTCATGAATTGAAGTATTTGAATATGGAGAAGCACGCTTATGCCATGGTCAAAGCGGTGAAGCATTTCAGGTTCTATATTCTAAATTCACACATTGTTGTTATGGTTCCTAATACAACAGTCAAATCTATCCTAACTCAACAGGAGTTCAGAACAAAGAGAGGTAATTGGATTGCTAAGATCCAAGAATTTGATTTGGATATTAAGCCTACCAAGCTTGTGCGTGGTAAAGGTTTGTGTCAGTTGATCGCTGATAACGTTCCAAAAGAGACAGGGGACGAAGAAGTTGTGCACACACCAACTGTTCTTTTTGTTACTACAACTGATGAGTGGTATTCCAATATCACTCATTTCCTTACCTACGGTGAGTGTCCTTCTCATCTGTCTTATAAGGAGAAAAGAACCATCAAGTTGAAAGCTACTAACTACGTCCTTTGGGACAATGGTTTGTATAAAAGGAGTCTTGATGGGGTATTTCTCCGTTGCGTGGATAAAGCACAACAAAGTAGACTTTTGGAGTCTTTCCACAGTTTGGCTTGTGGGGGACATTTTTCTGCACCTGTAACAACTCACAAGATTCTGCAAGCTAGATACTATTGACCCACACTATTCCAAGATGCGTACAATTGGGTACGTAGGTGCGAGTTGTGTCAACAATTCATTGGAAAACCAAAGTTGGCATCCCTACCTCTCAAACCAGTGGTGATTGAGGAACCTTTTCAGCAATGGGGCATTGACTTCATTGGCGCTGTGAATCCACCATCAAGCACGGGACATAGCTACATTCTCACCGCGACGGACTATTTTACCAAGTGGGTGGAGGCCATCCTAGTCAAACATGCTACTTCTAAAGTGGTGTGCAGTTTCCTTAAGGAAAACATTATTTCCAAGTTTGGAGTTCCAAACAAGATTGTAGCAGACAATGCTACTTGTTTTTCCTCTCATGAGATTACTGAATTTTGCTAGGAGCATGGGATCATTCTTTCCCATTCTTCAAACTATTATCCACAAGGGAATGGTCAAGCAGAATCAAGCAACATGAATTTGGTCACTATTATCAGGAAACTGGTAGATGAGAATTAGAGAATTTGGCATAAAGCGTTGTTTGATGCTTTATGGGCAGATAGAATTACCCCCAAAAGGGCAATAGGCATGTCACCATTTCAGCTTCTATATGGTCTGAATGCAGAGATACCAATTACCTTGGAGTTGCCAGCATTGAGGTTGGTGAAGGCATTAGAAGATAGAACTTTTGATGGTTCTATTGATAAAAGGATCATGTATCTAACTGAACTTGAGGAGCAGCGCACTATGGTGGTGGATCGTATTGCTGAACACCAAAGTCAAGTTAAGAAACTCTTCGACAAGAAGGCAAAGGCTCATGAGTTTTAGGTTGGAGATCAAGTCTTGTTGTGGGACAAGAGGAGAGAACCAAAAGGAATGCATGGAAAATTTGATTCCTTGTGGAGAGGTCCATTCACCATTCATCAGTTCTGTAGTGAAAATAGTTTCTTGCTGGAATATCAGGATGGGACACCATTCATGCTGCCTCACAGTGGGCAACATCTGAAGCACTTCAATCCTTGAAGTATCAGATAAGTTCAATTGTACATTTGTATAGTTTTGTGTTTTTATTTTTGTGTTTTCGTTTAGTCTTTTGTGTCTTTTTCTTTTTAGCTTGACTCTATAGCCCAATGCAATGGATGAAGGCACTTAGAGACTGGATTCTACTCCCTTCAATCATTTCAAAGTTTGATCGAAGAAGTTCCCTATTTAGAGCCAGCTGTTGTTCTCAAAATCAGATGCGCTCATTTTTGTAGACAACCCCCACGAAACTTGTCTGTTTCATGAATCTACACTCTAAGCTTGCCAATCGAGACAAGATTCCCTTGATCTCGTGCGAAGTCATTTAACATTCTAAACTGGTTTGTGACATTCCCTTGAATTGGTTTCTCGATATTCGCGAAGATCCTTCAAGTCGTAAACTGATTAAAATGTCAATTTTAGCCATTTTAGGAGTTAGTAAAATTTTTGAGTTTTTGACATGTAATGGCAGCATTTTTTGCCACTCTTACATGTCTCTTTTAAGTTGTTGCAACATATGTAATGGCGGCTAATTTCGCCGCCCTTACATACATTTTTATTTAAATATGCAATGGCAGTGAAATTTGTTGCCGTTACATATTTCTCCAATGTATACTATATTGCATCATCGGCGAATTTCGCCACCATTGCATGTGCGATGCTACTCATGCAGGATTGGCCAATTTTGCCGCTTGAGCAAAGATCCTTTGGATCTCCAACTTGGAGTGCCATTAATGGCCACTCGTGCCATTTTATAAATGTCTATTTTTGAGTTTTAAATACTCTTTTGGCCGTTCTTAATGTCATTCCCTCTCCTGCCTAGCCGATCTCTAGACTTCCCTCGCGTTGATTTGAGGCTCAATCGAGTTTGTCATCATCGCATCTAGGGTTTTCCACTGATGCTATACGTAAGCCTCTCATTTGTTTTCATTTTCCTTCCTAGTGTTTTGTTTGATATGATGATCAGTGTGTTTTTTTTTAATTTTGTTTTGTTTGATTTTTGTTACGTATTTTTGTTTTGCAATTGTTTTTCTATTTGTTATGCTCGTTTTTGTTTAAATGTTAGTTCGTTTTATGTGTCAGACATGTTTTCAGACCAGACCAATGGTGCCCTAGGTTATTACCTTATGGAGGTCGGTAGTTTCACCGCTCAAACCCTTAAGTGTTTGCCATATACCAAGATGTGTGAGGCGTTGAATTTCACTGGCCTAACACAAACAATCTCAATTCCTACCATTGTGCAGTGTTGCCGAAATCTACCGCCCTTCCCTTTCGTTACCTTGGTAACTTGTCATATGCGTTGTCGGCCATTTTCGCTGGTCGAACATCACGAAGACTGCAATCCTTACTATATTGCATCGTCGGCAGAATTTACCGCTTGAACACCAAAACCCTTGCAAGTAATAACATGCAGCGGTGGCATTTTTCACCGCTTATGCATGATAACTAATGATCTTTCAAGTGACTACCTGTCAGCGTCGATGAATTTTACCGCTCAGACACTACCTTATAAAATGTCTCACATGCAATGTTAGTAGAAAATGCCGCTTCAATATAAACTTTGCAAATCCCTTCTTACCTGCATCAGTGGCAAAATTCGCCGCTCCCGCACAACAATTTTTCTGACTACGTGCAGTGGTGGAAAAATTCGCCGCCAATGCACATAAGAAAATCCCTCAGATGCAAGGCCGGCAAATTTCGCCGCCCATGCAAGCACCCTCCCAGACTTTCCTAACTCTAGGAAATTTTCATTTTTTGATTTTCTGAGCCCGCTTTCCTCTGATTTTTGGCCTGCTCGCTCTATAGCCCTTTTTCAAGCACATTTCCATAGTCATGATCATCAACATGCAATTTTCCCAAATTGCCAATTTTTTCCCTGATTGCATGATCATGACTTTTTGCTGCAGTTTCTTCTATGGATCTTCATTCTCCATTGGCGTCCTCTTGGTGAAAGCTTGTCCAGATGACTGAGTTGTCCCTGAAGAAATCAAAACCGATGAACTACAAATATCAAGGTGTTTTCCCAATCACCTCAATCAAATCTAATGTTGACGACATTAGAGATATAGAGATTGGCCATGTGGATATGGCTGAGTTTGTAGAGAGAACCAAGTCCAGTAACCCCAGTGCTATGATGAAGAAGATAGTTTAAAGTAATATTCATCTGGTGTCATCTTTTCCAGTGGCAGCTCACAACACATAATTTGTTCTTCAATGTGCTCATTTCTATAACAAAGACACTAGAGTTGTGGTAGACGCCAGTGGTAATGTGATAATCAGGTTGGATCCTGAGTTCATTGATAAGGTGTTCATGTGTCCTCCTACTACAAAGGTGTTGAAGCTCGACTTTGTTGAAGCACAGAAGGAATATGACAAGAATCTAGAAAAAGTGAAGAAAGTGATCAACGATAAATGGTTGAAGACTGCAAGGTCAAATTTGTCAAGGTGGCCACATAGTTTTCCTCGAAGTGACTTTGTGGAAGAAGTGCGTGACCTGATTACTCTCCTTAGTAGGATAAGAGGTTTGTCTTCTTCTTCACAGTTTCATGAATGGATGTATCCTTTCATTAAGGTCATACTCCAAGGTAAGCAAACCATTTTCTGGGGAGAACAAATCAGTAACGCTTTGCATGAACAACTGACGAAGGTATCCACTACCTCCAAGTTCTACATGACTTCCTATCTGGTGTACATTGTAGCCTCTATGAGGATTTTTCTAGAATTAACATCAGAAGGGGATAGGAGGGTAGTTACTGTATACCAATACTATTCCCAGTTGACATTGAAAGGCTCAATTCATCATTTTAGAAGAGTGAATGATGCATTCTTTACTGTATTTTTGTGTCTTTTTGATCCCCAATTGGAATAAAGAAGAATTTCAGATGAGGCATGGACAGTGGTAAATGACTTCAGGTGTATGTTCTTACAATTTCCTTCTTTTTCATACTAAAGGGTTGGCTTTTTCCAAGGTTACCCCTATATGCTTCCAAGATTCCCTTCAGATAAACTAGTCTTGATGGAGTTGTGCAGACAAATGATTGTCGTGCATAACAAACAAATGGAACTTAAGAAGCCTGGTTTCAAATTCCCAGTTGAAATCGGTAGATATTCAGTATTGACTGCCGCAAAGGCAAGGGCCATGGAGACAGAGATGCAACTGGTCACCATGAAGCAATTCAAAAGGAGACCAAAGTTTGACTACAGGGGAGTGAAGGATAAAATTAGAAGGAAAACTCAATTTCATGAACCCATGGTAGAAGATGTTTAGGTAGATTTGAGGACAGAGGAAGATATCAGGAAGCTAGACTACAGTAGGTTGTCCCTTGAACAGGTTGAATATCTTGGACTTGCCGATATTCCTGAGGATCTTGTGGATGATGGGGAATTGGTTGATAACAAATATGATGCAGAACAGATTGCTAATACTCCTCTCCCTCCAATCCAATGGTCCCAAAAGGAGTTGACCTCATTGAGGAAGAGATTTGAGCCCATATTGGCTAACACCAATAACTAGCTGGCAGATAAAGGAATTACTCTAAAAGAATTCCTCACTGGATCAGAAACTAAAGTTCAAGAGCAAACTGGTAAAAAGGTGGAAAATAGAATGAAGAACAAGAGTGATGTTCCCTCATCCTCTAAAACACATAAGCCTAAAACCAAGTTTGTGACAAAGAAGTCCAAGACTATGGAGAAAGAACCTGAAGTAAAAGAAATGGAAATTGAGGAGCCAGCAATTGAGGAATCAGCCATCGAAGAGATGGAAGTTGAAGATAGGGTTGCGGATCAACAAGAGGAAGAAGCTTTGTCTTCGCAAGAGAATGAGCAACAAGAAGGAAGAGCCTCTTCCCCTTTGCCTGATACACCTGTTGGAGCTCCTGTGTCTGTTTCCCCTATTGATATCCCCTCTTTTGAATCTCCTTCTCCTTCTAAAATAATTTTTGACAATCCCCAAAACACTTTCAAAGATGTTCTCCACTCTTCAGAGTCTATTCCTATTTTATCTTCTTCATCTTTTGATATTGGGGATGCCTCTATTTTTGATCATTTTGTAATGAATACTGAGCAAGTTCCTAGTGCAAATGTAACAGGTGCAGTTTTTACCAACACTCCACCTATTGTTTCTACCACCAATACAAGCACAGTTCCTGGAACGCCAGCAATGGGAATGGATCCCAATGTGAGTACTTCTTTGCTTCCACCTTGGTTATCAGCTTACACACCGAAAAGGAAAAAGCAAGCCATCTCTCCAGATGACTTTGATTTCAGTAAGCTAGTGCCCGCAAAGCCCAAGGCCCCAAAGAAACCAAAGATTTTGTCCAGAATGATCAAGGACAAAGGACATAAATTTCTGGAAATAGCAAAACCCCCACAAGGTGCAACCATGGAAGATTTTTATATGAATGATTACTCTATCTCTAGAGTTGAATTGAGTAAAATAACCCTTGAAAGCACTAAGAGTGATATGCAGTAAGCCATGGACATCCTAATTCAAAAATTTGACAAGGAAAAGGAAATGAAGGATCATTATAAGGCGATGGTAGAACAGCTAACTGCGGTGGTAAGGAAAATAACTTTGAGCTCAGAAGTAGTTACTCTAGAGGTCGTATCTGTAGAAGACCCCATCATTCTGAAAGCAGAAAAGACCCACCTCAAAGGAAAAGTACTTGAAGAGTACTTAGACAGGATGTGTGCACAAGGAGTCTCTTTACTCACAGACATATCTGAGAAGACAGATAAAATGAGAAAAATAAAAGCAGAACTTGATGATCTCATTGATGCTATCTCTCAAGATATTGAATGCATAGAGAAGAATCATGACAAATGGGTAGAAATGAGGAAACTCAAAATAAGTACCCTAATATCAATTGGTGCCATTTCTAACAAGGATTCATATACAAAAACAAAAGAAGCATTGATGTACAGGAGCCATGTGCTTAGGGAGTTGATCAACGATCTTGAAGCTGCAAAGGAAGTTAGTGAACAAAGCGATATTAGCCTTTTGCATAAGTTGGAGGAGTTACCTTGTAAGCTGGTATCACAGGACAACCAATTTCTTTCTACAGGAGAAATGGTTTAGGTATTTGAAGACATGTTCTAGAAAGAGTTCGAAGATAAAACATTTTCAATGACTTCTGTGGACAATATTTTCAACAATCAGTTGACTTTGGATAATCTGAAAACCAAGTTAACTAATCATGCTAAATCAGTCACTATAGTGAAAGATGCCATAATACAAGCTAAGATGATCTTCAGGAACACAGTTAGCCAGGATAGCATTGGGATGCAAGCGACCTTCACAATGTATGATGCTCATATGAGGAAAGATGGCAACACAAATTGAAGCAATTGTTTTTTCCTTAGTTTATTTTTTATTTTTCACATGTACTTTCAAAACAATTCTGGACATTTTTACATGTACATTTTTCATATTAATTACATGTAAAAATATAGGAAGTCCCAAGTCAATAAGGACTCCTATTTTTGAATAAGTCAAAGTAGTTAGGATTTTTCCTAAATTTTCTGAAGGCCTCTCCCTATAAATAAAGAGGGCCTCTTTTGTAAATATTATCTTTTGTCTATTGCAAGAATACTCTGGCAAATTGAAAAGCAAATCAAGACTTTGTGCTTCTTTGTGAAAATCAATTATAAAATATTTATCAATACAAGAAAGCAAGTTCAATTCCAATCTTTGTTTTGGGATTATTTGTGTCGTGATAGTATTGTTCTTACGTCTTGCTATCATAATCTTCTTTGGTAATAATTGAAGTGTGGAGTTTATGTCAAGTGATTGAAGAGCACTCTTAATTTGATACTGATAGACTTTGTGTTATCAAATCAGTTGTGAGGATTATGTTTATGTTTGTGAGAATAAAATAGTTTGGAGACTTTGTGCTGCAAGTTGTTATATTCAATCTACTTTTATCATCTTGAAGAGGAGTGAAGACTTTGGGCCGCATTCAACTTCAAATAGTTCTATTTGCAATTAGTAAGTGAGGTAACAGAAAACTTTGTGTTTCTACGATGTTGTGATAATTTATAAGTCCTTTATCAATAGTTCGAAGTATAAACATCTATTCTGAAAAAAGAGAATGAGATGAAATGGAACCACCACAAACATAGTTTTTGGTGTACATAAATTTCATAAGTTATTTTTGTAAAAATCAAGTAACTAGAGGGAACTTCCCCTTGCTGAGAGGAGAGACTTTGTCTCATCATAGCTGTGGCTGATATACCCATTTTGCCGTTAGTGAGTTAATGACAAAATATTGACCCAACAACTAGATAAGCATCTTTTGAAGATTAGTTTCAACAAAGGTACTACTGACAGTAACTTGTACTTCAAAATTGATCATGAAAATATCTTAATTGTTGAAGTGTTTGTTGGTGATATCATTTTTGGAGGAAGAGATAGTATGTGCAAAACTTTTGCAAATCAAATGAAAAGTGAATTTGAGATGTCCATGTTTGGGGAAATGAATTTATTCTTGGGTCTGTAAATCCTTCAAACAAAGAAAGGAATCTTTATTTCACAGACCAAATATGTGAAAGAATTGTTGAAGAAATTTGGGATGGAAGACTCAAAACCAATGAGTACTCCCATGGCAACTAGATGTAAATTGAGCAAAGATGATGACTCTCCTAAGGCTGATCAGAAAAGTACAGGTCAATGATTGGAGGATTATTGTATCTCAGTCAAACTAGACCTAACATTATGAATGTTGTTGGTCTTATTGCTAGATTCCAAGATGATCCTAGAGAATCTCATGTCATGGCAATCAAGAGGATTCTTAGATATCTAAAAGGGACAGTTGAGTATGATTTATGGTATCCTAGAGATCATGATTTCTCTCTTCATGCATATACAAATGCAGATTGGGCAGGAGATGTGGATGACCGAAAGAGTACCAGTGGTGGAGTATTCTTTTTGGGGAAAAGAATTCTTTCTTGGCTATGATGAGACAAAGTCTCTCCTCTCAGCAAGGGGAGGTTCCCTCTGGTTACGATCTATCCATTGCAGAAGTAGAATATATTGCAACAGTAGGTAGTTGCACTCAAGTATTGTGGATGAAGCAAATGCTAAGAGACATCAAAGTAGAGTATGAGGAACCTATCACAATCTTCTGTGATAATTCAAGTGCAATAAATATATCAAAAAATCTGGTGTTGCATTCAAAAACAAAACATATATCCATCAAGTTTCACTTTTTGAGAGAACAAGTGAACAAGAATGAAGTTAGATTGGAGTTTGTGCCCTCCAAGGATCAGATTGTAGATATTTTTACTAAACCTCTACCGAAGGACTCTTTTGAGTATCTCAGGGAGAAGTGAGGGGTTATTACCCCTCCGGTTTTGAATTAAGGTGCACTGATGTGCATCAGTCTAGTGGATCTCACAGTCATATCTTGTGGTCTGGATTGATGATGGGAAGCTGCTACTCAGGGGGAGCAATTGGTATGATTTTGAGTGATGCAAGTATGTGCCCTTTGCCATTGATGTCAAAGGAGGAGAGAAGACATGTGAAAAACAAGTGGTTGTTGATCAAAGGAGGAACAACAAAGGAATATAAGACATGTGAATGGTTGTTGTTGATAGGGGGAGCTATGTCAGTAAGGAGAAGTTCTTATCTTGATGGTTAAAACAATTTTTCACATCATATGTTGCCATCAATGACAAAGGGGGAGATTATTGCAAGTATGGGCCTAACCGATGTTGTCATCAATGTCAACATACTTCTGTTGCATTGATGATAAGGATTGGATGAATTGTATGCTGAGGATATTGAGAAAATTAGTCCTATCAAGAACAGAGAAGAACAGTGAAGACAGTAAGGTAAAGATCCTAGCCAAGATGAAGATCAGAGGATGCACATCAAAGGGTTTGTATATAAATGTCTTAAGATGATCTAATAAAGATTTGAAAGGTCCGCATGAAGATCTGAAGGAGTTATGGCCACTTGAGTAAAACTAGTTCTGGCAGATGTTCAGAGGTGATAGAGTGACACAGATAGGTCTGGTGAGCTCCAGAAATGTAATATCTTATTCTGCAGATTTGGTGGAGTGTTTATGAAGTCAATGTGAATTGACAACTCAATTGGTTCGTGGTCTAGAGGTCCGCAAGCATCTATTCCAATATGACAGTGATGGCAGACTGTGTTCTTGAGGTTCCAGATGAAGGAGAGAATGATTTTAGCAAGCAAAAGTAGTGTGGATGTTCTTGGTGATTCAAGCAAGCTTGTGGAGGTCTTTGGATTGTGTCCAGTTCGTGTTGGTGGTCCGCATTGAAGATTGAGCTCGTAATTGAAGAATTACTTCTGGATGATGATGTTCTTCCTAAGTCTAGCCGACTGGATGAGTTACACATCCTGCTGATGATCTTGAAGATGTTATGTGAAGCATGGTGTGTTCTTAAAAGAAGATTGAAGTCCCAGATATGTGTGGTCGATAGTGTGATGATCTACATGAAGTCTTTTGTAATTAGTCAAGTTGTATTTGCTTTGTAAAGTGTGCCAACTTGGATGATTATCCCTAAGTCGATGTCTTGTATAAATAAGAGTTGTGAAGTCATTTCAGAAGCATCTTGGCGGAGATGAGAGTGTGGTAGAGAGTAGAGAAGTGAAAGACAGAGCAAAAGTATTGGGCTTAAATGGAATTGACTCAAGCATGATGAAGATGCTATTCTTTAGTTCAAGTATGTAATATTTATCATCCAGTAGACAATGTGTCTCTAGTAGGCAGTGGGCCTCTTGTAAGCAATGTGCTCGGGCAATGAGCCCTAATTGGCATGTGCCATTTTGTTCTTCTTATTCTTTTAACAGAGAAACAATCTTGGGTTAGTCACCCCGTGGTTTTTCCCTTAACCGGGTTTTCCACGTTAAAATCTTGGTGTCATATGTGTTATTGTGTTTCTACTCTTGAATTGTTGCATTAATTTTCCATGATTGATTTATTATTATGCTACTGAATTACAAAGAGGATTTAAGTGATTAATAGGAAGAAAGTTTTGGGACAACTGATTCACCCCTCCCTCTTAATTGTCTGTCTTGAATCTAACAATATGTCCTAAATGGATGATAAACTAAACTAGACTATGTTGAATTGCACTAATAGCTATAGATGTGAGCACTCAAATTGACAAAGTTTTCTTGCATAAAATGACTTGTTTCAAATGGGAGGTGGAGGTCTCAATTTATAGATTTTTAGAGATGGGATTGGAGGGTTAGGATCAATTTGAAGGACTAATGGTTGAGATTGCTTGAGGATCCTCAAGCAAGGAGAATT
This sequence comes from Cunninghamia lanceolata, assembly GCA_027924645.1. Classification (NCBI taxonomy): domain Eukaryota; kingdom Viridiplantae; phylum Streptophyta; class Pinopsida; order Cupressales; family Cupressaceae; genus Cunninghamia; species Cunninghamia lanceolata. The sequence continues at coordinate 6,354,193 of BSBN01000555.1, read as the reverse complement.
GGACAAATGGCATGATTGGATTGGATAAGAAGGTTGCCCCAAGATTCAAGGGATGATCAATAGATGAAAATACAAGTTTGAATAGATGGATGGCCAAGATTGAGTAGGTGTATGACATGTAAGGACTCATTTATGAAAAGGTAAGTCTTGGACTTTGTGAGAAATTTTAAATTCCATGGAGAGGACAAGTGGTATTTAAAATTAGAAGAATAGTGTTCAAATAGTGCCACATGGAATTTTAAATTGAGATGAATAGTGACACATAGAGTGGGATGAAAGAAAGAGGACAAATGTACTCAATTTGGAAGATTTGCCCATGCTTCTAAAGTACCACTTGTCATATACAAACATGTACATTGGATGACAAGTGGACTTCTAGAAACATGGGGGTTTGTAATGATGAATTAATTAAAATTAATTCATGTGCACATGGATTAGAAGAAAATAATTATGATTACAAAAAGTAATCAAAAGTGTACAAAATAGGGAATTAAATAAATATGATAATTATTTAATTTTTGGGATGAACTATAGTCAAAATATTGAATTTTCAAACTATAGTAGAAGAATTTGATTTTTATGATAGGATAAAGGTGCAAAATAAATTAATTAAATAATTAAAAATTATTTAATTAATAATCAGATTGGATGAAGTGATGCAGGTGGATTAGAGTTGAATGCGCTCATGGATGAAGTTGGTTGTGACCATTTTCAGGTGTCTACAAATGGATAACCTTACAAGGGATAAAAGTGCATGTCCTGTATTGCTGTAGCACTTGATTTGACATGTTTTATGTGTGAACTGACTCCCACCCAACAACCATCAGCCACTTGCTACTTCTGATCACCACAACCTTTCCAATAACTTATGCACAAATTCTTTCTTGAATGGTTTCAAATTGTGATTAATTTTCCATCACCACAACGTTGATAAAAACTTATGCACAAAATTCAATAAGGAAGAATTTATGCACAAATTCTCTCTGGAATGATTTCAAATTTTGATATATATTTTTAGCTTATATTGTGTGGATGAAATTTGATGTTCCTTGTAGTTTCCTATTGCGTCATGGTATAGGGTAGGTGTGACTCTGTTAACTCCCTCATATCCATTCAGATTCATAGATGTATTGATGGATATGAGGGAGGATGCTGGCAAAGGTTGTGGAATTTGGCTTTACACCAGCCAATTGCATTTGCTTTAAAATTTCTAAAATAGGCTTACATAGATCTAGTGCATGTTGTTTCCTTCTTTAACCATGTTATTCCCTAGCATTTGATGGGCAAATTTGAATGGATAACCTTACAAGGGATAAAAGTGCATGTCCTGCATTGCTGTAGCACTTGATTTGACTTGTTTTATGTGTGAACTGACTCCCACCCAGCAGCCATCAGCCACTTGCTACTTCTGATCACCACAACCTTTCCAATAACTTATGCACAAATTCTTTCTTGAATGGTTTTAAATTGTGATTAATTTTCTATCACCACAACCTTGATAAAAAATTATGCACAAAATTCAATAAATAAGAATTTATGCACAAATTCTCTCTAGAATGATTTCAAATTTTGATATATTTTTTAGCTTATATTGTGTGAATGAAATTTGATGTTCCTTGTAGTTTCCTATTGTGTCATGGTATAGGGTAGGTGTGACTCTGTTAACTCCCTCATATCCATTCAGATTCATAGATTTATTGATGTCTATGAGGGAGGATGCTGGCAAAGGTTGTGGAATTTGGCTTTACACCAGCCAATTGCATTTGCTTTAAAATTTCTAAAATAGGCTTACATAGATCTAGTGTATGTTGTTTCCTTCTTTAACGATGTTATTCCCTAGCATTTGATGGACAAATTTGAATGGATAACCTTACAAGGGATAAAAGTGCATGTCCTGCATTGTTGTAGCATTTGATTTGACCTGTTTTATGTGTGAACTGACTCCCACCTAGCAGTCATCAACCACTTGATTTGACCTGTTTTTAGTTGTATTTAGGCATTCTTACTGTAAAAATACAATCAAAATTTTAAAAAGACTATATCATATGAAAGGAGAGATTTTGGACAAACTGTCAAAATTTATATGGGATTATATATATATAATCTATTTATACTAAGGTATGTCATAGTATTTTAAAGGCAGTTGTCATAGTATTTAAGCCATGTTCCCTAGCATTTGATGGGCAAATTTGAATGGATAACCTTACAAGGGATAAAAGTGCACATCTTGCATTGTTGTAGCACTTAATTTGACCTGTTTTATGTGTGAACTGACTCCCACCCAACAGCCATCAGCCACTTGCTACTTCTGATCATGCCACAACCTTTCCAATAACTTATGCACAAATTCTTTCTTGAATGGTTTCAAATTGTGATTAATTTTCCATCACCACAACCTTGATAAAAACTTATGAACAAAATTCAATAAAGAAGAATTTATGCACAAATTCTCTCTAGAATGATTTCAGATTTTGATACATTTTTTTAGCTTATATTGTGTGGATGAAATTTTACAAACCCATTTTACTTGCACATACAATCATATAAGGTGCAGGTTTATTTCAAACACTGAACTATACATCATGCCATAAAAAATGTTTGACAAAAAATGCCAATGTGAAGATCTAGATACATCGTGCCATACAAAATGTTTGATAGAAAATGCATCCCAAGGTGAAGATGGCATACCTGGTTGAGACTGTTGCAAAAGGTGACGGGAAGGTCCTTCACATGAAAATCTTTCAAACCCTAGGTCACTGTCACTGTTGGAAAATGGCTGTTGTGAAATGTGGCAATTTCATTTTTTGTGTTTTTAATAGCATGATTTTAGGTGAAACTATCTCGCCCCTAGATTGACTCGCCTGAGAATAGACTGCCACATATGTGCCACGTAGTGGCTACGTGTATTCAGGTGAAACTATCCCACCCCCAAATTGACTCTCATGAAAATGACTTGCTCTAAATTGTTTTGTTGGCTCAAATTGTGACACAGCTTTGTACTTTTACCCATAGGCATACAATATCAACTATATGCAATGTAAAATATATGTCCACAACAAAGGAACCCAATAAAAAGTCATTCCCCTCTGGGTGAAGAAAATAGATCACGGGTAGCCTTTGATATTCGAGGGGATGGAGATGCATATGAGAGTGGTCTACTACGAACTTGAGGGCTGCTCCTCCTATTTATTTCTTCATGGAGCTGTAGCTATTACAATAAAAAGTATAAACATTAATATATAGAAATTACATTATAAAAAATGAAACATTTAACAAAATAATCACTTACCGCTGCCAGATAATCTCTCGCCTCATTTGCCTCAGTACTAGGATCAAGCTATGGCATTGTAATGTCCTATAGAAACCATCAAAAGAGAAATTAAACTTCAAATCAATAATCATTTGATTTTTCAATAATAAACAACGAATGTAATTTGAAATTTACTAATTTGCCTCATACCCCCATCAAAGGCATGGAGCTATCAATCGTGGAAGACACACCATGCTCCATAGCCCTATGAACTTCGGGAGGTGTCTCCACTTGCATCATTTGAAAATAAAACATTATTCAATTAGGAAAACTAGAATAGTGATGCAAGTCATGGCTCCTAACATACACACACATTCACCTAAACATGGAAGTACACACAATAAAACACACAAGTCACATGCATATATACAAATTAGACGAAGATTCATATGAGGATTCATGACTATTGTGTGGCATAAGGGTCAACAAATGAGGGACCATAATAGCATCAAATTTTAGGTTTAATAAGTCAGAGAGGGAGTGAAGGTGTTAGTTTAGGTTTAGGTTGGTGGTTGGGTGGGGTAGGGTAGTGCTCAAATTTTTATTTGTTTGGTAGTGATGGAGGTAGGACAATGGGTAATATAGATGGTTTTAATATGTCAGGAAAAGATTGGTGATGGGAATGAGGAGCAGAACAAGGGATACAAGAATGGCACTAGAAATCACATGGACATTAGGTAAATTTATGGGTTTACGGGAAGGAGGAATATCAAGAGTTTGTGGGATAATAGGAGGGAGAAAAGATACTAGATAGGACAAGAAAAAGCATATTTAAAAAATTTCTTATCATTTTCTTTGTCTTGAGGTTTGTCAGGGGGTGGGTTAGAAGCAAACTAGGTCTGGGACATCTGGTAGGGGTAGATTAGGAAATAGGTGGGGCAGATATGGGTTGGTTAGTAGGTTGGGTGTAGTGTTGGGGAATTTTCTTAGGCCTACTTTTGGAAGTGGATGGGGAAAGGTCCTACACTTTTCTTTTACTTTATCTTGGAGGGGTGTTAGATGGGAGATAGAAGTCAACATGAGGAAGGTGAAGTAGTAATAGGTGGATATATGGTAGGGAAGATAGGGGCATAGCTAGTGAAGTAGGTGAAGTAATAGAAAGAGGTTGTGGGGTTGGGGCAGCAATGTATTTAGAGGCATAAGATAGGTAAAGATGAAAGAGGGAATTGGTATGAGGTTGAGGTGGACCAGAAGGGCTTGACAAAAAATAATCTAAGGAGAAGTACCTTAAGGTAACAACTAGTTGGTATGGGATATGAGAAATGGTGAAGACATTACCATCATGGGGAATTTAAGGCACTAGTGGATGATAGTTTAGGGACAACACACATTGCAATGAGCCAAGGATGACCTAAGAGAATAGATAGTGGTATGAGGTGGGCATGATATGACATGAGACATCTAGGAATTTAGGTCCTGCCTAGATTAGTAGGGTGAGGGAGCCAAAAGTAGGTATAGAAGTGTCATTATGTCTACAATAGGAGATATCTGAGGGGGATAAGAATCTCTTTGCAACCTAGTGATGTATAAGTGTTCCTTTGTAACTGCATTAATTCCACCTTGATGTATAAGTGTTCAACCTTGATTCAACTATCATTTTGTAGTGTACTTGTGCCTCAATCTATAGAGGATCATTATAATCATCAGTAGGCACATTGTCAAGCAAGAAGGTGATGGTAGGAGTGGGTTGAACAATGAAATTATAAGGTTGAATGTCTAATGTGCCTATCATCTCAAAGAATATAGTAGTATTAAAGGAAGGGTCCTCATTAGACTTAGATGGGTTAGATGTAGGATCAAAAGTAGGGATGCAAGAAATTGAGCCAAAAATATTGACATAGTTTGTAGGGGAATGGGTTAGTGTATATTTGAAGATTTTGGTTAGGGATGACTTGTTGACCCCATAATCAATACCTAAAACCTAGATGATGTTGGAGTCAATCATATGCTATATATGATGTCATAGGCTCGTGCCCCAGTTAGGGTTAGCCGGTAGAAGATATCAATTAAATGCAAATAAAGATTAAATAAAGGAATGAAAAATACATAGAAATAATAACAGCGAGAGACAAATTTTAACATGGTTCACCCAAACTTGGGCTACATCCACCAACAAAGAGTCTAATATTATTATCCAATAAATCAAACTGATTACAACCAACAATCCTTGCAACTCAATACCGCTGCAAAATGCTACAATACATCAATGGAAACCCTAACCCTTAGCCACTTTTATCAAGCCTTATGTCAGTTACAAAAAAAGGGTTTTTTATGTTGGCCAATAGAAAAATAACTCCCAACGCCTTAATAAAATAATAAAAAATCGTTGGAAGTTTTGGGGGCACCGCAAGGGGCATTGCCCCCAAACCCCCGCAAGGGGCGTTACCCCTTGACCTCATTAAATAATTTGGGGGGAAATTGCGTTGATAAAAGTGGGGTAAATTTAACCTCATGTCTTGGGGTCTAATTGGTGGTAACTGGATGAGTTTATTCAAGAGAATTTGTTGAAGAATACTTTGGAGGGGATCAACAAGCTTTGGTAGACATGTATGGAAAATGTGGTAGCATAGACAAGGCAGTGAGTTGTTTGAAAAGATGCCTCAAAGAAATATGGTCTCATGGTGATGTACTTGTCTATGCATTTGCTTGTCATGGCATTTCATGAGACCACATTTCTTTGAGGTGTTTTCTCAAAAAACTATATTGTAATTGAAATTTTGTCATCTATCAACATCTAGTTATTAGTTATGCAATGTCTAGTAATGCTTTGAGTTTGAAAGATGTGGAATGCAATGTAATCAATGATATGAATATAAACTACAAAAATCTAGTAAGTACAATTCATTAGTTAAACTATTTATTTTATTACCTGAGTGAAGCTTTGAACTCCACCACCACTTGGAGGCATTGCCATGAAATCTCTAAGATTAACCTATTCAACATTCAAAATCACATATTAGAATACCATTCATATAATAATGCTATTCACATGTAATATTTATAATTGTTTACTAGTTACATAGTTCGGCAATACATGTCGTAGGGTAATATGGAGGTAGAGAGTCGTTGAAAACTGAATGAACACTATGACCCTAAAATTTCATTAAAATCATCAAACTAAATTAGTTAACCTTGCATTTCAAAAATGACATTTAATAAATTAAATTCAATGAACTTGCTAACATTTACCTGAGTATCAAGGCTGAAAGTCTCACTTAGGAGGGCATCTATAATCACCATCTGCTCAATAGTAGATGTAGCCTGCGCACCTGCGTCTCGACTATCTATGGGGCCATAACCACAGGCTGACCCGCAAGCCTAACAAGTATGGGGTGGAACCCTACTCCTTGAACTCTCCCCTCGACTCATGCTGTGCTGCAGGACTGACATGCTCTATGATGCTCTGGGTTAAGGCACTAATGGACTGAAGTGTCTTGACCTTAGCACTCTCATTCACAATGGAAGGGATAGACACGTGTTCATGGGTTGGTCTGGCAAGTGCTCATCTCGTTGGTCGTTGTGGGTCAACACGTGCCCCTGGTATATCCTGTGCTGACCCCCCACCTCTACCCTAGAAGTCCCACATATTAAAATAGTTTGGCACTTTATTTTTGACAAACTCACAGTAGAGTTTCCTCAAAAAGTCTTGCACGGGACCTCATTATTGTTGCATGAAGGATGGTCAAAAACCATCCACCACCTCTGCCCAAAATTGTCCCTTATCACTTGGTTGTTGCACCAATGGATGGGGAACCTCTTGGATGTAAGGGGTAGAGGTTGATTTGTTCGTGGGTCTGTGAAAATGGAACACAAGTCCAATTTTGTAATTTGTTCATTTTTAACTTGTTCATAGGACAACTTGTCTACATAGAACTCTCTAAATTCTCTCCTCTTTTTTGACCAACTAGAGATTTGCTTGCTAATTGAATTTACATTCGATAACAGAGATTCAAGGGATTGAACAAGTGTGGATCTATGCGAGGTTGAAGTTGCAAGATCTTTCAACCTTCCAATTATGTCCTCAATTTGTTTTTTATTATTTTCAATTTGCCCCATTAATTTTTCTTGTGTTACAGAGGCATATTGAGGAATGAATGGAGGTGTTTGTTGTTGGGGTTGTTCTTTAGCAGGTATTTTCTATTCAGGTGATGGAGGATTTTCAAGATTTTCAGGAGGAGGAGATGCATTATCAATTCCTATAAATTAAAGAAATTTACACCAAAAAACTACTTAAACCCACCTATTTAGCAACAAATTCACAAAAAAAGCAAGTAGAACTTACTCCTTTGGCCTCCCCGACGTCGTGGCAAAATTTTGACGATGAATCAACGATAAATAGCTAACGATATGCCCTTCGATAATGCGATCGTGCTTTCCTTTGTCTACAAGTCACGGGTTTGCTAGAAAATGAAATGAAACAATGAACAAACACATGTTTTTTTTTTTAATACTTGAGCATAATGCGAGCGCGTTATGGCTTGGTGTAGCCTACACCAAGCCATGGCTTAGATTTTTTTAAAAAAAGTTGGCCACTTTTTGGCCCCCCAACTTTTTGCACCCGCCCAGCCCTAATGCTACACACAACACACCATCATGGTCACCATCATCCTCCATATGTTGGTGTGCCTTGACAACATGACCATTGGATCACTAGGCTATTTGAAACACATATGTTTTCATGGTTGTCCATATGCACATGGTGCACTGCCATCATGATCCATTATATCATGGTGCATAACACCAATGCTATGACAAATAATAGGCTACTCTTTGTACAGATATTACTATGACAACATTCATCATTTCCATCTTCACCAACCTATGTGTCCTCATATCCTTCATCACTAACATTCACCCTTTAATCCCTCCCTTCTATCACCTTCAATCCTCATCCCAAATCCAAATCCCTATCTTTGCTAACCTCAATTTCATCCATTTCGATAGCACAATTGTGTTCTTTGAACTCGCTCATCCTCTCGAGGGGGCATCCTCCTATCATTCCATTATCCAATTGAACCCCAAATCTAAGCTTATACCAAGTGTCAAAGCATCTTTCAAATCAAATCAATCATTCATATTAACAAATACTAATTAGGTTTAGTCATATTGTGTTTAACTGATCCATGTATGGGAGGAGGGTCTAGGAATGGCCAAGAGAAGTATTTCATTTTCCCAACTTGAGAATTGTTAAGGATTAGTGCATTCTTAAAGATATAAGACATTACTATTTTAGATATTGATGTTTATAATTTATTTTTAACTTCGATTGGAGAGAAAGATCTTTTTAAAAATCTATAGTTGTGTTCCCTCCACAAGTGCCAAATTAGGAGTGATAGGATAATTTTTCAAATACAAGCATAGGTTGAGTCCTTATGTACAAGATGGGCCAACTCAAAAATAGTTGAAATAAAGTATTAAAGAAAACTTCTTCCCAATGAAGCTTGTTATAGGTCCCCACTTCCAACACTTGATACTAAAAACATAGTTGAGCAATAGATGATCTATATCCTCTAATTCTTCCTCACATAATACATATTTAAATGAAGTAGTAATTCCCATTTTCCAACCTTTTACTTGTAAGGAATTTGTTATGACGAGCTAACCATGCAAAGACACCTAATTTTGGAAGGCAAGCATTGTCCCATCAAAGAGAAGATGACTAGTGTATTGTCTTATAGGAGTAGTTTAGTATCCTTGTTTGACCTAATTGTTATTTGAATGTCTTGGTCAACTTTTACTTATCTAGAATTTATATTGTATGGAACATATTGTAATTGAATAAAAGTGGATTGTGATATTAATCAATCATCAACATTCAAATACATTTAAGAAGTGATAATGCAATTAGAAATGTGCATAGCACAAAAATAAACAATTCTACGATTTCTTTTAATTTGTAAGAATAATACATTTTTAGGTGCCTTATTACATAATGTATCATGAAAAAGTTATAGTGTTATTGGAAAATTAAATGACTTAAAAAGACAATTATAAATTTATCATATTTATTGTGACACTCTTAAGTATCTTTAGAAATAATAATCTTTGTTAGGAAATTAAAATATCTATAAAGTTGCTTCTTTCTTATAAACTCATTGAAAACCTTAAAATACTATAATCAACATTTAAATTGTTAAGCTTATTATTGGTAAATTAAATTACCTCTAAAGTTGCTTCTTTCATGTTTTAAAAAAGATTATGAGATAAATAAGAATACTTAGTAATTAAAAGTTAAACAATTCCTTTAATTGTTTTAGTTTTAGTTATAGTACCAAAAAAAAGTGTTTATCTCCCAGCTTTACCTTGTTTAAGGTTTTATGTTTAATGATTTATTATCTTTTAATTTTTTAGCTTATCACTTATTTTTCTATACACTTTTGTCAAGAAAATTTCATGGGTTGCAAAGGCACTTTAGTTGGAAGGAGACCATGATTACCAACATTGTCATCAACAATGAAAATGGGCTTTGTAAAAGGAATCAAAGAAATTTTTATGCATATTTTATTTGGTCTCATAGACAATTTCATATAAGAAAACAACATTACAACTATTCTTTTTTATATATGGAGGAATTAGCACTAGACATGACCACATTTGTGAGGTCCTAATAACACAACCTCTATAACCTCCTACCACATGAGCTACCCTTACTCATGCAGTAATTGAAGGAAGAGATTTGAACCTACAACCATTGTCCCTATCTTTCAACGGCTTAACCGTCTAGTCTTAGAAATTTTCTTCATCATTGTTAATAATAATTTCTCTTATTTCTATTGCATTATTTTAGTTTTAATAAATATAACTATATATTGTAGACATGAGCTTTCCACAGTCCATAGAATCTAGAGAGAAGCAAAAAAATACACACAATTAAATCCAAAAGCACTTCTCTGAATAACTATATATGTGTGTCACATCCTTGAAGTTGAACCCCCTCTAGATATAAGTAAAATGGTACCCACTCAAACTCATTGGCTTATTAATTTTAAAGCGAATTACGCTAATTTAAAGTTGAAAAGTTCAAATTCAACTATCGTGTGAAAGTTTGATGGGTAGAATTCATTTGAAGGTGCATAAATGGGATTTGAATTGGTCTTGCAAATAAAAATCATGGACCCGTTAATAATGACAAAGTGAAGTATTAGACCCATTCGAGATTCAAAATAGAGCTATATTTTCAACAAAAGTTGTTAATTTTATTATTCATGGTATAGTACCTTTGAAAGTTATCTAAAATGCTACATATGAGAGAGAATCACTGATAAATCTATTGAGAACTAAAAATGACAAATAACATAGGTTTAAGATCTCTTATATTCTAAGATAAAAGACATTAGTAAAAAATGTCAATAGATATAAATATTTATAATTTTGTTAGTCAATATAATTTATAATTTAATATAAGTATTATATTAAAATAACGAAAGTACCCAAAAGAGGTACATATTACAAAATATGATCTCGTCTCCATGCCAATAATAAGACTTTGTTAGTCAATTATTACATATTTACATTTTAAAAAATTATTATATGTATTTTTTTTTGGTATAAATATGTATATTTATCTGCCATTTCTTTGATAATACTTAATATGATTCTCTAGAAGTAGACTTATCCGTGATTCTCTTAATTAAAGTATACTTTTGCGTGATTCTTTTTAATATCTTATCATTCTAGATATGGTTTCCTATGATTTTGGACATTTGCAATAACTGCCATGGACAAATGGCGATAAAGTCAAATGGTGTCTGCATCGTGTATGTACAAGAAGTTATGTCTATGGCACGTTGTTTGAATTTCAGTGATAAATGACAAAGCTGTTTGAAAATGATAAATATAGGTTGTTATCTTGGCACATAAGATTTTTTGATGAAGTTAAATCCCCTCAAGTCAAGTTCTGCCAGCACAGTTTGTTCTAGAATCTAGATACCCGCTTGAAAACGCAATATTTGATTTAGTAGCCTAGACTCCAGAGACAAGTTGCCACAAGTCTAGTCAAAGTCAATAGTCAAATATCAATTTTTTAAAGTTTGGAACCTTCTGATCGTTATGATTAGTTTAAGCCACAATACGGGGATCTCATCTCTAAGCATGAACACTCTGGAATTTGAATCTTGATGACCATCCAACCATGCCCTTAAGTATAGTCAAATATCAATTTTGATTAATAAAAACAAAACAAATATTTTGAAATGTAAAATTACTGTTAGATTATTTAATTGTTGAAGTAGATGGTGTTTAAATAGAGTAGTTGGACAACCCAAGGAAGAGTATTATAAATGCTTCCACTGGAAAATATCTACAAACGCGTTTAGATTGTTTGAAGGTCTTACTGTATTATGTCTGTAAGATCAGAGAGTGAAGTGCAGTCATGGACAGACAACCTACGGCAGGGAAGCCGGCGGCTATTCGAAAGATCCGAGAGTTTTTTCTCAGACGTTTCAACAAATCGGCTAGATGATGAAGAGTCCCTGAAATGGGCGGCCATTGAGAGGCTGCCCACTTATGATCGCCTAAGAACTACAATTCTTAGAGACATTCATGGTGAGGTGGATGTATCAAATATCCAACTGGAATCTCGCCAAGGAGTGCTCAATAGGCTTGTCAAAGTTGCAGAGCAGGACAATGAACGATTTCTCACTCGCCAGCGTAAGAGAATCGACAGGTTTGTGGAATTCTACTTAAACATCATCTATTTTAATGATTAAACAGTCAATAGATGTGTCAGGTTTTTATTTTTCTAACATTTGTGGGATTGATTCATTCAGAGTTGGGATTAAATTGCCCGAGGTTGAAATACGTTATGAGCACCTGAATGTCGATGCCAATGTCCATATCGGTGGCAGAGCGTTGCCGACACTTACCAACTATGTGGCCAATATAGTGGAGGTATTATTATTATTGATATTGGATTTGAATGCTTCTGGATTTGACTGCGTAATGTTTATTTCCATCAATGTTTGGGATCATACTCCATGATCCATCATCAGGGTGTAGAGGTAAAGAAAAGGATGATCCAAAATGTTTATGAAACTAAATGTTATGCAGTGGAAATCTAATGTCTTTAGTGATTATTATTCATCAATAGGAAATAAGGGAATGGTGATAATGTTGAAACCTGCAATTTTAGGGGCTGTTGGAATCACTTCATTTATACAAGGGCAACAAAACAACCATGACTATTCTTCGTGACGTCAGTGGTGTGGTGAAGCCTGGCAGGTAAACCATAACTACAACCAAACATAAACATGCTCTTCTGTTGTAGATGAGTGTTTCAGGATTTAACTGTGTGAAAGTTTTTCTCTCAATGTTTCAGATCACACTCCATGATCCATCATCAAGGAATTATAGAGCAAGAGAAATAGAATGATGATGAATCATGGAGCGTGATCTGAAACATTGAGAGAAAAACTTTCACACAGTAAAATCCTGAAGCACTCATCTACAATAGAATGGACTGTGGAAATCTGATGTCTATTATGCTCTTCTATTATTATGCCTAAAATGTTAATATTCAAATTGGAACTGTGTAGGATTACGCTCCTTCTTGGACCTCCTGCTTCGGGCAAGACTACGCTGCTCTTGTCTCTTGCAGGAAGGCTGGACAAAGCTCTCAGAGTATGCCTTATTTCCATGCCTTCACAAAATTATGAATTAAAATAGCTTACTCCATTGTTTTTGCTGCTAGGTGCTCACTGAAACATATTAGTGCAGGTTACAGGATCAGTAAAATACAATGGACATAACATGGACGAGTTCGTCCCAGAGAGGACATCTGCTTACATTAGTCAGCATGATTTGCACATTGGAGAACTGACTGTAAGAGAAACTTTAGACTTCGCTGCTCGCTGCCAGGGCGTTGGCTCCAGATATGGTATTGCTTACAAGTGTTAATATTAATCTAAAAGCACTTCTATCTGTATTTTATGGACTGTACTATAGTATTAATATTAGTTTTTATTAGTATTTTTTTAAATGGAGGATGAAAGAAAAGGCAGAGGAAATATGTCTCGTTTCTTTTTACCATACACAGGTCATTGTTTGGACAGAGCAAATACAAGAAAAAAAACATACATATATTATAAAGATATTAAGCTGCTGTCATATTTACATAGCAAAGCAAGATACATATTCTTGTTTCAAAACAGACCTGCAGGCAGTTTTCACAGAGAAAAACAGAATATCTTTTTCTTAAAAGAGAGCTGCTGCTCTTACATTACAAAAACTCAGGAAAAACAGAGCAATACAATTCCTTTTTGCTACGCCTGCACACAAGAAAGAAAACAGCACTGTTCTAAAATTGACTTGACTGCATTTTTAATTATGAACTTTCCATATGCTAGAGAAGTTAGGCCATACTTCCAAGACCATTCCCTGCATAAATATTAATGACAAACAGGACAGAGGCAGGGGAGACCATGCTGGGAAATAAAGAGCTACAGAAAAACAGTACAGAACGGTTGTTGGGATTATTTTTCCAAACAGAGGAATCAATTCTTTGTGGGATCTGTGAAGCGAAGTCCTAACACGCCGTTATAACTACCGATCATATGATCTGTCCTCCACCCATACACGGCTTGACCGTCTACCCTTAAGGGCTAGTATTAGTTTTTATTATTAAATAGCGAGCTCTCTGACAATCAATAATGCATAATTTTTTTTTCTTTGCAGATATTTTAACTGAACTTTCCAGGCGAGAGAAAGAACAGGGTATCAAACCAGATCCGGACATTGATTTATTCATGAAGGTTTGTGAATCTATGTGAGTTTCAATGTCAAATCACTTTTTCCATGAATTTTCCAAGTTGATGGGAAGCAGTAAAACGTTGTTGCAGGCAACTGCAATAGAGGGACAGAAGACGAATATGATGACGGACTACATCTTGAAGGTAAATTTTCTTAGAATTATGTGGAAATTCGCCCAGAAGTAAGTACTTTTATCATTTGAGGTTTTGAATGGAAATGGTTGGAACAGATATTGGGATTGGACATATGCGCAGACACCATGGTAGGAGATCAAATGCGCAGAGGTATTTCTGGTGGGCAAAAGAAGAGAGTTACAACTGGAGAGATGATGGTGGGAGCCGCAAACGCCTTGTTTATGGACGAGATTTCAACCGGCCTTGACAGCTCTACAACATATCAGATAATTAAATGCCTACGCCAATACGTGCATGTCTTCAATTCAACCATGGTAGTTTCGCTATTGCAGCCTGCCCCTGAAACATACAATCTCTTCGACGACGTCATTTTACTTTCAGAAGGTTATCTCGTTTACCATGGGCCTCGTGAATCCATTCTTGAATTCTTTGAGTCCATGGGATTTAGATGCCCTGAAAGGAAAGGCGTTGCTGATTTTTTGCAGGAGGTACGCAACTTCAGAAGGTTTTTTTGGCAGGTGTTTTTATATGATATTTTATTTCAGAGACTCTGTGTAGTTTTTAGTCAAACACATGATCCAATTTCATGCGCCCACCGTAAACAGCGGGCAATTTGTGTGCGGACTGTTTTTCAAAATTTTCGACTTTTCTAATTGTCGACTTTTGCCACAGACCAGTTGATTCAACCAGTCTTTATATTATTGACCTCTAATGTCAATTGATTTGTTGAAAATCTGCTCTGTCAATTGATTTTGTCTGACGGTACCAGCTGTTTAAGCCCTTTCTATTTCATGAGTAGTGATTCATATGAACCCATCCCACTACTACTCCGACTCAAGCACGCTTAACCATTGAGTTTCCCCAAGATTAAATGAGGTAGCAAGCTATGTAGACCATTCATTCACAAGAGAGACGGGTTCATGTGAACCACTACTCATAAAATATTGATGATGTGTTTGACTAAAAACTACAACAATGAAACCCTTAAATAAAAAATCTCTAAATTCTGAATTGTGGGTGTTCTTACATTATCATTCTAACTATAACAGGTGACTTCGCCCATGGATCAAGAACAATATTGGGCAGATAGAAGTCAAGCATACCGTTTTATTCCCGTCAAGGAGTTTGCGGACGCATTCCAATCTTTCCACCTTGCTGTTAAAATGAGTGCAGAGCTATCAATTCCCTATGACAAAAACAAATCTCATCCGGCTGCACTAACCAAAGAGAAATTTGGTTTAAAGAAAATGGAGCTTTTTAAAGCATGTATGGACAGAGAACTTTTGCTGATGAAGAGGAGTTCCTTTGTCTATATCTTCAAATCCACTCAGGTATTTTATTTATATTTTGATTAACTAGTGAATTTCTTCCTCATTTTCTGTTTGTACAAATGTTTACAGAGTGGAAACATGTTTGACAGATCACCATAATTGCTTTGATTGCGATGAGTGTGTTCTTCCGAACCAATATGCATCAAAGAAATGTGAATGATGGATCGCTCTACTTTGGAGCTCTTTTCTTTGGGCTACTTCAGCTGATGTTCAATGGTATGGCAGAACTATCAATGACAATTGGCAAACTCCCAGTATTTTACAAGCAGAGGGACTTCAAGTTCTATCCTGCTTGGGCCTTCTCTCTTCCAACTTGGGCTGGAAAAATTCCTGTTTCCATACTTGAGTCTGTCATATGGACTGTTCTCACATACTATACCATTGGTTTTGCCCCAAGTCCTCACAGGTAAGACTTCTCTGAAACTTGTTATGTTTAGTGCTATTTTAGATGAAAATTCAACCAAGGATTTTCATTCTCTTTCTCTTGACCAAACAAGTTTGTAATTAGTTGTGCTGGTGAGAGTTAAAATGTAGAGAAAGTAGTTTTCTAAGGAACAATATATAACTTTTTCCTAAAATAAAATAAAATTTATTTGAAAATCCACAAGCTTTTTATTCTCTTTTAATGAGTTGTGAACCCATCATGTAATTTTCTTATTGATCTAAAATATTAAGATGGTGTGTTTTTAGGAGGAAAGGACAAATATTTATCACATTTTGATGTGGATAAGGTGTAAAGCTACTATTCATTGTTTGACCTTTCATTGAAATAATGTTTAAGTCGAGCCTTCAAATCACTGTTTGACCATTAAATCCTAATAATATTTAAGTAGAGTGTTCAAAGAAAGTAGAAAAAGTTAAAAATAAAAAAATATTTAAACATCAGTTTAATAGTCAAAGGTCAATTTTGGCCAATAAAAGTAGGACAAATATTTACCATATTATAGTGTAGATGAGGCGTAAAATTACCATTCACTGTTGTATGACTAGCCAATAGGCTTTTATATGTGAACATTATAGTGCTCCTAATAGTAGGCTGGGAAATTTTCTATTCCCATCGGGGTAGTCCTTGAACCTCCTATGAGTGCAAGTGCTAGTGTTTAAGTAGAGTGTTCAAATCAATGTTTGACCATTAGAGAGAAAAATGTTTAAGTAGAGTGGTCAAAAAGAAAGAAAAAATTAAAAATACTTGAAAAAAAAATGTTTTCCCATTTGGTTCATAGAAATTTCTTTTCTTCCCCTGTTATAACTTATTTCAATAGAACTGATCCCCCTGTCTATCAATGCAGGTTTTTCCGACAGTTGTTGCTGTTTTTCGTACTTTCTCAGTCTGCATTAGGGCTTTTCAGATTCATAGCCTCTCTAGGACGGAATCGAGTACTGGCAAACACTTTCGGCTCTTTTGCCCTCTTGATCCTTTTCGTTCTTGGAGGATTCATCATCTCCAGAAGTAAAGACTTTTTTCTCTTACAAGCTATATAATATATCTAGGAGAAAAATTGTACCAGTTACTCAACTAATGCTTTGATGGGTTGTAACAGAGGATATTAAAGGTTGGTGGATATGGGGTTACTGGACTTCTCCTCTCATGTACGCTCAAAATGGAATTGCAGTAAACGAGTTCTTAGCAAGTAGATGGCAGAAGGTTTGTATTTTCTTTCCATTACTTCTCCAAAACCAGTTGAAATTGCTTTTAAACCTTCTGCTGTTAAACTGCTCGCTGTGTTGACAGGGAACGGAAAATATTGGCTTGGAGTTGTTGCATTCTCGCGGACTATTTTCTGATAGCTGGTGGTATTGGCTTTCTGTTGCGGTGCTCATTGGATACAATGTTCTCTTTAATGTGCTATACACAGTGGCATTACATTTTCTTGACCGTGAGTATGAGTACCTCCAAATTATGCACATTGGCATCATTAATACTTTTTGCTTGTGATTGAATAGATAATAATGCCTTTTGTTTATTTCATCAGCATTGGGAAAGCCTCAGGCAACAGTTTCGAAAGAGGACATGCAACATAAACAAAATTCGACAACTGGTTTTCAAGGTAGAATCATCCAGGAGAATGGGGTTGAGATGCAAAACATTCCAGGAGAAATTCAATCGGCTGGTAAGGAGACCGTCCGCTATTCTTAAACATCATCCACTTCAACAGTAGAATGTCAATTTTGGTCAATACAAATAGGACAAATAATTACTACTTTTTAGTATGGATAAAGTGTAAATTCGCTATTGATTGATGGTTGGGATTAAACAACACACACTAAACTTTGACTTGCTTAGGTGGCTGGTGGGTCCCTTCTCTTATTAACACATTAACAAAACAGGGTAAGAGAAAGGGCCCACCAACCACCTAAGCAAGTCAAAGTTTAGTGTGTGCCGTTTAAGCCCAGCGTTGATTGATTGACCATTGAAATACATGATATTTAAATAGAGTGATTAAGATCTACTATTCCATGTGAAAGAGTAGTAATGTTTATGTTATATGGTGATGTTAAATAGTGGGGAGAAGCTCAAAACGACAGAGAAGTAGCGGTGTTTCAAACAGGTCTGATTCCTTTGTGACAAGCTCTCGCGAGACTGGCAAAAAAGGGATGGTTTTGCCCTTCCAACCTTTGTCCATGGCGTTCGACCATGTGAGCTACTTCGTTGACATGCCCGCTGTATGTAACTCTACTCAAACATCATCCTTTTAATAGTCAAACAGTCAATAGAAATTTACTATTAACTGTTTTAAGTATTTGATCATTTAATTTTCAAGTAAAATGAGCTTAAATAAATTAAAAGAAGTCTGTTATTTTCAAATTTTGATGCGCTAGGAAATGAAACAACAAGGAGTACCAGAGGACCGACTTCAATTACTGCGTGAAGTGAGCGGGACATTCAGGCCAGGAGTGCTGACATGTTTGATGGGGGTGAGTGGGGCTGGGAAGACGACTTTGATGGATGTTCTTGCAGGAAGGAAAACTGGAGGCTATATCGAGGGTTCCATTACTATCTCTGGTTTTCCCAAGAAGCAACAAACTTTTGCTCGCATTTCTGGTTACTGCGAGCAAAACGATATACATTCTCCCTGCGTCACAGTCCATGAATCTCTCATATACTCTGCTTGGCTTCGTCTCCCAAAAGAAGTCGATCGTAAAACCAGAGAGGTATATTTTATTATTCAAGCAATAAAGTTTTTTTGAGTAAACATTGTTAGATTAACCGTCACACCTCTAGGAATTGATTTTATAGATTAATTGTCGCTTTGGGTCTAAGTGAAGTTTATTAACATTTGCAAGTTTTGGTATGACGGCAAACTTACAAATAGTATCCGAACCTTAACCCAGGCTCAATTCCCCCCAATTGTGTCGGAGGGGAGTGTTGGACTAACCGCCACACCTCTAGGAATTGATCTTGTGGATTAACTGCCACTCTTGATCTAGATGAAGTTCACTAACCCTTTTAAGTTTTAATATAACGACAAACCTACAAACATCATTATTTTGAGTGACAGTTACTGATTTATGATCACAATTTATGGTGTCTAATGATGGATCATAAAGTATTGATGTAAAAATATGCTACATAAATTATCCTAAAAGCTTTTTGTATTGATTAATATGACACGGAAAACGTATTGTTGAATAGATGTTCGTGGATGAAGTTATGAATCTAGTAGAGCTGAACAACTTGAGAGGATCTCTTGTGGGCCTCCCTGGAATGAGAGGCTTGTCCACAGAACAGCGAAAGAGGTTGACAATTGCAGTGGAACTGGTAGCAAATCCTTCCATAATTTTCATGGACGAGCCAACATCAGGACTCGACGCCAGAGCTGCTGCAATTGTTATGCGAACAGTTCGCAATACTGTGGACACTGGACGAACTGTTGTGTGCACCATTCATCAACCAAGCATAGATATATTTGAAGCCTTCGATGAGGTAATAAAATTTTTTAGTGTTAAATGTTGTAGCAAGATAGGCTATTCTTCATGTGAATGATATTTAAGTAGAGTGAGCAAGATATGAATGTGAATGAGAATATGAATATGAATGTTCATTACAATTTGCAGCTGGTGCTAATGAAGCGTGGAGGGCAGATGATATATGTAGGACCTTTAGGTCCGCGCTCAAAAGAACTAATTGACTATTTTGAGGCAGTTGAAGGCGTCCCCAAAATAACCGAAGGTTACAATCCAGCAACATGGATGTTGGAGTCCTCTTCTGTTGGAACTGAGTCGCAACTTGAGGTTGATTTTGCAGAAATATATCGCAATTCACATCTGTATGAGTAAGTGATCGTGATCACTCTATTTAAAAATCATCCATTTCAATGACAAACAATCAATAGCAATTTTACACCTAATTCACAACAAAAAGTGGTAAATATTTGTCTTATTTTTATTGATCAAAATTGATTTTGACTATTGAAATGGATAATATTTAAGAATAGCCAATGGTGATTGTGATAACTAAACTAAGTCCTTCCCCTCATTAAATGTGAGCTCTGAGATTGTTGTGTTTTCGCAGGAGAAACCAAGCTCTGATAAAGGAATTGAGCGTACCAACTCCAGGTTCAAAGGATATATACTTTGAATCGCAGTATTCACAGTCCTTTTGGATGCAGACGTGGGCTTGCCTGTGGAAGCAGAATTGGTCATATTGGAGAAACCCAGACTACAATGCATTTCGCTTCTTTTTCACATTCAACATCGCTTTGCTTTTTGGCACAATTTTCTGGAAGCTTGGTCGTAAAACGTAAGTATATGCTTCAATTTGTTTCCATTCAACTTTGAATCCCATCTACTTCATCTTCTAACTTTGAATTTATTCTAATGCAGGGGAGAGCAACAAAACGTTTCCAATGCAATGGGTTCAATGTTTGCGTCTGTAATGTTTTTAGGCGTGAACAATGCATCATCAGTTGAGCCTGTTGTAGATGTTGAAAGAACAGTCTTCTATAGAGAAAGGGCTGCAGGGATGTATTCATCTCTCCCCTATGCCTTTGCCCAAGTAAGTCATTATTCTCAGATTCATAATTTGAGTATTAAATCTTTATATACATTTGATTTAAAAGTTCAATAAGAGCTGGTGGTTTAGAAATTCTTCAATGGGCTACTGTTAAATATCATCCCTTTCAACAATTAAAGGTCAATTTTGGTCAATAAAAGTAAGACAAATATTTAACATTTTTGTGTTGTGGATGAGGTGTTGTTTGACCATTAAAATGGATAATATTTAAGTAGAGTGATATAAATGAGCGGTGTGCAGGCGTTGATCGAAGTGCCCTACGTATTTATTCAAGCAGTACTGTATGGAGTACTTGTGTACGCTATGATCGGCTACCAATGGGAGGCGGCAAAGTTCTTCTGGTTCTTTTTCTTCATGTTCTTCACATTCCTATACTTTACGTTTTATGGGATGATGATAGCTGCTCTGACTCCCAATTCAAATATTGCTGCAATTGTGTCCTCGGCTTTCTATGGAATCTGGATGCTTTTCTGTGGCTTTCTAATTCCTCGCAATGTAAGAATTGTTCTTGAAACTTTTGTAATGATATAATAATTGTTCTTGTTTAAATGACATAATAATTGAGTGTATGTTTGTTGGCATGACAGAAAATCCCAGTGTGGTGGAGATGGTACTACTGGGCAGACCCTGTTGCATGGACACTCTATGGCTTGATTGCTTCACAATTTGGAGATCTGGACAATACAATAGGCAAAGCAGACGGCACTGAACAAGTACTCAAGGATTTCTTGAAGAGTTATTATGGATTTAGACATGACTTCTTGGGAGTTACAGCAGGCTTTGTAGTAGGATGGAGTATTCTCTTCGCGTTCATCTTTGCCTTGGGCATCAAATATCTCAACTTCCAGCACAGATAGACATTGAAGGGGAACGGCTCTAACCATGACATTGCTATATGTGCGTAAATACCAAAATGAAACATGTCTTAAGTGTTGGAATATGTAATCCCAACCACCTCTAGCTTTTGTATTCATTGAAGAGTTTATGTGGAAAGGACTGATCTCCTTTTTCCAGATGGGAAGTGACATCTGTATACTTTAGTTTAAGATTTATCTTTAGGCTTTTTTGATAAGCTATTTTTTCTAGTTATAATGGGGATTAACATGAGAAGAGTCTTGATCTCTTGGAATGTTAGTAAGAATGATATTTTTTCTATCTAAAATTTCTGTGTAAAGCGCAGCAGCTCTCTTAGTATATCTTTGTAAGGTTTTGTTTAACTATGGAAAATATAAAAGAGCAAAAGTTTTGTTAATTTCTATGTAAATCTATTTTTTGTTTCCTTCATCTAGTATGAGAGCCAACAATGGCATCTTCTTTTGGCAGTCTTTTGGCATAAGTCTCACAAATATTCAAATTCCTCAGTTTACTAACAATAATTATGAGCATTGGTCAATCACAATGAAAGTTTTGTTGAGTTCTCAAGTTATATAGGAGTTTGTGGAGAATACATTTTTTGAACCTGCAGATACAACAACATACAATGCATTATCTTAGGCAGAGAAGGATATGCTCAAGGATAACAAAAAAATAAAAAGATTTCAAGGTTCTCGTCTACATCTTTCATGCAATGCATGAATGTATTTTCCCAAGAGTTGCACTACCAACAAAATCAAAGCAAGCATGGGACATCCTCCAAACTGTATATCAAGGAATGGCTAAGGTAAAAACTGCATGTTGCAAATGTTAATAAGATATTTTGAAACTATGTCTATGAAAGGTTCTTAGTCTATAGATATTTTGAAACTATGTCTATAGATATTTTAAAACTATGTCAATATTATAACTATGCAAAGGGAGAAGAAATCTATTTCAGATGTTTACTTTGTTCTCGGTTTGAAGTATAACTTGATGAACATTGGGCAACTTGTTCAGAAGGGGTATAGAGTGTCTTTCAAAAACAAAGAATGTGTGATTTAGATCAATTTCCAAGAAATTAGCTAATAGTCAAAGTTCAAATGACTAACAATAGAATTTTTCCTTTGAATCTAAAACTAGATTTAAGGATTGAATTTGCTCAAGTAGGCTCACATTCAAACCAACAAGATATCACTTAGTCAATGCCTCCTCAAGAGCAATTTTTTAAAAGATTGTATTAAAAAATTCTCACTCAAGCTTTTGATGAAGTGATTCCACAAGTAGCTTTGGTACTTACAATTTGGACACTTAAATTTTGGGGGTCTAAATAGAAAATTATGGTAAAAGGTTTTCCACTAATAGAAAAACTAGTCTTGGTATGTAAAGGGTGTATTTTGGGAAAGCAACACAGAGTCATTCCCAATTGGCAAGTCAGTTAAATCAAAGGCACCATTGGAGATTGTTCACTCAGATTTGTGTGGACCAATGCAGACACCTTCAAAATTGGTGGATGTTTTTACTTTTTGACATTCATTGGTGACTACACCAAAAAAATGTGGGTGTATTTTCTGAAACATAAGAATGATGTTTTCGAGATTTTTCACCTATTCAGAGTTCTAGTTTGAGAAGAAAACTAGAAACTATAGCAAGGTTCTAAGAACAAAAAAAGGTGGAGAATATATCTCAAATACTTCCCTAAATTTTTGCAAGGATCATGGAATACACAAGAAATTTACTATTCAGTACATACCTCAGTAGAATGGCATGGAAGAGAGAAAGAATATAATAATTATGGACATTGTTAGAAGTATGTTAATGGCCAAACATTTTCCAAATGAGTATTGGGAATAGACTGTAGCATGTGCAGTCTACATAATGAATAAATTCTCAGTCAAGAGTGTCAAGAACATAATTCCAGAGGAAGCATGGAATGGAAGAAAGCATCGTGTTGCTCATATGAGAGTGCTTGAATGTGTGGCATATGTACATGTCCCAAATTAATTGAGAAATAAATTGGATAACAAGGGAGAAAAATGTATCTTTGTAGGATACATTGAGGACACAAAAGCTTACAAATTGTATAACCTAATAACCAAAAAAGTGATAATCAACAGAGATGCACACAATTCATAGAAGAAGAAGCATGGTATGGAAGTTTGGAGAAACTAGTGAATATTACAACAGGTTTACCACAAGATGATAGAGAAGCGTTGATTTTAGTAGGTATTCACTCTAAGTATGGTATCTCCTTCAACACCCATTCAAGCACAACAAAGTGGAAGTGACACCTTCATCAAGTAGAAGGACATCCTCATGCATTCAAATAAGTATTCCATCAAATGAACAACAACAAACATCATGAGGTACACTTGAAGCTACACCTTCTACAATAGGCATTCTAGGTGTAAGATCATCAAGTCCAAATTCTTCAGGATCTACTTCAAGTGATATGTCAAATCCAACATTCGCAAGTCTAATGAGACAAAAAAAAGAAGTTTGAGGGGTATCTATGATTAAAATGAAGGTGAAAATAATGCTATTTTTCTCTCTTTTTGCCTTATTTTCACAAGTAGATGATCCAGTTTAGTTGGAAGATGTAATTAAAAATAAAAATTGGGCACAAGCCATGGATGAAGAGATTGATGCTATAGAGAAAAATCATACATGGGATTTAGTGGATCTTGCAAAAGGAAAAG
Source organism: Cunninghamia lanceolata (assembly GCA_027924645.1). Lineage (NCBI taxonomy): Eukaryota > Viridiplantae > Streptophyta > Pinopsida > Cupressales > Cupressaceae > Cunninghamia > Cunninghamia lanceolata. The sequence continues at coordinate 6,330,107 of BSBN01000555.1, read as the reverse complement.
ATATGATAGGAGTAAAGTGGGTCTACAAGACCAAGTTTAATGTAGAAAGAGATGTGCAAAAACATAAGGCTAGGCTTGTAGCAAAGGGTTATTCACAACAACTTGGAGTTGACTACAATCAAACATTTTCTCTTGTAGCTTGCTTAGACATAGTAATAATAGTATTGGCAATTGTATCTCAAAACAAGTGGCCAATATATCGAATGGATGTAAAATATGCATTTATGAATGGTTTCTTAGGAGTAGTATATGTGGACCAGCCATAAGGATATGAGATCTTAGACCACTAAGACAAGGTTTACTTGAACTCAAGAAAGCGCTCTATGGACTCAAGAGTAACAAGCTTCCTTTAATTCACAAACATAATTAATCCTTCGAAAATAAAAAGAATTTGTTGAATGAATCTAACATTGTCCATCACTTAGGCTTAATTTTTTCTTTCAATAGTCTCTAACCATAAAGTTTCATAACATAACTAGGAGAAAGCTTTTCATTTATTAACTCACATGATACAACCTTATACATGTTTGAAATTGAAACAAAATAATAAAAACCATGATTAGGACTACTATCCTAGAAATTAATGTATGTAAGTGATGATCAAATACACAGAGTTTTTACTTCCAAATCATTACAAAATAATAGATCAATATTCTTATTATCTCATCCAAGCACTTTACCTCCAACCATAGACCAATAGGTCCCCTACTCATTTTAAACAAGGGTGGTAGATAATGACATTTGTAGTAAAACCATAACCAAATCCGAGAACTAAGTGTAAATAAGTTCACACTCATCACATGTAATTAGTCATGTAGGACCTAGATACCCTCTAGCTACTCATGACTTTTAGCTACCATGCAATCATGTGAGTGCAGTGAACTGACAATGTATACAACTATAGTATCACTTTGGCCAAAGTGTTTTAATCAAAATTGCATAGAGATGAAGGTTATTTGTTCACAACATTACTATCTCTTGCTTGAATCATCCAAAACGATCATAAAATAATTGTGAAAAAAAACACAAAATATAAATTAGCACACAAGTTTTCAAGAACACCTTATCATTTATAAATCAAACTCCCACCATACCTTGCTCCTAAGTTGGTGACAAAATATTTCAATATTTAAATACCATCTATCTATTATGCTAGATAGGTAAATTCATAGAAAATGTCTTTATAATGCATGAACGGTCTTATTCGAGACTATCCTCAATGTTTACACACACCAACTAAAAGAATAATGATATAAGGCTACTACAAACTTATTTATCAAATATGAAATGCATAACAGTCATATGAAATGTTGTTTCATGAGTTTTTAAGGTAAACAAAGTACTACAATCATGTTAAGTACTATTTGCAACCAATTTATTCATCCATTCAAGTGTATGGATAGGTACAATGCTAGTTATGAACAAATTCTAGAATTTCCTACAATTTACAGCACTAAAATACCTTTTGTGTTTCACCTTTTAAGAAAGACTTCATTCGAATTAGTTTCTTTCCCTTTGTAGGCATCCTAATATTACTCTAACATCATTTATTCCCTCTAACATAGCCACATATGTTTGAGTAGATAGTCATGTAAGTGTATCTCTTATATATATATAGATAAGTAAATGATTACACTCTTTAAAAAATAGTTCAATACTACCATCCCACACATAACCATTAATATATATTCATTCCCAAAATAGTCAATATCTAACCCTTTACATTCAATAGAGATCCATATGATGAGAAGTGATAAAATAAATGATAATAAGAATACATGTATGTGTGTATATGAATAAATGTATGCATGTATATACATTTATCCATATACTCATATATCTCCAATACCAAACAAACTAAGTCTTTTTCCCTCATGATTTATGCCAAAAACTTTTAGCATTTTGACAAACAATTGACAACCTACCTTTGTTTTCCACAATATTCAAATCATTTTCTTTTAAATCAAATACTTGACAATAGTTTATATAATTGAAATGGATTGGCTCAAGATAAAAATGAGCATGATACATTATTTATTGGATACACACTTAGCTATTGTACACACCAAATGCAAATCCAATCAAAAGATTTCAAAACAACATTTCAAAACCTTTAATCTACATTCAATATGACCTCTGATTAAGCTAGAAACTGAATATAAAATGAATAAAAAAAATGAAGTTTCCCATGATTTGATTCCTATTGCACCATAAAGGAGGATTTGCTCAAAATGATATGGATGTGGTTGCTCGACTCATTAGTATGATGTTGCAGGATAGATCGTTGTTGAAAATGCATCCTGGTTAGGCCAAATTATAGACCTTCAAAGAAGAAGATCAATGGTGAGGACTCAATGAGAGATGAATGACTTAGATTAAGTTGGTTAAGTGGTTATAGGATCAAGGGTGGAGGATAATTTGGAATTTAAATTGATTTTTGGGATTTTGGAGAGATAGTTATGAAATGGTTAGGGTGAAATAATAGAATTTAATATTTCTTTTATTGATTTACGAGAGAAAAATAAGGATTTAATTAATGCAAATTAATTAAATTATGTGCATGAGGGGACATGGATTATTAAGACTAGGAAATGGGTTAGGGCTTAGGGAAAATGATTAGGATTAGGGATAACTGGAGGTAATTATGATCACAGGTTTTGATATTTGGGCCAATTAGGCAAATATGATAAATCAGGATAATCAGGGGATAATTGATCAAAATTAGGAGAAAAATGGTCGATTTGGGGATAAAATGATTGATTTCAGGAATTAGGACTTGATTGTGAGAGAATTAGGCTGTGGTCAAATTTTAGGTGTCTACATTTTGCCCCTATTTGATATGATGTTGTGAAATAATGTCATGTCAAAGAAGAATAAAAAATAGATGATGATGGAAGGATGAAAAAGATGGGGTTGATAAAAAGATAGATGGGATGATGCCCCTTTGAGAGGATAGGAGGGTTTGAAGGACACCAGTAGGCTCTCGAAATAGATGGAAAGGAAAAATGAGGCTAGGGGATATGTTGAAAATAATGGAGAAAATGATCGTTATGCTGAGTCAGTATGAGCAACCTAATGTTTGATATAGCACCTGATGTTATGCACCATGATATAAAGATCAAGGCGATGATGTATCAATTGCATAAAGGATTAAAGTCACAAGCAAACATATGTCGATGGCACCATGATATGAGAGACCATGATGACGTAGCAGGTATGTTGTAAGGACCGATGTAGATGCAAAACAATAACATACACACACAAGCAAAGCAAGCAAACATGCATAAAAATGATTCAAAAACAAATACAAACACAATGTTGCCCCTAATCAAGCTGAAAATCGATGATTGGATTGATGATGATGATGATGACAGCATTTTTGATGTGGGAACGATATATCCTGAGACCAACATGAGGATTGTGTTATTGATGTGGGAATGATATATCCTGAGAACAACACAAGGATTGGGAATGATATATCCTAATGATGATGATTGATTGGATTAAGTTGATTAGGATTTATAGGAAGGCTAGAAACAAGACTGATGCAGTGCTTTTGGATGATAGGATAGATTGCTTGGCAAGATTTTTATGAATTAGGATTGCTTACGATGGATTAACTTCTTTAGGATCAAGATTCAAGGGATTATTGTGTTGGAATGCTTGGAATGAGGATTTGCTTGGATTGCTTTGGATGATTGTAATGGATTGCTTTGGATGGATAATGCATTGGATTGTAGTGGATTAGGATTGGATTTTGTTTGTATAAGATTGTGGTCTCCATATGATAACTAGTGACAAGGGAGCACCAAGTGTAGAAACAAGGATGGGAAAGTTGGTCGATTTAAGTGGAGGAGCTTATTGGATTGGATGGATGATTTAAGAGATAATGAATGGAAAGGAGGATCGCAGATAGATGGATAGGTGAAGAGATTATTGATAGGAGATGGATAGGAAAGATGAATGGAAGGATGTAGGATGTAACCTCCAAGGACTATGTCACAAATGAATAACATGCCCCTACATCGTTTAGGATGTTGGACTAAAGGATATAGTGAATTGCATAGGATATAACAAGATGGTTGGAGAATATGTTTAAAAAAGGATTAGCTATGTCAAGTGTTTATTAAAGCATGTATCAAAATCATGCCTCATACCTTAACAAGATCAATGTTATTACCAAGATCCAAGTTGAGTAGGAGGGATGCTGAAGGGGAATGATAACAAGGAAATACATATATGATAGGTAAGGGATAAGCTAATGTGGGATAAATAAGACAACTTGCCCCAAGTGCAAAGTTCATTGACAATTGATTTACACATGATGCCAGTGAATGAGTTTTCATCATGGTACTTATCCAAGACGCCATAAAAATGGTTTCCACCATTGGAAAAATGATTTCTCTTTACTATTTTAAATTTTTTTTTGAATTTTTTTATTTTGTTTTAGATTTTTTTTTTAATTTTTGATTTTTGATTTTAGATTTATGATGTGCTATGCTAATTGGATAACGTTGACAGCTTGATACTCAAATGGGTCTTCAATGTCCATGTCTATTTGAGATAGTCAATGTAGACATAATTGTCATAACATTCCAGTAATGGGTATGTGTAGGATGATCGCGGGGCAAACAGTGGCAATGGAAAAGAAAATCATGCCTTTACTTAACCAAATTCACAAATTGGTAAACTTTGACATTCATAGGCATGTTAAAAATATCCGTTTTGGTTTGGATACCAAATGGAACAGATATCCATTTTAAAATGGATATCTGTTTTGTGGTTTAAAAATCATTTTAATTGTTTCAGGAAATGAATATCCATTTTTGGAATATTCCCAAAATGGATATCCGTTTCTAGAATATTCCCATAACGGATATCCGTTTCCTGAAACTATAAAAATGGTTTTTTTTAATTCTTTTCATTGGTTTTTTAATTGTTTTCATTCGTGTGTGTCATGGTATGATGTCTCAAGGAATGGGAAGAAAGGATGGTGATTCATAAGATAATATGAAGAATGATGGTAGAGTGAATTGGCATTGTGGTAACTGTAGCATGTCATGGGGCGAATCATGCGTTAATATAGGTTGTGGAGTGAGAAAGAGGTGGTATGGGTATGGTTGAATGGAGTAATGAGGTGATTTAATTAGTGATGACCTAGGTGAAGTGATGGGTAAGGTGTCTTATGTGGGATTGCTAGAAAGTGTAATTGGTAATCACGGGGATAGCTAAATGTCATCTTCTAAGGGTTCAAAGGTGAGGAAAGTGTAAGATGGGGATATGGGATAATCCATGGTTTAATGATAATTCAAGGGAGACTCCTTAAAATGATTATCAATGATGGTGTCAATAGGGGGAATGGAGTCTATGAATGTAGGTGTGGGAATGTGAGCTATGACATTGGGATTGTATTGGATGAATAATAGAAAGTAGGGGTACCTATCTAGTTATGGAAGGAGCCACATGATTAAATGATGTTTGGGGAAGGGCTTTTCTTAGGAAAGTAAGGATTTGGGTGAGGGTCTAGGGTTTGGTGGAGAAGAATTTATGGAAAATTTGGAGGTGATTAAAATTGACATGAATAGAAGAAGTACAAGACATGGCTAAGGATAAATGGTAGGCTCAAAATAGGATAACTAGGACTATGATGATGAAGATGGAAAGAAAATTCAACAACAATAGTATGATATAGAGATAGGATTAGAAAAAAGGAATACTACAACTAGAAAGAGGAAAGTGAGGACATAATGCAAAGTTAACATGGCATGAACTCTCTTGGAAGTCTAAGCATGGACTATAAGAAGATTGAACTAGTTGGATCTGTTAGGCTCACCAAAGGAAAGAACCTTAAAGGTTAACCTTAATTAGGTAAGGTTATTTTTGAGTGTGGTTGTTTGTGCAACAATGTGTAAATTAATGTTACCTAAGGATGAATCTAACTATACTAACATTTTAATATCCATGAGAGTTAGGACTAACAATTAGACTAAACACTTGACAAACAATACAACTTGGACACATGTAGGTCTTGGAAAATGGAAAAAAATAAGTATTAAATGTGGAAAACAATGAAAAAGTAGTATTAGTTGCACCTATGTAGAGAAGTGGTCTTTATGAAAGATGCTTAGAATTATGCTCTATATCTATTTGTGAAGTTTGGAGGTGATTGTACCTAAAGGATATGACCACCATATGCAAAATAGCCTACCTAATGGGTATGTGCATGGAGAGAGAGAGAGAGAGAGAGAGAGAGAGAGAGAGAGAGAGAGAGAGAGAGAGAGAGAGAGAGAGAGAGAGAGAGAGAGAGAGAGAGAGAGAGAGAGAGAGAGAGAGAGAGAGAGAGAGAGAGAGAGAGAGAGAGAGAGAGAGAGAGACCTAGTTTTCTTGTTTTCATTTCCTTCATCGATAAGGGAGAGGGAGAGATAGAGGGGAGATATAGGGAGATATAGGAATGATAGGGGGAGAGAGGCAAGAGAGAGATAGGGAGAGATAGCTAGGTAGAGAGAGATAGAGAGGAGAGAGATAGGGAGAGATAGAGGAGACATAGGGGAGAGATAGGGAGATCGAGAGTGAGAGAGATGTCCAGAGAGATAGGGAGATAGAGGAATGATAGGGGAGAGAGAGACAAGAGATAGGGAGAGATAGATACGTAGACAGAGGAGATAGATTGGGAGAGATAGAGGAGACAGAGGGAGAGATAGGGAGATAGAGAGTGAGTGAGATGTTCAGAGAGATAGGGAGAGAGATTGAGAGGTAGAGGGATGATAGAGAGAGGGAGATAAGGGAGAGATACCTAGAGATAGAGGTTTAGGGTTGCTTAGGTTTAGGGTTTAGGGGTTATGGGTTAGGGATTAGGAGAATTATTTAGGGTTGATGGATTTAGAGAGAGAGAGACTTCTTTTGACATGCAATCGTAAACCCTGAATAATGCCCCTAAACCCTAAACCCAAGCAACCCTAGAAAAATCTAAACCTTAAATAATGCCCCTAAACCCTAAACCCTAACCTCTAACCCCTAAACCATAAACCCTAAATAATGCCCCTAAGCCCTAAGCCCTAACCCCTAATCCCTAAACCTGAGAAACCCTAAACCCCTAAACCCCAAACCCCAAACCCTTAAACACTAAATCCAAGCAACCCTAAGACTCTATCGCCCTATCTCCCTATCTCTATCATTCCTCTACCTCTCAATCTCTTTCCCTATGTCTTTCGCCATGTCCCTCACTCTCTATATCTCCCTATTGGTCCTCTCTGTCTAAACACTAAACCCTAAACCTCTAAACCTTAACCCCTAAACCATAAACCCTAAACCCTAAATAATGCCCCTAAACCTTAACCCCTAACCCCTAACCCCTAAATCCAATCAACTCTAAACCTCTATCTCCCTATCTCTCCCCTATCTCCCTATCTCTATCATCCCTCTACCTCTCAATCTCTCTCCCTATGTCCCTAGCCATGTGCCTCACTCTCTATCTCCCTATCTCTCTCCTTGGTCTCCTCTATATCTCCCTGTCATTCCTCTCTATAAACCCTAAACCCTAAACCTCTAAACCTAAACCCCTAACCCCTAAACATTAAACCCTAAACACTAAATAATGCCTCTAAACCCTAACCCCTAACCCCTAAACCCTAAACCCCTAAGCCCAAAACCCCAAACCCCTAAACCGTAAACCCAAATAACCCTAAGCCTCTATCTCCATATCTCTCCCCTATCTCTCTATCACCTTTGTCCCTCTACCTCTGAATCTCTCTCCCTATGTCTCTGGCCATGTCCCTCACACTCTCTCCCTATCTCTCCCCCCAGTCTCCTCTATATCTCCCTATTGGTCCTCTATCTCTCTCTAAACCCTAAACCTCTAAACCTTAACCCCTAACCCCAAAACCATAAACCCTAAACCCTAAATAATGCCCCTAAACCCAAGCAACCTTAAACCTCTATCTCCCTATCTCTCCCTATCTCCCTATCTCTATCATCCCTCTACCTCTCAATCTCTCTCTATGTCTCTGGACATGTCTCTCACTCTCTATCTCCCTATCTCTCCCCTCTGTCTCCTCTATCTCTCCCAATCTCTATTAATCCCCTCTCTCTATCTCTCTTTAAACCCTAAACCCAAACCCCTAAACCCTAAACCCTAAACCTGAGAAACCCTAAATCCTAAATAATTTCCCTAAACCCTAAACTTGAATTTAGGGTTTATTGTTTATTGTTTAGGGGTTCGAGTTTATTTATTGTTTAGGGGTTAGGGGTTCAGGTTTAGAGGTTTAGGGTTTAGGGTTTGTAATGTCAAAATTTAGGGTTTGTAATGTCTGATATAAAATTCAAAAATTCATCATCAATTGCTAATTTGTATTGCATTTTCATTGTCCATTTGGTCAAAATTGCTTGAAATTGTGTGTTTTTATGAGACCTAGTTTGTGCATGAGCTAGGGTTGGGAGCTAAAATTTGGTTTCAGATTTTACTACTATCATTTACACTCTTTCAAGTCTGATTTTGACCTGTAGCATTCCATTTCATTGCATAATTTCATTTAGATCTCATACCTAGGGTTTGAAACTTGCATTTTCACTAGGTTTTGCACTAGATTCCTCTTTAGGGTTGCATTCTAGGTGTTGTAGTGGATTTTGTTACCTTAGTGGATTGTTATCAGACATATTCCTTGCTTCCCTCTGATAAATTCCTTACAACACCTTTTCATTTCATGATTGCATTGAAAATTTGATGAAAATTGCATGATTTAAGGGTTTTTCACTAGCTTTTCATTGCTTATCTTCACAAGACTACTCTACAAGCATGTTGTAATAGAATTTGTGAATTTATCAGACTTATATCAGACCTATTTACTGCATCCCTTAGTCACATCCTTTACAACACCTTTTTTTTGACACTTTTGTATTGAAATTTGATCAAAAATTGCATGTTTTTAGGCTTTTTCACTAGGTTTGACTAGTCAACTCTCTACAAACACTCTAAATGCGTGTTGTGTCTGTTTTTTTCTCACAAGGTGAATGATTGCATGGTTATTATCTAATATCCATCATAAAATTTCACACAACAGCCTTTCTATCAGTTGTTTGCATGTTTTTGTTGTTGAAAAATTGCATATTTTGCTTGATTTTTACTAGGGTTTGACTTGCAAACTTTTTAAACTTGCATGGTATGCATGTTGTGAAGGATATTATTGATCTAATTGACTTATATCCCTAACATACTCTTCTTCACATCTTGAATTTTATTACAACACTCTTTATTTGGACATTTACATTCACATTTTGTGAAAAAATTGCATATTTTTGCATAATTTCACTAGTTTTTGGACTTACAATAATTTAGGATTGCATTCAAAAGTGTGTTGTGAAGCATATATCTGATTGAAAGGACTGATATTTCTGTTATTTACTGCTGCACCTCATAAATTTGATCACAACACCTTTGCTTTACATAATTCGCATTGAAAAAAAAGCATAAAAATCTAGCATCTTTAGTTCATTTACATTCATATTTCGAGCATTTAATTGCTTGCATATTTCATGGATTCCTCTTGTTATTAAATGGAAACTTTAATTACATACTTCGAGATAGAGGTTTAGGGTGTAATGTCCCCTTTTTAACTGATGTTGTTTGTAGATGGTTTAGCCTATTCCTGACCCTCGTAGGCTAATGCACATGGTTAGGGGGTCTTCTTGAGGCAGTCACCTGGTTGATGGTTGGTTTCCTGGATTCAGTTGGATGGGAAAAATAAGGGAGATAATAATTAAATTAATTATTTGTAAGGTTATTAAATAAATAAATATTATAAAGTGACCTTATATTTAATTAATTTAATAAAGTGACTTAAATAAATATTATTACATAAAGTCACTAAAATAAAATAAAATAATATTATTTTTCTAGAAGCTTCTTGAAGTGGGATTGAAAAAGTATAAAGGAAGGGGCAAGGCAAGCTTCCAGGCATCCGATTATTGACATTTGCATTTGATGAGTTTTGTGGAGCCAAGGGTTTCTGCATATTTGGTCTTTGGGAACGGAAACTCCCATAGATTAGCATAACTGAGGTGGTGAAATATCCTCCGAAGGGTTGCAAATTGGAAGGGATACTTCAGTCCTTTCATTTGTGCTTAAATCTGCAGTGTTAACAGGGGTTTGGAGGTATCAATTTGCATAACAGAAGTTTTCCTATTGGCTGCTACAGTGTTTGCTATAGTACGCTACAGTGTTTTTGCTACAGTGATTTGCTACAGTAGCGCTATAGTGACGCTACAGTGCGCGCTACAGTGTTTTTGCTACAGTGTATGCTACAGTGATTTTGCTACAGTACGCTATAGTGTTGCTACAGTGCCGTGAACAGTAACGCTACAGTACGGGGCAGCTAGGAGAGGGTTTCAATTTGGGTTTGGAAGGGACTCCTTTCCTTGGTTGATGAGAAGGCTGGGTGCTACACTTGAGAGGCACGATTGGGGCTTGAGAGGGATGTTTATGAGCTATTTTGAGGCTGCCATTCCTTCATCTTCGCCATCGATTCATAGCAGCTGATATTTTCAGGTTCTTTCATGAGTTAGCATATTTATATCAGCATTGTTTCATAGATGTCATTTTAGGAGTTGCATAAAATTGTAAAGCCAAGAGTCTTGGCCATTTATATCAGCATTGTATTAGACAATATATCTCAATAAAGGAGTGACAAGTTGTAGGCCATATGTTTGATGAAATGTCCATCTTATAGCATACATAATCAACATAATAGTATGCATGCCAAGTGTTTGACAAAATGTCAATTGGCTGTAGGTGTGCATTTCATGTCTAATTTTCATGTATATGCATCAAAAATACCAAAAGAGAAGTCATATATGCATCTAGATTAATGCTTAGACATTGTAGTTTGGATTTATGAGCATTTAGAGTACTCAACTATCATTATCAAGCAAAAATATCAGACTGAAAACACAGACCAGCAAGCATTGAGTTTATATCAGAAGTGTTTGACAATATTCCTTGAGGTTCAAATCAGCAAAATAAGGTCTGAAATAGCAAGGGATATTACATAGGGTTTCTTAGGTTTAGGGTTTAGGGGTTACAGGTTAGGGTTTAGGGGCATTATTTAGGTTTTATGTGTTTAGTGTTGCTCAAGTTTCGGGTTTAGGGTTTAGGGGTTAGGGGTTATGGTTTAGGGGTTTAGGGTTTAGGGTTTAGAGAGAGATAGAGAGAGGGGACTGATAGAGATTGGGAGAGATAGGGAGATAGAGAGTGATAGACATGTATAGATACATAGAGAGAGAGAGAGATTAAGAGGTAGATGGATGATAGAGATAGGGAGATAGGGACAGATAGGGAGATAAAGGTTTAGGGTTTCTTGGGTTTATGGTTTAGAGGTTAGGGATTAGGGTTTAGAGGCATTATTTAGCCCCTGGTTTAGGGGTATGGGATTAGGGTTTAGGGGCATTATTCTCTATCTTCCTATCTCTCCTCTCAGTCTCTATATCTCCCTATTGGTCCTCTATCTCTCTCTCAACCCTAAACCTCTAAACCTTAACCCCTAACCCCAAAACCATTAACCCTAAACCCTAAAAAATGAGACTAAAACCAAGCAACCCTAAACCTCTATCTCCCTATCTCTATCATCCCTCTACCTCTCAATCTCTCTCTATGTCTTTGGACATGTCTCTCACTCTCTATCTCCCTATCTCTCCCCTTTGTCTCCTCTATCTCTCCCAATCTCTATCAGTCCCGTCTCTCTATCTCTCTTTAAACCCTAAACCCCAAACCCCTAAACCCTAAACTTGAGCAATACTAAACTCATAAACCCTATATAATTCCCCTAAACCCTAACCCCTAACCCCAAGTAACTCTCTCTCTCTCTCTCTCCCCCCTCCATCTCCACCATCTCTTCATCTTCATCCCTATCTGTCTTCCTTATCGACAAAGCAAATGAGGGAAAGGGTTTTGATCATTGGGACTAATTTGGGTATGTGCATGGAAATGGAGAGAGAGAGAGAGAGAGAGAGAGAGAGAGAGAGAGAGAGCGTGGAGTGAAAACTATCTTTGGTTTTACATGTTCTAAGCAAGGAGGTACACTAGGTGCCCCCCACACCATCATCTTAGAAATATTGCTACAAAGTATATTAGTGAAGATTGAATTACCATTATTGTTCTCTTGATTATACCCATCATCAATCCCTAAAGGTGTTGGTGTAGGAGATCTTTACTCAGTCACTAATGCTTCATCCTCATAAGGAAGAGCATGTAAGGAGAGAAAAGTGGATTCAAGGGATGTCTCAATGATGTTTTTCTCTAAAGGATCCCTAGTATCACATGGATTGTCTTGATCAATTTCAGCCTTATGTGTCATAGAGAGAATGTTCATTTTATCATCATGAAATGAAGGATTGTCATTTTTTTCAATACTTTCCTCTTGGTTGTTCATGAAATTAGTAAGATCATCCAATATAGAAGGGAACATACCCAAGATAGTAAGAAAAATTTCAAATTGAAGAATGTCATGTGTAGAATCTATCGTCATATCTCTGTTATGGCTGGATGATATTTGTTGCAAGACCCGAGGATTCATGTTGATGAATTTGCAAAAGGTCTCTGGGTCCCTAACATATGTAAATAAAGCTTCCATTTAATAACAAGAGGAATCCATGAAATATGCAAGCAATCAAATGCTTGAAATATGAATGTAAATGAACTAAAGATGCTAGATTTTTATGCTTTTTTTTTCAATGTGAATTATGTAAAGAAAAGGTGTTGTGATCAAATTTATGAGGTGCAGAAGTAAATAACAGCAATATCAGTCCTTTCGATCAAAGATATACTTCACAACACACTTTTGAATGCAATCCTAAATGATTGTAAGTCCAAAAACGAGTGAAATTATGCAAAAATATGTAATTTTTTCACAAAATGTGAATGTAAATGTCCAAATAAAGAGTGTTGTAATGAAATTTAAGATGTGCAGAAGAGTATGTCAGGGATATTAGTCAATTAGATCAATAATATCCTTCACAACATGCATGCCATGCAAGTTTAAAAAGTTTGCAAGTCAAACCCTAGTAAAAATCAAGCAAAATATGCAATTTTTTCACAATAAAAGCATGCAAACAACTGATAGAAAGGGTGTTGTGTGAAATTTTATGATGGATATCAAATAATAACCATGTAATCATTCACCTTGTGAGAAAAAATCAGACACAACATGCATTTAGAGTGTTTGTAGAGAGTTGACTAGTCAAACCTAGTGAAAAAGCCTAAAAACATGCAATTTTTGATCAAATTTCAATGCAAAAGTGTCAAACAAAAGGTGTTGTAAAGGATGTGAGTGAGGGCAGTAGTAAATAGGTCTGATATAAGTCTGATAAAGTCACAAATTCTATTACAACATGCTTGTAGAGTAGTCTTTTGAAGATAAGCAATGAAAAGCTAGTGAAAAATCCTTAAATCATGCAATTTTCATTAAATTTTATAATTATTTTATAAAAATATATTAATAACCAATTTTTCTGAGGTTCCAAAAATGGATATCTATTTCTGGAAAATAGATATCCGTTTCTGGAACTTTGAAAATCATTGTCCCGCTCCAGAAAATGGATATCCATTATTTAAATAACGGATATCTGTTTTGCTTCAGTTTTGCCTTGTATTTAGGCTTGGGACTATCATAGTTGACTTTCCCTGAATTCTAACATGTTTACTAGTTTCACTCTCTTCTTCGAACTTCACCCTTCGTGCTGATGACTTTTTTTTATGCAAAATTGATAAAATGAAAAGGGTTTATAGAGGAAATTGTCAGCTTTCTAAAAATATAAGATTTTCTTGATTATCATTTTATTAAATAATTATTAATAATTTTCTATATAGTGTGTGTCTAAAATCCTGATGGATACACTGATTGAAAAACATCCATAACTTTCAAACCGTTTCACCTTTTTTAGATCCGAAAGATGCGTCACACTCTATGCTCCGTTGGCTACAGGTTAAAAAAAAATTGAATTCTAATTTTTTTTTATCGAGTTAGGTTGGCTGGACAATTAGTCTTTAGTTTTTAAAAAAAGTCACATTAAAATAATCATAACTAATTATTTTATTAGAAAAAAATTTCAAAACAATATGCGTCACATCCGGGCATGAGTTCTCTACTTATTTTAAAAATTTCAATTTTTTTTTTTTGCTCATAGTTAGGTTCGCTGGACAGACACCCACTTTTTATTTTTTTCTAAAAAATTTAATAGCTGTTCATTGAAATATTCATTTTTCACTAAGTAAATTTAGTTTTTTTTTAAATAGTAGCTCATAAATTAGATTCAATTCTCTACAAATTTAGTTCTTACATCTTTTTCAAATTGTGTAAATAATCCATTCAAATTTTCACATGAACTTGATTAAGTCTAATTTTTTGTATTTTCATTGCCACTTAGAGGTATAGTTTGGCCCATCATGATCCTGCACATACCCTAATGTCCTGCTTGAAGTAACTGCTTTGTGAGGATTAAAGAACTCGTGTACAATATTTTAATATTTGTGTGATCTTCGTTGATAAGTAAGCTGGCCTTGTCCAAATGATTACATTTCGATAGAGAACCATCATAGCCCTTATAGTGAAGTGTTGCTACCACAACACGATAGATTTGGGAATTGATCTTGGACTAACCCAGGTTCAATTCCCGAGTTGTGTCAGAGGGGAGTGTTGGACTAACTGCCACACCCTTGGGAATTGATCTTGTGGACTAACTACCAGTCTAGATCTAGATGAAGTTCACTAACCCTTTTAAGTTTTAATGTAACAAAAAACCTACAAACATCATTATTTCGGATGACAGTTACTGATTTATGATCACAATTTGTTGGTGTCTAATGATAGATCATAAAGTATTGATGTAAATATGCTACATAAATTATCCTAAAAGCTTTTTGTATTGATTAATATGACACTGAAAACGTATTGTTGAATAGATGTTTGTGGATGAAGTTATGAATCTAGTAGAGCTGAACAACTTGAGAGGAGCTCTTATGGGCCTACCTGGAATGAGAAGCTTGTCCACAGAATAGTGAAAGAGGTTGACAATTGCAGTGGAACTAGTAGCAAATCCTTCCATAATTTTCATGGACAAGACAACATCAAGACTCGATGCCAGAGCTGCTACAATTGTTATGCGAACTGTTCGCAATACTATGGACACCGGACGAACTGTTGTGTGCACCATTCATCAACCAAGCATAGATATATTTGAAGCCTTGGAGAAGGTAATACTTGAAATCTCTAGTGTTAGATGGTTGTTCTTAAATATCATTCACTTCAACAATCAGAGGTTAATTTTGACCAAAAAAAATAGGACAATTTTTACCACCTTTTGTTGTGAATGAGGTGTAAAATCGCTATTGACTATTTGACCATTGAAGTGGATGATAATTAAGTAGAGTGGTGTTAGATGTTGTAGCAAGATATGAATGTGAATGAGAATATGAATATGAATGTGCATTACAATTTGCATTTGGTGCTAATGAAGCGTGGAGGGCAAGTGATATATGTAGGACCTTTAGGTCCTTGCTCAAAAGAACTAGTTGACTATTTTGAGGCAGTTGAAGGCATCCCCAAAATAACTGAAGGTTACAATCTAGCGACATGGATGTTGGAGTCCTCTTCTATTGGAACTGAGATGAAACTTGGGGTTGATTTTGCAGAAATATATCACAATTCACATCTGTATGAGTAAGTGATCATAATCACTCTATTTAAATATCATCCATTTCAATGATCAAACAACCAATAGTAATTTTACACCTCATTCACAACAAAAAGTGATAAATATTTGTCGTATTTTTATTGACCAAAATTGATTTTAACTTTTGAAGTGAATAATATTTAAGAATAGCCAATAGTGATGGTGATAACTGAACTAAGTCCTTCCCCTCATTAAATGTGAGCTCTGAGATTGTTGTGTTTTCGCAGGAGAAACCAAGCTCTGATAAAGGAATTGAGCGTACCAACTCCAATTTCAAAGGATATATACTTTGAATCGCTGTATTCACAGTCTTTTTGGATGCAGACGTGGTCTTGCCTGTGGAAGCAGAATTGGTCAATTAGAGAAACCCAGAATACAATGCATTTCACTTCTTTTTCACATTCAACATCGCTTTGCTTTTTGGCACAATTTTCTGGAAGCTTGGTCGTAAAACGTAAGGATATGCTTCAATTTATTTCCATTCAACTTTGAATCCCATCTACTTCATCTTCTAACTTTGAATTTATTCTAATGCAGGGGAGACCAACAAAACGTTTCCAATGCAATGGGTTCAATGTTTGCGTCTGTAATGTTTGTAGGCGTGAACAATCATCAGTTGAGCCTGTTGTAGATGTTGAAAGAACAGTCTTCTATAGAAGAAGGGCTGCAGGGATGTATTTATCTCTCCCCTATGCCTTTGCCCAAGTAAGTCATTATTCTCAGGCTCATAATTTAAGTATTAAAAATTATATACATTTGATTTAGAAGTTCAATAAGAGCTGGTGGCTTTGAAATTCTTAGAGTAAATATAAATGGGCTATTCTTAAATATCATCCATTTCAACAATTAAAGGTCAATTTTGGTCCATAAAAGTAAGACAAATATTTAACACTTTTTGTTGTGGATGAGGTGTAAAATTACTATTGGTTGTTTGACCATTAAAATGGATGATATTTAATTAGAGTGATATAAATGAGGAAGTGCCTTATGTATTTGTTCAATCAGTACGGTATGGAGTACTTGTGTACGCTATGATTGACTACCAATGGGAGGTAGCAAAGTTTTTCTGGTTCTTTTTATTCATGTTCTTCACATTCCTATACTTACGTTTTACAGGTTGATGATAGCCGCTCTGACTCCCAATTCAAATATTGCTGCAATTATGTCCTCGGCTTTCTATGGAATCTGGATGCTTTTCTATGGCTTTCTAATTCCTCGCAATGTAAGTATTAGTCTTTGACACTTGTAATGATATAATAATTGTTCTTGTTTAAATGCCATTATTGAAAAAAATAGAGTATTTGAAATGAAACAGAGTGCAACAAAATATAAAGAAAAAACTTGAATCAAGTATTGAGCAACAACTTGCACAGAAAATAGATATTCTTAATTAATTACAATGGCAGCCTTGCTGCTATATTTATTACATTCATGGAAATCTCTGGAATATCTTAGAATGGTTAAGAGAAGTGTCGAAAGGGAAAAATCTAGATGTTTCTATTTGGAGGTGGAAGTTTCCATATTCTGGAACTTTCCGTAAAGAAATAAACATTATCTCCAACACCCCCCCATAATGTTTATTTGGAGAAGATAATTACAGAAGATTACTATATAGTAACTTCCTTGAGATTTAACAAGTCTCTAAATTTGATAAATTTCACTTCAGGTAGTGCTTTTGTAAATATGTCAGCAATTTGATTTTCTGTTCCACAAAATTTTAACTCCACCACTTGATCTTCTATCAGATCACGAACAAAATGATGATGCACTTCTATATGCTTTGATCTAGCATGATAAATTGGATTTTTTGCTAGCTTGATAGTACTTTGATTATCACAGAATATAGTAGTTGGACAAACTTGTGGATGTTGTGTTTCTTCAAGTAGTCTTCTAAGCCATATTGCTTCTTGAGATGCCTTTGATGAGCCAACATATTCAGCTTTTGTAGATGATAGTGATACTGTTGCTTGTTTCTTGCTGCTCCAAGAAATTGGTCCTGACCCAAGATGAAACATGTACCCTGAAGTTGATTTTCTGTCATCAATATCACCTGCATAATCAGAATCTATATATCCAACTAATGTTGGCTCTCCTCCATATTTGTACTCAATTCCAAGTTGATAAGTGCCTTTAATATATTTTAATATTCTCTTAGCTGCTTTCCAATGCTCAATGTGTGGATCTGACATGTACCTGGATACAATACCAACTGCATATGCAATGTCTGGTCTACTTATGGTGAGATACAAAAGACTCCCAACTAATTGTCTGTATAATTTTCCATCCACCTTCTTTTGAGTAGAATTAGCACTCAACTTTAAGCCTACTTCACATGGTGTATTAGATGCTTTACAGTCAGTCATATTAAACTTTTTCAATACATCAAGAGCATATTTGGTTTGAGACAACATGATTCTTCCTTCTTCTTGCCATACTTGCATACCCAGAAAATAGTGCATCAACCCTAAATCAATTATTTCAAAAGCTTGTTTGAGTTGATCCTTGATTATTTCAATATTATGTGTGTGATCCCCTGTAATAATCAAGTCATCCACATACAATACAATAATAACAACTTTACCATCACTATGTTTTACATACACATCTGGATCAGTTTTACTTCTTTTAAATCCTGCATTTATAAAGTACTCATTTATTTTGGAGTACCATGCCCTTGGTGCTTGCTTAAGACCATATAATGATTTTTTTAATCTACACACTAGATGTTCTTCACCACTTTTAACAAATCTAAGTGGTTGTTGCATGTAAATTTCTTCTTGAAGATCACCATGTAGAAAGGCACTTTTTACATCCATTTGATAAATTTTCCAACCAAATTTTGCAGCTAGAGCAACTATTGTACGAATTGAACTCATTTTAGCAACTGGAGCAAAGGTTTCAGTATAATCAATACCTTCTGTTTGTGAGAAGCCTTTAGCCACTAGTCTTGCTTTATATTTTTCAATAGTTCCATCTGATGTGAACTTTACTTTGTAGGTCCACTTGCAGCCAACCACACTTTTACCTTTTGGAAGAGTTGTCAATTCCCAAGTTCCATTTTTCATCAAAGAATTGTATTCATCTTGCATTGCTTCTTCCCATTCTTGTTTCCCTTTTGCTTCCTCATATGTACTTGGAGTGTCAACCTGCATCACCTTAGTCATAAGAGCATAGTTAGCAAACATATTTCTAGGGCCTTCTTGGTATATTTCTTGAATGCTTCTAGTCTTCTGTGTGTCTTCATCATTACTTTCACTTGATGCTTCAATTTGTGTTCCTTCTCCTCCTGTAGAAGATTGCACACCTTGATTTTGAGCATTAGTATAAGTAGACTTATCTTCTTCAATCAATATTGGAAAGTAAGATAATGTAGGAGAGTGTTCACTTTCAATATCTTCATCAAACCATACATTCCTTTTGATATAAATTTCATTTGTTTTAGGATTATATAACCTATATCCTTTTGATTCCTCACTATACCCAACCATTATGCACTTCTCACTCTTTCTTTCTAACTTGCTCCTTTTTTCATCAGGGATGTGGGCATATGCATTACATCCAAAGACTCTAAAATGAGATACTGTAGGCTTCCTACCACTCCATGCCTCTTCTGGTGTTATATTCAAAACTGCCTTAGTAGGTGTTCTATTCAAAATGTAAACTGCAGTACAAATTGCTTCAGCCCAGAATTTAACTTCTATATTTCTAGAGTGAAGCATGCACCTAGCCATTTCTATTATAGTTCTATTCTTCCTTTCTGCAACTCCGTTTTGTTGGGGTGAGTAGGAGACTATTGATTCCTTCTTTATACCATGTTGTTTACAAAAATCTAAAAAAACTTTGTTCATATATTCCATACCTCTATCTGTTCTTATTATCTTCAGAGATCTTCCACTTTGATTTTTAGCTAGTGCCTTAAACTCTTTAAACTTATCAAACACTTCATCCTTCTTTTTTAAGAAATAATCCCAAATTCTTCTAGTATAGTCATCAATAAAGGTGAGGGCATACCTTGATCCTGCAAGTGATGGTGTTCTGAAAGGACCCATTACATCACTATGAACCAAATGTAAAGGAGTCTTTGCTCTCCATGATTTTCCTTGTGGGAAACTTTCCACATGTTGCTTTCCCATAGCACATCCTTCACACACCTTGTGACTTGATGAGATTTTTGGAAGCCCATGCACCATATATAGTTTCTCCATAAGCTTGAGGCTTTGATAATTGACATGTCCCATACGCTTATGCCATAACCTGCTCATATCATTATATTTGACAATAGCACACATATTCTCATTTCCACATTTAGAAGTAAATTCTTGAAACCTATATAATCCATTCTCCATTTTACCAATTGCAGCCACTTTGTAGTTATTACTCACATCCTTGATCAGACATTTGTCATTGTAGAATTCTATTTTATACCCCTGATTTGCAATTTGAGATACTGAAAGAAGATTTGTCTTCAATTCTGGAACTAACTTCACATTTTTGAACACACCATTATCTACTTTAACATTTCCAGTTCCTTTAACTTCCAAAGCACTGTTATTCCCCAAATATATTTTCTCTGGATTGTTATCATTTCTTAGTGATGCAAATTGTTCTTTATTATAACACATATGCTGTGTGGCCCCAGAATCAATAACCCAGTCATCTTTATAAGAATCATTTGCTTTAAGTGCAATACAGAGAGCATTACTTTTAGAATCAAAATTTTTTGTAAACTTATTTGTCTTCCTTTCTGTATCTTTGATCCTCTTATAGCATTCATTTGCTTTATGACCTAACTTACCACAGTAATTACATTTCCATTTGCTTCTATTATAATCATTGGCTGGAGTATACCTATTGTCATACTTCCAATTTTTCTCTCTTGAATGATTTTCTTGTGTACTTCTGTAATTCTATTTCCCTCTTATTATGAAAGCTTCATCATTAAATGACTCCCTTTCTTTGATTTGACATTTTTCTTCTTGCACTAATTTAGCACATAACTCTTCATATTTTATGCTCTTTAATTTATCAGCAGTATCTAGCCCTCTTATAAATGATTGATAAGATCTTGGGAGACTTTGTAAAACTATTTGCACAAAATCTTTTTCACCTATATCCTTTCCAAGAGAAGCAAGTTCATTTCTCTTTTCCTTTAATTTGCTTAGATGAGGGACTAACTCTTGTGAATTTGATAATTTCATGTTGTATAATTTTGCAGTGAGGGTTAGAATCCATACATCACCTGAATTTTCATATGTAGTTTTCAAAATATCCCACACTTTAACTCCACTTCTTTCATTGTGAACTTCTGGAAAAACTTCTTCTGAAAGTGTAAGCTTGATCAGTGCTGCTGCCCTTTTATCTCTTTTATCCCAATCTTCTTGATCTTTTCCACTGTTTGTTGGTCTTTTTTCACTACCATTAACAATTTCAAAGCAATTTTGAAGCATTAGAAAAATCTCCATACGAGACACCCAATCATAATAATTTTTTCCATTTAATTTAATTGTAGGTAAAGGAATACCAATTGAATCCATTGTATCAAATTTCCTCTTTTTAAGATGAGAATTAAAATCAGAAATCTCTCACCAATTTTTGTTGATTTGATTCTTCTCTTTGCTGCAATATTTTTGTTTCTTTACCACAAACAATGGTGATCAGCCTCCAATCACACAACCTGCATAATGTACAGCCAACACTACAAAAACCATAGATTACAGCCCCAAGATTTGAGAGGGCTCTGATACCATATTGAAAAAAATAGAGTATTTGAAATGAAACAGAGTGCAGCAAAATATAAAGAAAAAACTTGAATCAAGTATTGAGCAGCAACTTGCACAGAAAATAGATAATCTTAATTAATTACAATGGTAGCCTTGCTACTATATTTATTACATTCATGGAAATCTCTAGAATATCTTAGAATGGTTAAGAGAAGTGTCGAAAGGGAAAAATCTAGATGTTTCTATTTGGAGGTGGAAGTTTCCATATTCTGGAACTTTCCATAAAGAAATAAACATTATCTCCAATAGCCATAATAATTGAGTGAATGTATGTTGGCATGGCAGAAAATCCCAGTGTGGTGGAGATGGTACTACTGGGCAGACCCGATTGCATGGACACTCTATGGCTTGATTGCTTCACAATTTGGAGATCTGGACAATTCAATACTCAAAGCAGACGGCACTGAAGAAAAACTCAAGGATTTCTTGAAGAATTATTGTGGATTTAGACATGACTTCTTGGGAGTTACTGCAGGCTTTGTAGCAGGATGGAGTATTCTCTTTGCCTTCATCTTTGCCTTAGGCATCAAATATCTCAACTTCCAGCACAGATAGACATTGAAGGGGAACGTCTCTAACCATGACATTGCTATATATGCATGTATATACTAAAATGAAAAGTCTTTCATTTTGGAATATCTAAGCATGGTGTTGCTTTTGTATTTATTGGAGAGTTTTATGTCGAAAGAATTGGTCAGCTTTTTTCGAGATGGGATGGGAAGTGACATCTATGACATCTATAGACTTTAGTTTAAGATTTATCTTTAGCGCTTTTTTAGTAAATCTATTTCTTCAAGTTATCATGGGGATCAACATGAGAAGAGTCTTGATCTCTTGGAATGTTAGTACAAATGATATTTTTTCTATCTAAAATTTATGTGTAAAGAGCAGCATCTCTCTTAGTCTATCTTTGTAAGGTTTTGTTTAACTATGGAAAATATAAAAGAGTAGAAGCTTTGTTAATTTCTATGTAAATCTATTTTTTGTTTCCTTCATCTGGTATGAGAGCCAACAATGACATTTTTTTGGCATATGTCTCACAAATCCCCAAATTCCTCAGTTTACTAGCAATAATTATGAGTATTAGTCAATCACAATGAAAGTTTTGTTGAGTTTGTAACATCGTAAATTGCATACCCTCATAATTTTGCGTTATGTTTTTGTCTTCCTTTAGTGTCTATTCCCTTAGTTTGTTTGTAGGCTCATTTTAGCCCTTGCATTAGCCTTTTACCTTCCCATGGTGCTTAGGGTTTGTTTTCAGTATTGTCTTTTCATCAAATCAGCGTCACTTTTGTGCTAGTCATGTGACGTTCTAGTGCCTTGTAGTTTTTGAGCCCAAATTGTCTAGATACTAGCGCTTAGCGTGGACGTCCGTGCGACATGCTAGCATCCCACGACAATTTTGTGTTTCTTGGTCATTTCTGCGTGTTTTGCCACTTGTGTTTCATGGTCAGAGGTAACAACTCGAGAATCTTCTGAATGACTCGTTGGATCTTCCTCTTCCTTCCTTGATGCAATAACAATAACAACCTGCATGACAGTACTCACAATTCACCAACAAATACGCAAAGACACTCTGCAATGTGCACAAGCTTACAAAACATTGTATAAAACATCATTAATTCGCAGCAGGATAACCCCTCTCATCTTTACTATGAACTCACTCCATACATGAGACACATGCAAGACATAATGAAATGCATATTAAAACTCATGATTTATTTTATTCCAAATTCATTTGCAACAACATACAAAACCACCCTCTACAGTAACAACAATAATAAGGCCTATTCATGGCCTCTCATGCTCATCTTCTCCTGGCTTTCCTATCTTCTTCAGCCTGCACGGACATCCTTTGCCTTCCTCTAATTCCATGTCTCTCTCCTTTCAAATCTGCAACTAAGGATCCATTGTATTCCTCCCAAAATGGTGCTCCATCAAAATTTCCTCTATTCTAGCATTATTGTGGCTGCCTTTCCATGCTCCAGCAACTTGCATACCTCCCTCTGGTTTTCTATTCATCATTTTATTTTTTTATTCCAAGCCTCTAATAGAGGCATCTCAATCTGACCTAGGTGCCCATCTCCTTTTCTATCCCTCTGTCCTCTTTTCCACCAGCTCTCTATAAACAAAAATGTTATGATATGCCTCCAAATGAGGCATTTTTTTCCCAAAAATCTAGCGCTGCTAAATCTATTTGAATCTTTAGAATGAGGCATTAAAGAGTAAAGAAAATGGTATGCTTCTACTTGTTTTCTCACGTGGACCCCCTGTCTCTCATCATTTCTTAATGGCATTGGAATCCATGCTTGATTTTGGAGTGGCATGGAACCACAAAGGAGGCATCTTATTCGCATAATTAAGATTCTTTTTCTTGATTTCTAGCAAGGCACTTAAATCAACAAACTCCACGTTGGATTCTTCACTCCTTAATGAATCTTCCATACTCAAGTAGATACCATTATTAATGTTAACGCCTCCTAGGGAAGGCTGTTATAATTCTAATATAAGGTCCGCAAATCTAAGTTCGATGCCTCACAAAAACAATTGGTGTTCAAAGATTCCTATAGTCTCCGTGCTGACTACGTGACATTTGACCATTGGTATACTTACACAAAGGTAATTTACATTTCATGTATGATCCTTGGCATGTGGAGAGGCTTAGTTGAAATAAATAAGTAAAAAGAATGTTACCTCAAGCAGACTGCCCACCACACATTCTCCCATGCCACTCCTTTCTTGATCTTTAATGCTTCCAGTAAGTGGCATTGAATTTTTCTCTTTTTAGCCTCTGGAAAGGCATTAGAAATCTAGCCTGAAGAGCAGACAAAGAAATCAATGCATAATCATGTCGGATGCTCCTGCATCATTCCTTTCCTTTTTGAATCTATCTCACTTTTGGGTAATCATTTTGTCTCTCTTGGCTCTCTTTGGCAACTGGCTTGCATGCTACAACACTCTCAAGCTCTGTAACTTTCTACAACTTGTTATTTCAACTCCTTCATCCTCTTGGATTTCTCAAGCCCTTCCAGGTAATATTGTTCTTGTTTATTATACAAGCTTTTCCATTTGTTGTTCCCCTGAGCACCTTGAAATTCTCACATCCTACTAGTATTTCATTTGTCATTGTTCTTACTTCTAGACACACTTAGATTAAGAACACACACACTCTATTTATTTTCATCTATCTATTGGCTATTGTGGCAGGATAACCCCTCTCATCTTTACTATGAACTCACTCCATACACAAGACACATGAAAGAGATAATGAAATGCATACTAAAACTCATGATTTATTTTATTCCAAATTCATTTGCAACAACATACAAAACCACCCTCTACAACAACAACAATAATAAGGCCTTTTCATGGCCTCTCATGCTCATCTTCTCTTGGCTTTCCAATCTTCTTTAACTTGCACAGACATCCTTCGCCTTCCTTTGATTCCATTTATCCCTCCTTTCAAATCTGCAACTAAGGATCCATTGTACTCCTCCCAGAATGGTGCTCCATCAAACTTTCCTCTATTCTAGTGTTATTGTGGCTGCCTTTTCCACACTCCAAAAACTTGCGTACCTCCCTCTGGTTTTCTGTTCATCATTTTTTTTATTCCAAGCCTCTAACAGAGGCATCTCAACCTGACCTGGGTGCCCATCTCCTTTTCCAGCGCTTTGTCCTTCTCTTTTCCACCTGCGCTCTATAAATAAAAATGTTATGATATGCCTCCAAATGAGGCATTTTTCCCCAAAAATTTGGTGCTACTAAATCTGTTTGAATCTTTAGAATGAGGCATTAAAGACCAAAGAAAATGGTATGCTTCTACTTGTTTTCTCATGTGGACCCCCTATCTCTCATCATTTCTGAATGGAATTAGAATCCATGCTTAATTTTGGAGTGGTGTGGTCCCACAAAGGAGGCGTCTTATTCGCAGAATTAAGATTCTTTTTCTTGATTTCTAGCAAGGCACTTAAATCAACAAACTGCACACTAGATTCTTCACTCCTTAACGACTCTTCCATACTCAAGCAGATACCATTATTAATGTTAACGCCTCCTAGGGAAGGCTATTATAATTCTAATATAAGGTCTGCAAATCTAAGTTCGATGCCTCACAACAAAAAATGGTGTTCAAAGATTCCTACAATCTCAGTGCTAACTACGTGACATTTGACCATTGGTATACTTCCACGAAGGTAATTTACATTTCATTTATGATCCTTGGCATGTGGAGAGGCTTAGTTGAAATAAACAAGACAAAAAAAGAATGTTACCTCAAGCAAACTGCCCATCACACATTCTCCCATGCCACTCTTTTCTTGATCTTTAATTCTTCCAGGAAGTGGCATTGAAATTTTTTCTTTTTAGCCCCTGGAAAGGCGTTAGAAATCTAGCCTAAAGAGTAGACAAATAAATCAATGCATAATCATGTCGGATGCTCCTACATCAAACATGCTGGGTAAGAAGTTTGTGAGCATACACTCACAAATGTGGAGTTGAATGGTAGGACCATCCTTTGAAATTGCAAACAATTTGTAGCGAACTCCATCCCTGAAATATGTGCACAAAAATGTTATCTCTTTTTCCCTTTTTTCCAGCATCTTGCTGGAACAAGCTTCACTCTCCAACAAATTTACATTTCATTATTTCCTCTTCTTTTTGTGGACTTGTATCCACCATGTGCCATCTTTCTCTCATAACTCCATTCACCACTCTTCTCTTTGAACTTGTGGATTTACATCCACCATGTACTGACCACCTCTGCCAGTGTCTCTCTCTTCTCTTTTTCCAACTACTCACTCTTCTGCTCTCCTCTTTCGTGGAATGCAACCCACCACAGATCGACCACCTCCACCAGATCTCTCCTGTAGCTTCCTCTACAGCCTCTACCTACAAGTATACACCTGTATCCCACTCTACATCTACACAATCCTCTTTCTTCTCTAACTCTTTACTCATCTCAAAATGTAAATCCTTTACAAATTCAACATTACAAAACTTATAAAAATTAGATTTTACCTCAATGACTTAGATTTTGTCACAATATCCTCTTCCTTGCTACTGAATACTACTGTCTCTATTGTTTCTCTGAACAACTTCTCTACCTCCATGATCTCTTCCTCAAGAAACTCTTGGTCTTCATCAGGTTCCTCATTGAACACTTGATCCTCATACATCACTGCATACTTTGTTTCAACCGCAACATCATCAACTGCTGCAACTTTACTCACAACTACTCTTGTACTTTGTACAATCTCCGCAATGCTCATTTATGGAACCCTTCCATCTTCAGCCAATGCTACAACAAATTTCTCTTCTTCACCTTTCTCCTCTTCTTCCATGCTTTCATCCAAGCATACTGTTGTAACTTCTTTAGCTTCCTCATAAATAACCTCTTCATCTTTATCTTCCTTCCCTGCACACAAAGAATCATCTACAAACAAATTTTTACCAAAAGAAACATGAGACTCCTTCCTACCCACTTTCTTCTCCACATGGTTCTCTTTAGCTTCCTCTTGATCCTTCAACACAAGGATTCTCTCATCTTCCATGCCTTTTACAGGACATGTTGCTGCAACCTTTCCTTTTACTTCATCCTCTTGCATGAGGATCTCATCTTCAATGTCAGATACATGACATTCTGTTGTACCTTCTCTTTTACCTGCAAACAAAACAATATTAGCATAAACATGGGACTTATCTTCTCCCATTTGCATCTTCTCCATTCCCTTATCATATTCATCTGACATTTGCCCTTCAAATAAGATATTTATCTTTATCATCTCCTCTTTGAGTAGATCTTCTTCGTCTTCCCCAAATTCTTCATCAAACATAGGACTCTCAACATCCATTATCTTAGTTTCTATATCTTGAGAATCTTTTGGATTGTCATAGAGACTTCCATGTCTTCTATACCTTCACCTTCTTTGGGCATGTCTTCAATCACATCTTCATCTTCAAATTTGTAACCAAATATGGTACCTCTATCACTTCTATTGCACTACTCAAATCAGTAATACTCAAATTTGTTTCCTCTTCAACATAACTCTCACTTTCCTCATTAGGTTCCTCTAATTTGAACTCTAAACTTCTAGTTTTATTTCTAACTAGTTTGGTCAGTATTGCCGCCTTGTTCTTGAGATCCATCATCCCATTCTGCACCATCTCTCTCATATCTACAATCTTTATCTTCCCTCTAGTCTTCTTCTCCTCTTTTCCAACATTATTCTTTCCTTCAATTACATTTCCAAAGGTCTCTTCCATTATCTCATCAACAATACATGTCAATTATCTTATCCCTATCATTTGCTTCTAAAGTAGATCTACAAAAATTAGTTCTTTCTTCTAACTGGACAATCTGGAATCTTGGTCTCACATTCATTCCCTTCATTTTCTTTCTTTTGTAATATCAAATAGAGAAAATATTTACATTCAAGTCACTTACTTTGATATTCCCAGTGCGAAGTTGCCTCAAATTGGCAATTCTTCTTCTACTTTCAAATCCACTTCAAGGTACAAAATGCCTCACTATTTGGTGATTTGTTTACACATAGAGAATACAATTTCTCCTTCTTTTTTGCTCAATCCAATTCCACAAGTCCAGGTGCAAACTGCCTCACATCGGCAGTTCTATTTACACACTCAGGGACTTCCTCTTCACAACTCCACCCTCAGATCCTACTATAGACTACCTCACATTTGACGATTTGTCCACACACTCAAATACTACTGCTCTGATACCATTGACACAATAACAAAAACAACCTGCATGACAGTACTCACAACTCACCAACAAATACATAGAGACTCTCTGCAATGTGCACAAGCTTACAAAACATTGTATAACACATCATTAATTCACAATAGGATAACCCCTCTCATCTTTACTATGAACTTACTCTATACATGAGACACATGCAAGACATAATGAAATGCATACTAAAACTCATGATTTATTTTATTCCAATTTCATTTGCAACAACATACAAAACCACCCTCTATAGTAACAATAATAATAAGGCCTTTTCATGGCCTCTCATGCTCATCTTCTTCTGAATTTCCTATCTTCTTCATCCTGCACAGACATCCTTCGCTTTCCTTTGATTCCATTTCTCTCTCCTTTCAAATCTGCAACTGAGGATCCATTGTACTCCTCCCAGAATGGTGCGCCATCAAAATTTCCTCTATTCTAGCATTATTGTGGCTACCTTTTCCACGCTCCAACAACTTACATACCTCCCTCTGGTTTTCTATTCATCATTTTCTTTTTTTATTCCAAGCCTCTAATAGAGGCGTCTCAATCTGAGCTGGGTGCCCATCTCCTTTTCTAGTCCTCTGTCCTTCTCTTTTCCACCTGCTCTCTATAAACAAAATGCTATGATATGCCTCCAAATGAGGCATTTTTTCCAAAAATCTGGCGCTACTAAATCTATTTGAATCTTTAGAATGAGGCATTAAAGAGCAAAGAAAATGGTACACTTCTACTTGTCTTCTCACACACACCCCTATCTCTCATCATTTCTAAATGGTGTTGGAATCCATGCTTAATTTTGGAGTGGTGTGCTCCCACAAAGGAGGCGTCTATTCGCAGAATTAAGATTCTTTTTCTTGATTTCCAGCAAGGTACTTAAATCAACAAACTCCATGTTGGATTCTTCACTCCTTAACGATTCTTCCATACTCAAGAAGATACCATTATAATGTTAACGTCTCTTGGGGAAGGCTGTTATAATTCTAATATAAGGTCTGCAAATCTAAGTTTGATGCCTCACAACGACAATTGGTGTTCAAAGATTCCTATAGTCTTCATGCTGACTACGTGACATTTGACCATTGGTATACTTACACAAAGGTAATTTACATTTCATGTATGGTCCTTGGCATGTGGAGAGGCTTAGTTGAAAAAAACAAAAAAAAATGAATGTTACCTCAAGCAGACTACCCACCACACACTCTCCCACACCACTCCTTTCTTGATCTTTAATGCTTCCAAGAAGTGGTGCACTGAAATTTTTTCTTTTTAGCCTCTGGAAAGGCATTAGAAATCTAGCCTGAAGAGCAGACAAAGAAATCAATGCATAATCATTTCGGATGCTCCTACATCATTCCTCTCCTTCTTTTTGAATCTATCTCTCACTTTTGGGCAATCCTCTTGGCTCTCTTAGCTCTCTCTGGCAACTAGCTTGCATGCTACAACACTCTCAAGATCTGTAACTTTCTACAACTTGTTATTTCAACTCTTTCATCCTTTTGGATTTCTCAAGCCCTTCCAGGTAATATTGTTCTTATTTATTATTGCTACAAGCTTTTCCATTTTTTGTTCCCTTGAGCACCTTGAAATTCTCACATCCTACTAGTCTTTCATTTGTCATTGTTCTTACTTCTAGACACACTTAGATTAAGAACACACACACTCTATTTGTTTTCATCTATCTATTGGCTATTGTGGAGGTCAAAAGACCAAAGTAGGGGTTTGACTCAGGCAAACCCCCAAATAGCCCCAAACATTTTCCTATTCTATGTTGTGTCTAGGTCGTAGAGAAAGATTCAAATGCATGGTAGTTTATTTATCTTCCTTATTCCTCTTGTTAATTAATTCCTTTCATTTAAATGTGTTATTTTGTTGATTTCTTATTGAACTTGGAAGTTGGGTACTTATTCTGGTTTTCTACACAGACTAGATGAGGTTACAAAACTGAACTTGGTTGTACAATACATATTCTTGTTGTTATGTTGCCGTACAAACGACAATGTGATATGTAGACGTTCTCGTGACATGTTGGCATCCTTCATCGAGACTCCCACCCTTTGGTGACATGTTCTTCTTTCCTTCCTCTTACCTGTCCTATAAGATGTTTCTGAAATTTGTACTTTTGTTTTCAATTAGTTTATGTTTCCAATTCTAGCTTATTCTTAACACATTCTCATATAGATGAATTCCTTATTTGTTGTCAATGTAAGTGCCCTATTGAAGAGTCCTTAGAAAATTTAAACAAATGCATTTAGTAGGTATGGAGTCAGATTCTGCAACTTTTTTGAGCATCCTCCCTGCATGGATGCTGAAAAAAGGCACGCAAACTATCTGGAAGAATACCTCAATGTGATGTCATCTCATGTAGTGCAATGATTGTAGGATATTTCCAAAATGTATTTGTTAAAAAGGCTTTAGAAATTTTCAAGCAAATGCAGTTGGCCCTGTCGTGGCCTCCCAACACAATGCAAAAACAAAGTTTTCTATTAACATTTGATCATTTACCTTCTTGCACAACAAGAAGTATTATCCATAAAATAAAACCAAAAGTTGTGACTGCAAAATGCCTCAAAAATGAAAAAAAAGGCTATCCAACATATGTCTTGGAAGAAGAACTCAAGGCTATTTCACTTCATTGTTTTAGAAGTCTTCGCTTCTGCTATATGGCCTCATTCCAAAATATCTCCAAATTTATTCCCCCCACATTCCATTTTTTTAACCATCATATATGGGAACTAGCAAGATTTGATAGATGTTGCAGTTGTAATGCCATTCTAGACATGTGTGCAATTGTGGTAGCACTAACAAACACATATATTATGTGGGAAAATTCCTTGTGGTCTTCCTCATACCACACCAAGATTTCTATCTATATATCCTTTAAAAGTAAATCAATTTATCATAAAGCAAAACTTGAATTTTAATTCTTTATGAACTAAAAGTTCAATTTAATATTTTTCCATTAAAGTAAATTATATTATTATTGTATTATTGATAATATTTGATGCCTATATCACTATATTTAATGCATATAGAGAAATACATGGCATGCCATATTGTAGTCAATCAAGGGGCATCCTCTTGACCAACAACCCATGTACTTTAGTTTGTATACTCAATCCTTTGTAAAAGATAAAATTTCAATACTTTGATTTACTAGACCAGGACAAGGAAGTATGTGAAATGGGTTGCCATGGATTACAAAGAATCCTCAAGAAAATGAATTATTGAAATAGGTAAAACAACAAGATGTGACAGGAAGAAAGCTCAGTTATTTGTTGAGGTTACAGAAGAAGACCCCATAAATCATGTCCCAAATCCTGCTTACAAACAACAGAAAAAAAGAAAAAGGGAAAAGAGTTGTGTCTGATCATCCTTTCTGTGGCATGGCACAAACTCTTTCTAGAGTAGATACCTTAGAATGGTACATGGAAGCTAAAACTTCTTTTTATAAAGGTGGTTGTTGGCCTCCTCTCCAAGGATATTACAAAACATAGACTAGCTCTGTCTCCTTGTTTCAGTATGATTTCCATCCAGTCAAGCTTGAAGAAAAGAAACCATCCTTAGATTTCAAACAGAGAAATTTATGTCTCTAGATTTTGTGAACACATGCAATAAAATTTTAATGATGTTTGTTGTTAGCAGGTTACTTGGCATATAACAAAGCTGACCGAAGGATACTTCACACTATGTGGAGGCTGGAAGCTGATAGAAGACACATCCCTACCTATAATAGATATAGTATATATATATATATATATATAGGAGATTGTAGAATGTAAGTAAGGATGATAAGAGAATAGGATATATTTTGATGTAAGAATGACATAGAAGTCATGTATGTAACTAGTGAGGCAGAGACTTAGACCTGCAGAAGGATGGATGGATGATGTGTGTATTTGATGATTGTTAATATATATATATATATATATATATGTATGTATATATATATGTATATGTATATGTATATATATATGTGTATATATATATAGATATGTATATACATATATATGTATATATGTCAAAAGACCATGAAGAATGTGAGATTAAAATCAAGCCTGAATGTTCATCTGTCATACCCTTTGAAGGAACTGTTAGGTTTGCTATTTGAGTATCTAGTGTTGTGTCCTTCAGAATACTTCACGATCATACAACTATAGATAGGAGGTCTACTGGTACTGGGTAATACTGTGTTATCTTGCTATGATGGGTATTTGATGCTCTATTTTTTTATTCTTTATGTTTTGTTGTCAATCTCTAGCTACTTGACTGGGGTATAAAATAACTACAAAGACCTGACTGAGGAATGGATCTCTAGATTGGTATCCCCTCAAGATTTCTTGCTAACATTTGGTTCTATTGCCGGGACCCTGGAAGAAGGTAGTTAAAGATTGAAAGGGCAAAACCTCTAAAGAATTAGCATAGAGTTTTAGAAAGAAGAAAAGGTGAGGTTGGTGGGAAAATTTCAAATTGTGGAAGAATTCAAATCTCCTTAAGTTTCTACCTCTATGAGAGGGGAGCAATCACTTAAGGGGATGGCAAGTGGGAAGGGGGTAGGGTTCGCAAGGACCTTTCAAAAAATGTGACTCTTCAAATAAGGATTCCATGGGATATAAGAGGAGCAATGGAACACCAAATCCAACAATCCCATAGCAAAAAGGGAAGAATGGAAGAGAAAGAAGATTGACAAGGAAATCATGACCAAAATGGAGATAAGCAGAGAAGAGAGATTGAAGCAGATTCAACAGTGACAAGAACGTTACCATAGAAG
This sequence comes from Cunninghamia lanceolata, assembly GCA_027924645.1. Classification (NCBI taxonomy): domain Eukaryota; kingdom Viridiplantae; phylum Streptophyta; class Pinopsida; order Cupressales; family Cupressaceae; genus Cunninghamia; species Cunninghamia lanceolata. The sequence continues at coordinate 6,297,091 of BSBN01000555.1, read as the reverse complement.
AATGGAAATGGTACAAATGATGGAGGAAGGAGGGATAATAGAAGGGGTAGAAGAAAACATATTAGAATTTGAAGAGTGTGCCACTGTGGGTGTTGTCAGAAGGAAGAAGACAAGCGCATCATGAAGGATGATGCTGAGTGCGCCAAGGAGGGTGCTATCAGAGATAGGAGGTCAGAGGGAGAAGACATAGAGAATGTTATGGAGAATGTTGAGGAGCACACCACTATGGGTGTTTCCAGAGAAGAATGTAGAAGGGAAAGAGAAGAAACAGGAGAACTAGGGTTTATTTTGTAGACTGTCAGAACATATGAGTTAACATTGGAGATTTGGAAGATGGATGAGGAATATATAGAGGAGTTAATTTTTTGAAGCATAAAAGGAGATAAGAGAAAGAGGAGAAGATGCAGTAAACATTGAGAGGAGTTTTGAGGGTTTTGGAAGGTCATTTGAATCATCATTGGATGCTGACATGATGTCATTCACAAAGAAAAGAGAATCTCCTAATTTGAAGAGACACTATGAAGAGACACAACCCTTGGACCATGAGTCACCCTGAGTGACATATAAAGTCAAGAGAATTTTACTAGAGAAGGAAGATATTCAAGCAAACAAAGAAGTGGAGAGAATAGTAGAGATCTAGAGCAAATTTTTAGAAGTTTTAGGAGAGTACTTTGAGATCCGAGTACAAAGAGATAAGGGAAGAGAAGGAAAGTGAGTTGATAGAAGACAACATAACTGTAGGAGCATACTGGAAGAAATTCACTATAGAGTATCAAAGATTGTGAGAAGATTAGTCATGGATACGCCTATCAAGTTAACTGTATTTGAGAAGGATACTACTGAAGTAGCCAAACACATTTTTGTAATAGAGTCAATTTGGAACCAGAAGGGAGTAAAAAGAGATGAAATCAAGCTATTTGACTTCATAGGCACCTTGTGGAATGAAGTATTGAAGTGGTATAAGAAGACATACCCGAACAAAGACAAGGTGTGGGATGAGATCAAGAAGTCATTTTTGGAGAATTTTAGAGTTCCAGATGTTTCAAAAGAAGGGGTAAGCAAGATGAGAGATTTGATGCAATTAGAGAAAGAATCAATAAAGGATTTTGATAAAAGATTCAAGGAGACAACTAGGAGATTAGAGGAACTGTTGATGTGTTTGTTAGTCACAACAATAAGAAATAAAAGTTTCACTCAAACCTTTATTTATCTTGAAAAATATGATGAACTTAGAGAATTCATGATTCCAAGTCTTCATGTGTTAGGTCATAACAATCCTATTATTACTCAGGGTTTGGTGTGATATGTTGTTTTCCAATAGGGGCCTTACGTACTTTCTAGGAAATCTCATTCAAATATTTATTCTCTTTCACCTAATCTACACATATTCTCAACAAATTGCATCAAATCTCATAATCTTTAGCTAGGATTTGCATGTATTTATGTAAATTTGTCATAAGTTTGATCAATTCTTCTAAAAATATCTCCATCTAAGACTATTCTGATGATCTTTCCAACTTTGATTAGTTCTTCTAAAATTACCTCAATTTAAACTAATCCTCACTTCATTACCTCGAATTCCTTTAAATATTATGCAAATAAGCAAGTATTTCACTATCATTTTCCATTATTTGCATGATATTCACTATGATATGCTATTCTACTCAAATATGCTACGAATATGCAATTATTTATGTCAATTTAGCATGTTTTCTCTATAACTACTTGTTATTTACCATTATTTGCAGCTCTGTATGATTATTTATGAAATTGAAATGAAATAAAATGAAAGCAAACTAAAATTCTAAAATTACTGAAATTACCAAGTTTTAATCAATGATCCACATGTAACTTTGATACTTTCATGAAAAGGAGATAAACCAGACCATGTTTCGCTAGGACAGTCCGCAATTATGTATGGTGGGAGCTAATCTTCAAAGGAAAGAATGATGACAACATGTACTAGTTGAATGCACCTCTGAGGAGCGCAATAATTCACAGTAACATATCAAGAAATCATCTGCAAGATTACGCAAGATTTACAATGAGGTAGTAATGTAACTCTCCATTATCATTTAGTATGCTAAAAGTATGCACATATACATTTGATCTCAGGAAAGAACCATGGGGAATCACAAAGTTACAAAATTGTACACTTAGTGTTCACAAGTTCATCAATTCAACTCCTAATAAATTATAGATGACAATCAATATCCTTTTATAGGACAAGGATAAGATTTGGTTACAACGATCCAATGGTTAGGATCCATTCAAAGTGATCAAGAGTTCAAATTCCTTTGACCAAGTCAACAAACAATACTAGTAGCACGTGTTTCCAGCTGGAAACCACTAGCAATAAACAACAAGCAAGGAGAATTTCCCTTTAGCATCTTCACAGCAACATCCTACTCTAACATATCTGATCCCTCTGTGATGACTACACCAGTATCTAACTTCATGTAGAAGTCATATGCATGTACTACCATGTCTATTTGTGATTTGTCACTCACTTGGACTTTTAATCTTGCATAGTCTAATGCCTTTACCTGTTCATCCAAGGATACTATCTTCGTTGCCCTGCTATTCACTTCCTTGTCATATGTCCTTACTTTAACACTTAATTTCACCATCTCATCCATGACATCCTCTATAAAATGCTTCATAGGATCTTCTGATACAACCCTGAATCTGTCCTTAAATGTCTAGATGGACTCTTGTTCATCTGACGCCCCTATTTCAACCATGGAGTTGCCATGTAATTCTTCTAAAACCTTCATTTCATTAGCCAATAGGTCATGGATCTTTTTACCTATATCCCCTATCTTGGACACACATGTGCTCAAAACATCCACTTCAAATTGTAGCTCTAGGATCCATGTGCCTACCTTAGGCAATGATTGGATAGTCACAATTTTGTTCTTTAGAAGATCTTGATCTTCCATCTTCCTTAGCCCTTTTAACCTGTCCAAAGCATAGTCACATTGCTTGAGCCTTTGCCTACATGTTTTTTTCAAAGATTTAGTCTTCTCTTTCAATGCAAACAATGTACTCCAGTTGGACATGGATGTCCTTATTGTCTTCTCCCCAGCAGTCAAAAATCACATGAACCAATTTCTTATGACTTGGGCTTGATGCTTTTGAGCATCTAGGGCTATTATTTCCTCCTCACTCAATAATGCTAAGGAAATATGCCTTTCTACTTGTTGCACTGTGGAGGCGAATCCTGTGGGTTTCACTAGCCCCTTAATAAATGTCTGTAATTGAGCATTCTGCTCCTTTAGCTCCTTATCCTTGGCTTTCATCCTCTTCATTCTAGCGGCCATAGCTTCAATACTTTCCTTAGGTTCTTGGATATCCTGGTCCACTGTTGAATGTCCCAAGTCAATCGAAGTAACTTAAAATTCATCTACCCTTATTTCTCCTTTGGACTTATCCACCATTGGAACTGCCAGCTATGTTGTCCTCATTACAACATCCCTCCTTATTTTTGATACAACCCTAGACTTACTCTTAGGCTTAACACTATCTAATGTGAATAAGGATTTGAAGTCAAACGGTGTTGGCTCATGTTTTGGATGCTCTATCTCTAATGACATCCATGATAGTAGCAAATCCAGACCCTATTTGGTCATGCTACTTAATCTGAGCATCTTTCCATTTCTCTATCTTGATCCTTCCATGGTGGGATTTCCTATAGATTTTCCTATTGTTTGACCATATCCAGATCACCACTCTTATCCACATGTACCTCTTCATGCTCAGATCGTTGTTGGTCCACATGTGGTATGTCAACTTGTTCATCCTGACTTGTTTCACCCATAGGACCACCTTCTACTTGCTTTTCTAGTTGATTCTGAGATTGATCATCTTGATGAGGCTCTTCTTCATTTTGCTTTTGAGCACCCTCATCAACTCCTTTCTCTGTTTTAGCTTGTTATTTAGATGCAGGATCATGTTGTCTAGGCTTCTCTATATCCATCTGAACATCATGTTGTATGCCCTCAGTTTGGACATCTTCAATCTAAGTATCAACATCCATCTGGATGTTCTCTTCTTGTATTTGGTTGTCTTTAACAACTTCCTCCTCATCACCATATGCAGGTTGGTAAGTCAAGTCTATTACTTTAGGACTAGTGATGGTGTCTACTAGGACATCCAGATGTCCTATTTGCACTTCAAACTCAGGGGATTCTAGCCTTTCAACTTATTTATCACGTCCTTCCTGAACAACATTGTGAGCTATAGGCTTTGTATGCCTTAACAAAATTTCTATGGGATGGGTAGTCACATCCCTGATAACTTCATCATCAGTCAGATTAATGGTCTAACTCAATCATAAGGGTTGACTGGCCTCCTTCTCCAATGCCTCTATCCTAGCTCCTTGAGACAATTCACTTTTTACCTTTATAATATCCACTGCTGGCACATTATGTTGTAATTCTCTTGTCACATGCAGTATTGGATCCTAATATTTTGGAGCTTAGGTATCAACTGGCCTAGAGGTAGATCCTCTTATTATTGGGCCTTGGTATCTTTTTTGCTTGGGGATATTCACTCCCTCTAATATATATTTATGCTCCCTCATAATCTCTTCATCTAAAGGTTCCTCCTCCTATGTTATTGCAACCTTGGGCATAGATATAGGAATAGCCTTTATAGGTGTATCCCTAGGAAGTGATGGCCTAGTCACAAGTGAAACCCCCTCAGAAGTAAACTCCTCTGCAACCCCTGATGAGCTTGGTTTGGCCAACTTGGCCTCCATGACCTGCCTTTTGTGTACCAAGAAATCATCAATATCAGGGTCTTCTCTTTCCTTCATCTTCCTTTTCTTGTCAAAAGTGATAACAACTCCCTTGGCTTTCAACTCATTGATCTTTCTATTTAGCCAATTCTTGGTTATCCCTATTACTTTGGCCGAGATAACCTCAATAGATGTTTCATCTTCTTTGGTCCAATTAGGAGGATCTAATGCTTCATTGTATACTTTCTTCTCCTCATAATCTGGATCTAAAATATCCTCATCATCCACTTTGACATGAGGAGGTGCTTCAGGATATCCCAGAGTTTTGATTTGATTGAGGGTGAGGATTTGAAATCCCGTCTTCTTTACATCATACTCATCATCACAGTCAACCCAGTAATCTTCTAGATGCATGACACGTTTATACTTCTTAGTGATGAATATCTCTATCCTATGATAAAGATCATAATGTCTTACTAATGGAAAAAAATGTAAATGCAACATTCTCAAGTCTACCTTTTCCAATTTGACCATCTCTATTGATCCACATATGAACCAATTGATATCTATAGGGAACTTCACATATCCCCTCCCATTCTTCTTCTTGGACATTTCAAATGTTGGGACAATCTGTCTGACCATCTCCATTAAAACAACCTTGTCTGATGGGTACTTGGGTAACATGAATGGATTTCCACTGAACCCTTCCATCTTGATATATGAATATGTGGAGAATTGGATAAACCAAGCCCCATGAGGATAGATCTTCTTTGTAGCTTCCAGTGAGAAACATTTAACACTGTCGCCCTCCATAAGTCAAACTAGATGCATTATAAAACAATCATTCACCATTTTGTAATGTTGCACAGATTGCCTCCTCTCCAATTGAGGATAGTGCTCCCATGATGTCTTCTCATGTGGTAATTTTCCAAGCTTTCCAACAGTATGCAATCCATCAAAGGTACCCTTATAAATAGATGCATATACTAAATAAGAGGTCATGTAAAATACTCTGCTTTTATTCTTCATCCACTTAACTATCTGTTCATGCATGGCATCACTAATTATTTTGGCCCATTGCACAGTTTATTTCTTCTTAATCACCATACGGATTAGGCCAAACATCCATGACTCAAAATTACTAGAGTTAGGTTTTCCCCTCATCCTACTGAGCAATACCATCATTACTAGACTTCTGGAGAGAAGTCATATTTGTAAAGATGCTAGGGCATCTTGGCTATAGCCTTTGCTTTGTTACCTGAGTCCCTCCATCAAAGGAAAATGACTTTCCTACACTCCTTCTGGTTCCCATCATACTTCTTATCAAGTGCATCCAAATCAGACACATACACACCCCTAGGTGTAGGCAAGTTAAAGGCCTCGGTGATGCCATCAACCGAGAGGTCAGCATACACCCTTCCTTGATGTTCAACCCTCCTAGCTACCACATTATAATGCTCCATGCACTCAACTAGTAGCTCTAGGGCCTCCATAGCATAAGGAAAACTAGCAGCATAGTACATTCCAGTAGCCACTATGTTCTTCAGAACATGATTATCTTCTTTGTTTTGGATCCTTGTTCTGAAGACATCCATATCGATGCTTCTGCAATGGGTATCCTCTGCAAATCCAAATTTATTGCATATACTCTTACCTTTTGGGAACATGTCAGCCTTGAATTTTGCATCCCGTTTGTCTATACGACGCTGCATCTTGTCCTACAAATTTTACATGTTCATGTCTTAACTAGGGTTTGAGCTATGTTAGAGTTAACATTCTAGTTTCTGTAATTGAAAGAACAGGGCACTCCTTATGGGTGAAATGTAGGTAAAAATGAAATAACCCTTAATTATCTATTTTCAACATTTTCACTTTTTACCTATGTAAAAAATCATATCACGATGAAAATGACAAAAGAAATGATTTGTTGTATACATACCTAGATGTGAAGATCTCAACCTGTACATGAATATGTGCTTGAGAAGTGTTACTAGTGGGTGATCCTTTGTACAATTTGATTCCTCGTCATAGTCTATTGTCACTATTTATCACCTCTTAGGTTCTCTGTGCAAATTATCAGCTCTTCAAATGCAATTATGTGAAAATTACTAAGGCAATTACCTTTTAACTTAGTAAAATTTCCAAATTAGGGCTCATTAATTACCTCCAAGAGTTTAGGTGGATTCTAGAAGGAGAAACATACGAGATCAATACAGGTGTCAACGGGCACCCTTTTAAATTTAAAATCCAATGACCTTTTTAACAACATTAAATGCAAAAAGCCTATCCGCATATGTATATGGATCTTAGAAATATAATGTCCATATGGATATATCCATGTGGATAATTCCATATGATGCCATCATGAGTGTCGGGTCAACCATCATTGACTGAATGAATGTTATCAGGTTTTGATTTTACTTGAAATATCCTAAGGTATGTTAGATATCGATGTGGACATGTGGCATCAAATTGTTGGTTAGGATAGGGATATGGATATTCGAAGATAGGGATATTAGGTGTTGCGAAATATCCATGCGATGAATGTCTAGATGACATCATTAAGTTTAAGCTTTTGTGTTGAGATGAGATGATGTGATGTCATCAGAACATGGATATTAAGGTCAAGGTATGGAAATAGGCAATCACAGAATATCCATGTGGATAAATACCTATGTGACGTCAACATGTTTGGAATTTTGTTTTGAGGCAAGTTAATGTGACATCATTAGGATATGGATGTAAAAATAAGGTATGGATCCTTCATAAAGACAATATCCATGTAAGCTAATATCCATACGATGACAACTCTTTGCTTAAGCTATATGCGAGTGAAGGTTGAATGACATCATTGGGATATTGGGGTAAGTGCAAAAAGTTGGGCCAAAAAGTGGCCACAATTTTTTCAAAAAAAATCAATACATAACGCGAGCGCGTTATAACGTGCTCGTTATGGTTTGCTAATGACGAGCCTAAGGCTTGACAAACCCAAACCATAACGGATCATGTTATAATGCAAGCGTGTTATGTTTAATTATATATATAAAAAAAGAGCATTTCTGCTCATTTGATTTCTTTATTTTCCTCTACACCCGCGACCTGCAAACCCTAAGGAGCGCGTTCGCATTTTTGAAGACCCAATTTGACACCAAAATCTTACCGATTCATCGCCAAAATGTCGCCATAACGTCGAGCAGGCCAAAGGAGTGAGTTTTATTTATTTTTTGTTTGAATTTGTTTCTAAATAGGTAGGTTTGAGTTGATTTTTGATGTAAATTTCCTTAATTGTCAAGAAATGTTAATGTACCTCCTCCTCCCCCTCCTCCTCAAAATCCACAAAATCTTGAAGAGGAAATACCTACCGAAGAACAACCTGAACAATAAACTCCTCCATCCATTCCTCGACATGCCCCTAGAACACAAGAAAATCTAATTGAGCAAATTGAAAACAATAAAAAAGAAATTGAAGACATAATTGCAAGGTTGAAAGATCCTTCAACTTCAACCTTGCATAGGTCCACGCTTGCTCAATCTCTTGAATCTATGTTATCAAATGTAGATTCAATTAGCAAGCAAATATCTAGTTGGTCGGATAAGAGGAGAGAGTTTAGAGAGTATTATGCAAACAAGCTATCATATGAAGATGTGAAAAATTTACAAATTACAAAATTGGATTTGTGTTCCATTTTCACAAACCCACAAACAAATCAACCTCCACCCATTACATGTAAGAGGTTCCCTATCCATTGGTGCAACAACCAAGTGATAAGGGACAATTTTGGGCAGAGGTGGTGGATGGTTTTTGACCATCCTCCATGCAATAATAATGAGGTCCCGCAATACTTTTTTAGGAAACTCTACTGCGAGTTTGTCCTCAATAAAGTGCCAAACTATTTTGATATGCGGGACTTCCAGGGTAGAGGTGGGGAGTCAACACAAGATAGACCAGGGGCACATGTTGACCCATAGCGGCTAGTGAGATGAGTAATTAACAGACCAACCCATGAGCATGTGTCTATCCCTTCCATTGTGAAGGAGAGTGTTGAGGTCGATACACTTCAGTCCATTAGTGCCTTGACCCAGAGCATCATAGAGCATGTTAGTCATGTAGCAAAACGTGGGTTGGGAGATAGTATGAGGACTAGGGTCCCAACCCATACTTGTTAGACTTGCGGGTCAACCTGTGGTTATGACCCCATGGATAGTCAGGACATAGGTGCATAGGCTACATTTGCAACTGAGTAGATGGTGATGATAGATACCCTCCTGAGTGAGACTTTTGGCCTTGATACTTAAGTAAATATTAGCAAGTTCATTGAATTTAATTTATTAAATTTTATTTTTGAAATGCAAGATTAACTAATTTAGTTTGATGATTTTAATAAAATTTTAGGGTCATAGCATTGATGCAGTTTTCAGTGGTTCTCCACCTGCATATTACACTACATCATCTATTGTTGGGGTATGTAACTAGTAAACAATTATAAATATTACATGTGAATAGCATCATTATATGAATGGTATTCTAATATCTGATTTTGGATGTTGAATAGGTTAATATTGGAGATTTCACGGCAACACCTGCCAGTGGTGGTGGACTTCAAAGCTTCACGGAGGTAATAAAATAAATAGTTTAATGAATGAATTGTACTTACTAGATTTTTGTATGTGACTTGTGTGCTTTATTGTGTGTACTTCCATGTTTAGGTGAACGTGTGTGTATGTTAGGAGCCATGATTTGCATCACTATTATAGTTTTCGTAATTGAATAATGTTGTTTTATTTCTAGATGATGCAGGCTACGGAGACACCTCCCGATGTTTATAGGGCAATGGAGCATGGTGTGACCTCTGCGATTCATAGCTCCATGCCATTGACATGGGTATGAGGCAGATTAGTAGATTTCAATTTACATTCATTGTTATAGTTGTTTATTTTTGAAAAATCAAAAGATTATTGATTTGAACTTTAATTTCTATCTGGATGGTTTCTATAGGACATGACATCACCACAGCCTATTCCTGCTACTAAGGCAAGTGAGGAGATAGATTATATGGTAGCAGTAAGTGATTATTTTGTTAAATGTTTCATTTTTTATAAGATGTAATTTCTATATATTAATGTCTATACTTTTTATTGTAACAACTACATATGCAGGAAGAAGTAAATAGGAGTAGCCCTCGGGTTCGTAGTAGACCACCCACATACGCGTCTCCATCCCCTAGAAGATCAAAGGCTGCCCATGATCCATTCTCTTCACCAGCCAGAGGGGAATGACTTTTTATTGTGTTCCTTTGTTGTATGCCTATATGACATTTGTGGACATATATTTTGTATTGCATATAGTTGACATTGTATGCCTATATGGCATTCTTGTAAGCCTATATGGCTATTTTGTATATATGTTATACTTATATCGACAGACATTGATGTATGCCTATATTGATATTTGGTTAATACAAATCTTTTTTATTGATGGCGTCAATACTTGCATTATAAATCCACGTTTGAATGGATATTTGTAGATGGCTATTTCAAATATTTAAAATCCAATTATATTACATGGGATGTTTGTTGATCCAATAAGCTAGCTATTGCTATTCAAGTATTACTTAAACCTCATTTTGGAACTAAAAGATAAAAGTTGTATTTAAAATAAAAATGAATCATCATGTTGAACAGAAAATATTCATATTCTTTATGAGTTGCTCAATTGAAAATTTTTAAATGAGTATACCGATCCATATTCTTTATGAGTATGCCAATCCATTTTCTTTATGAGTTGGTCAATTGAAAATATTTCTTAATTTCTTGTTATTATACCATATTAGGATGCAAAGAGTATGTTTGTTGTTTTGAATAAGATAGTCAAAATCATATGCTTATGAGCACCTGATGACCATTGTGGTTATTACATGCAATTCCTCTTGCATATAAGGCAAGGTTATGAGATTACATTGAGTCTTACCTAATTTTAGTATGCAACATAACATTGGGGCTATAGGCTTCCATAAGTCATCAACAATCAAGGTTCAAGGTTGTCATTGAAGTCAAAGGGTCAAGGTTGTTTGTCATTGATGTCAAGGTTGATGCCATGATGTTGATAAGGTGATACAGTGATTCAAGGTAGGTGATGGTCATGAGGTGCATGATGTTATGAATATGGTTTTCATGATAAGGTCTCTCAATTCATGTTGATGTTGCATAAGACAAATGTGGTTCATATGATGCAAGGTTCATGTTCATGGTGGATGTGGTTTTGTTCATGCAAGGTTTTGTTGTGAATATGGTTTTCATGATAAGGTCTATCTTGAAAGGTTGATATGATGCAAGGTTCATATTCATGGTGGATGTGGTTTTGTTCTTACAATAAGAAGTTAGAGAAGACACAAGATTTCATAATCATAATCTTATTGATAGTTAGGGTTTGCATATTGGGCATTAAACCCTAAAAAGAATCTACTTTTCTTAAGACTTTAAAACCCTCAATTGCCTGTCGTGTGTAAAGTGCACTTTTATTTTAATTTAATATTGACTTATAATCAAAAGTTACTATCACTTAAATCAACCTACTAAAGGGTCTTTAAGTCATTAGTTCATCGGCCCTTCAACCTAACTCAACTAGCGTCTCTGGTAAACTCTCATAAGCTCGAGTGCCATATCATAATCAAAGGTCATATTTAATTGATATGAGGGCAGGAAAAAAGGATTGGAAGGTCAATATTTAAAAGGAATTTGGAATACAAATAATCATCTCTATGTGGTTGAATTTGATGGGCATGCCTTTATAAAAGGCTAAAAGACAGCTTTATGCAGGATATCATGGTATTTGTAGTGTTTGAAGATTGAAGACTAGTTAGTGTTTGTAGCTCAGACTGTTTCAGCATGTTTGGGTGCAAAACAGGACCATGCCTAGCCTAAACATACCTATCTAGACGTGTTGGAATTGTTGATTTGGCTGCACGAGGAGAAGAATAAAAGTTACACCCCTTTGTAACTTTACACTGCCTCCTTTTGATGATTTTTCGGGCAGCAGAAAAACTTTCACCACGGGAAAACGCCTCAGAGATATAAAAAAATTGAGAGAGGTTATTGTAGAGGAACCCTACGTGATCATGTTTCATGAAATGGAATGTATCTAAGTGACACAGTTTCTAAGTAACAACTTGTCAAAGATTGCTACCTTTTTGCACTTTGGACTCTTCAGGGATATCGTGGGTACAATGTAGCTCAAACTGTTTCGGCATGTTTGGGTGCAAAACAAGACCATGCCTAGCCTAAACATACCCATCCAGACATGTTGGAACTATCATTTTGGCCACATGAGGAGAAGAACAAAAGTTACACCCCTTTGCAACTTTACACTGCCTCCTTCTCACGATTTTTGGGGCAGCAGAAAACCTTTCACCACAGGCAAATGCCTTAGAGATATAAAAAACTAAGAGAGGTTATTGTAGAGAGACCCTGTGTGATCACTTTTCCTTAGATGGAATGTATCTAAGTGACACAGTTTCTGAATAACAGCTCATCAAAGATTTCTATCTTTTTGCACTTTAGACTCCTTAGGGATATCGCCAGTACAATGTAGCTCGGACGGTTTCAGCATATTTGGGTGCAAAAAAGGACCATGCCTAACCTAAACATACCCATCCAGATGCATTGGAATTGTCAGTTTGGCCACACGAGGAGAAGAACAAAAGTTACACCCCTTTGCAACTTTACATTGCCTCCTTTTGATGATTTTTGGGGTAGCAGAAAATCTTTTACCACGGGCAAACGCCTCAGAGATATAAAAAACTGAGAGAGGTTATTGTAGAGAGACCCTACATGATCGTGTTTCCTTAGATATAATGTATCTAAGTGACATGGTTTCTAAGTAACAACTCATCAAAGATTGCTGCCTTTTTCACTTTGGACTCTTTAGGGATATCATCGGTACAATGTAGCTCAGACTGTTTCAGCATGTTTGGGTGCAAAATAGGACCATATCTAGTCTAAAAGCACCCATCCTGATGTGTTGGAACTATCAGTTTGGTCACAGTAGGATCAGTACGAAAGTTACACCTCTTTGCATCTTTACACTGCCTTCTTTTGATAATTTTTGGGGCAGTAGAAAACCTTTCACCACGGGCAAATGCCTCAGAGTTATAAAAAACTAAGAGAGGTTATTGTAGAGGGACTCTATATAATCGTGTTGCCTTAGACATAATATTTCTAAGTGATACAATTTTCAAGTAACATCTTGTCAAAGATTTCTGCCTCTTTACACTTTGGACTCTTCATGGATATCATCGGTACAATGTAGCTCAGACTGTTTCGACATGTTTGAGTGAAAAATAGGACCATGCCTAGTATAAATGTACCCATCCAGATGCGTTGGAATAGTCAGTTTGGTTGCATCAGGAGAAGGATGAAAGTTACACCCCTTTGCAACTTTACACTACCTCTTGACAATTTTTGGGGCAGCAGAAAACCTTTCACCACGGGAAAACACCTTAGAGATATAAAAAACTGAGAGAGATTATTGTAGAGGGACTCTACATGGTCACATTTCCTTAGATGAGATGTTTCTAGGTGACACAATTTTTTAGTAATATCTTGTCAAAGATTGCTGTCTTTTTGCACTTTGGACTCTTCAGGGATATCGTCGGTACAATTTAGCTTAGATTGTTTCGACATGATTGGGTGAAAAATAGGACCATGCCTAGCATAAATGTACCCATCCAGACATGTTGGAATAGTTAGTTTGGTCGCATCAGGAGTAGGATGAAAGTTACACCCCTTTGCAACTTTACACTACCTCTTGACGATTTTTGGGGCAACAGAAAACCTTTCACCATGGGCAAACGCCTCAAAGATATAAAAAACTAAGAGAGGTTATTGTAGAGGAACCCTACATGATCGCGTTGCCTCAGACATAATATTTCTAAGTTACATAGTTTTTGAGTAACATCTCATCAAAGATTGCTACCTTTTTGCACTTTAGACTCTTTAGGATATCATCGGTACAATGTAGCTCAGACTGTTTCGACATGTTTGGGTGAAAAACATGACCATGCCTAGTGTAAATATACCCATCTGGATGCGTTGGAATAGTCAGTTTGGTCGCATCAGGAGCAAGATGAAAGTTACACCCCTTTGCAACTTTACACTGCCTCCTTTTGACGATTTTTGGGGCCACAGAAAACTTTTCACCATGGGCAAATGCCTCAGAGATATAAAAAACTGAGAGAAGTTATTGTAGAGGAACTCTACGTGATCATGTTTCCTTAGACATAATGTTTCTAAGTGACATTTTTTGAGTAACATCTCGTCAAAGATTGCTGCCTTTTTGCACTTTGGACTCTTCAGGGATATTATCGGTACAATGTAGTTCAGATTGTTTCGACATGTTTGGGTGAAAAAAAGAACCATACCTAGCCTAAACATACCCATCCAGACATGTTGGAATTGTCAATTTGGTCGCATCAGGAGCAGGACACCAAAAATACAAAAGTTGCTTTGTGCAACTTGACAACATTGACACTTTTTTGCAACAAGACTCAAAGACTCAAACTGACCTCAAATGACTCAAAGTGACTTAAAAATAAATGAAATGGTCTTAGAAGACCTTATTACATACAATTGACTGAATCAAAAAAAAAATTTATTTTTTGACCCCTCTTGGAGGCATGACAACCTAGGTGCCCCTGCACCATTAGTGCAACTGAAGTCGATAAAGTTTTCCTATTAAGAAAAAGAGCTTCCCTTAGCTTCAAGAAATATAAATATTCTATACTAACAAGGCCAACCACATGAAGGTGGAAGCTCATGTGGCCTCACCTAAGACCTAAGACACATGTAGTCTAGTAGACACAGGACACCTAAGACACCTATTTTCTAGTCTCTATCTACCTAGTTGACATATCGTATATACCTAAGACACAATTAGAGACACCTATTATCTAGTTAGAAACCAAGACACGTAGATACACCTATATTTTATACATTACCTAGATTTTATACATTATTCTCAGGATCAACTTCATCCATCACTTAGGTCTAACCCCATGAAGCATAACATGATGTAAAAATGTGTATATGTGTAAAAATACAGCAAAAAATAAAAAAAGACAAACCTTACAAATTAATGTGCATACTTACAACTCAATGTAACATGACTTTACAAAACCAATGTGAATACTTACAAATTAATCCAATGAACCATCTAAGTCTGCTCTACTCTTTATTGTGTCAAGTATTGCTTCATGGTCAGACTCACGCACCTTCCACAAGGTCTTGTTCAAAGGTCTACCCCAATACTGTATCAAATGAACATTGGATGCCATGACAAGGTTTGAGTAATGAAGAATCTTTCAATGTGTGTCAAAGTCTTAAAACAGCCAAACATTAACACTCTTATGTGGGTACCTTCTAAGTGATGTTCCAGTAATAACCACTGAGCCTGTAGGGTATTTGATGTTTTCTCCATTTGTAACTGGGCCTCCAATTTCTTTTTGGCCTCAACACAATGACATAAGTAATAATCCGTTCCCTTTTCATTATCTTCATTTGCAATAACTACATATACGTGCCCTACATTGATATGTGTAGCAAATTAGATGAAATTAGTCAACATTACAAAAACACTACAAAGTAAGATGACATTAGGAATTTTAAAAACTATGCAAATAGATATATTACCTGGTTGAACTAGATCTGATATGTGGTCAAAGTCAACTAATGATTCCATCTATGTTAGTTCTAGTGTCGTCAGGGGTCGATACATGTCAAGTGGGCTAAGATAACTTAACTGCCATTCGTCAACCCACTCCTTTGATTCACACTCATCCCATGCTTGAATTGTACTGGAAGAACAAAAGTATGACATCTTTTGCGTATGGATACTCCATGAACCTGCAATTGAGTTTCTAAAAGAGTGCATCTCACTTGATCCTGTCAGTGTAGAACAGTTCTCATATGGTGCAATGTTAGTATCATCTATCAACCAAAAAAATCTATGAACTGAAGACTTACCTTCATTACCTAGACCCATGGAAGCATTACACCACTCGACAATCAATTTTGCATCTATCAACTTTGCATTGTCTTTATACTTTAACTCTTCTCGTGCTATGGCTCTTTTGATACATGGTCCTGCACCATCATGCTCCCCCTTTCCATGCCTGGCCTCACAAAACTTCCACATATGTTGAATACCTATAAAATTATGCCTCCTACTCAGCCAATAGAAATTTCATGAGTTCTTGAATTGTGACGCACAATTATCTGACCATATCATATGCTGACTAAACAATATGCCCCTTCTAGCCAAATCATTGTAGAACACTTGAAAGCAACCTTGTACGAACTCTGTAGAATGCGTGTGATCATCACTGATATAGAAATTATACTCCCTTATGATCTTTTTGTCATCCTTTCTACTATCATTCGCATGAATGAATGCGATGTACACAAATATAGAAACCTGTGTGGAGTAATATTGTGATTGCACCTCACGATGTGGCTGTAGACTGTAGTTCTCTGCAAAGTCAATGACTGAAACAATGCTACCAACTGGAAATGTGTCCTTGCATAACTTGAATTGCAAGTCCAACCATCAAGCTCTATGGGCATGTCTTGCATACTCATACACTATGTTGTCACAAAATATAGGCATAAACTGATACACTGGAATCTTTTCGATAACCAATTCACACCTCTTTTCTTCTTTATCATCTTTTGTATTGTATGCCACTATTTTATACTTGCCAAACTCTACTAGTTCATTTCCAACCACATGTGTTCTTTCCATATGTTCACATATTGGCAAATGTTGCAAGCCACCGCAACGATGACATGTGCCATCCAAGGATAATTTCTTGTAGAATATTTGACCTTCCTCTCTTTCACATAAAATTCTTAATATGAAGTCTCTTGAAGAAATTGGTGGGGCACGTATGGCACAACCCTGCAAAACATTGTTAGTATGCAAATCTAAATAGTTAGAAAATTTAATATGTAATCTACAACAACAAGTAGTGCGTGTGTGATTTATCTTGACATAGAAAGTTTTTAGCATTTCAAAATATATTTGACAAATTTTAATTTGAGGATACTTCTCTAGAAATTTACCATAAAACTGTGTTTGAGTCTAATCCAAAAAATGCTTTGGATGTGGCTCACGGTTCTGACTTCTGATTCTCCTTCTTACCACATCCCTTTGATTCGAAGATACCCTTGTGTAATTCTTCCAAAAGTCTTCAATTAGTGATCTCAATGCTTAACCAATTGGTTTATCTTTTCGTGGTAGTCTCCCCGAGAACGCCCATAATTCATTGGCATTAGTGTCCTCAATTCTTTGGCATCTTCCAATGACTCTTGATAAAGTTTTCCTATTAATTCTCAATTCTTGACTTGTCTTTCTAATGAGACAAGCTTTCCTCATTTGACTACTTACTATAGTTGATGTAATCGCACGTCGTGTTGCATTAGTATCTTTTTTGTGTGAGGTGTTACCCACACTCTCATATGCACTCATTAGATTCTTGACAATAGATTTTTCACTTGAAGCCTCCGATGTTCTCAACCCAAGAATCTTCATGATGGACCTATACTTTATACTTCGCATCATTTCAATGAATAGTTGACATCTTGCAGTCTCATTTAACTTTTCAAAGAACGATCTCCAAATCTTATGAGCATATCTTCTACAAGTGCGTTTTGGAATCTAACCTTCCATTGGCTGCAAAATATTCTCATCAATATTAATCAATTACTTTGGATTTCTATGCAAAATTCTAGGTGGTGTTAAGTTAGGTAAATTCACCTCAACATTAGGAATTTTATCAATATTTAAATGAGATGGGCTAGATGGCATACCTTTGATCGACGATGGAATAGATGACATACCTTGAGGTTGAGGTGGGAACGATGGCATACCTCCTTCATCACATGTGAGTGATGATGTACTTTCAATGTGAGATGTAGTAGATGGTGTCCCCACATGTTGACTTGCAGTAGAGGACGTGTCTCCAACTATGGTATTCAAATCTCTCATAGCACAAAGTTTTTGCATTCGTTCTCTTTGTGCCACCAATACCATATCTCTTTGTGATGGTTGTGGTTCCTCTTCAATTGGCATGTCTTCATTTATCGTGTCTAATTTCCTCTTCTTATGAAGTTCCCTCATAGGCACTGCTTTCTTTGCATTCTTATCTTCTATCTCTTCCTGTGTTGGTTTAATTCTTGATCGTTTCGTCAGCATGGCAGAGAATTTGTCTGTAGTATGATAAAGAGACCAGTATTAGTTCCTAAGAAATGAATCCATACAAATAACTAAAATATATGTTATTCAACCCTTCATAGTAAATGTACATACAATCATCATGTAAAAGAGTAAATGTCACTCAACCAAAATAGGTACAAAGCATACAAAGAAAATTATTGCAGCCATGAAAAGAGTACATGGGACTTCATGCTTGAAAAGGTTGAGGTAGACCCAATTTGACATGTTTGTTGTTACTAGGGCTACTAGGATTTGGAATTGAGAAGGTGTCTGGTTGGTACTAGGGATACTAGGATTTGGGTGGCTTGTGAAGGAATAGATAACAATTGAAGAGTGTAGACTTCAGTAAGGGTTTAGAATGGTTGTGTCTAAGTTCTTGAGGGGTAAGAAGACCTCTAGTAACCTTGTTAGGTTTTGAAGTATTGAAGACCCTCTTTGTGCCTTTGTATAAGGAGATTGCTTGAGAGGAAAGCTTATGAAATTTGAAGAAACTATTGGTATGATCCCTTTAGATTGAGTTGAACCCTACCTCTGCATCACATACCTAGGATTGTCATAAAAATCATTAGACTAATCTCTATAATTTAGGGTATTGAATGGTATATAGTTGATCAAGGTAACCACCATCATGTGCTAACAAAAGACAGTTATGAAATTTTGAAATATTGTTGTGTCATGTGCATGTACAAATCATCATGAATAGGTGCATAAGGAATGTCCTAGCCCAAGATATGTGCATATAAATCATCATGTCATGTGCATACTTGTATGATCTTGGCACCTATTCATTTGTATTTTAACTTGTTAATATGACAAGATACTAGTGGGATTGTATTTTTATTATGTTGTAAGGATTTATTCTTGTATAGTTTGACATCATGGTATGTTAAGGTCTGTTTATTACACATAATTATTAAAGAGCCCAAGTGTAGAAAATATACATGGCATCATGTGAGATTGTAGGCTACTTTCTTGATTGGGAATGTGTCTATTTTATACATGTATGATAAAGCATGATAAAGTAATTCAAATAGAATTAAGGAAAATGTAAAGAACATGCATGTAAAGACTTAACATACCTAAAAAATGAAGATTCGAGTGGAGAGAGTACCCAATTATGTAGTGTTTTTTTCTTCTTGCATCAAACTCCTTAACAATTTGAGTTTTTCACCACTTGCTTCCTTTTCAATGTTAAATTGAATAACACTCAAATATAATTAGTAACAACAATACTTTTAACCAATCTATAATGTTAAATTCCTAAAATTGAATCACAATTAACATTGCAACAATACAAAAATTGAAAATTGAATAGATATATATCAAAGTTGGTGTGAAAAATATGTTATTTCCTCCTATTCAAGTTGGCAAAGCAGAAAAGGTGGTGGAAAGATCATGCAAAGGTGGTAGAATGTGTAAAATGTGCATGTGAACTTCCCAATAGCATGAAAGCACTTCTTTTTTGTTGGAACACGCACATAATCAACATGAAAATAGAGCATGTGGGCCTGGATCATAGGGGTCAACACTTTTTTACCATTTCTATAACAAGACAAAACATGTGCGTGTTATAACGCGCTCACATTTTTTCCTGCTATAGATTGATCCATAAATATTTGTTCCTATCTCACCTTCGATAGCACCTTTATAATATCTCACCTCTAGTTCCATTAGCTCATGTTCTATATCTCACTTATCTATCCCCCTCACCTCTCTACCTCTCCCCTCTCTATGTCTCTTAGTCGCTCCTTGTCTACCTCAACCCTAAACCCTAAACCCTAAACCTTATCCCTAAACCCTAATCCCTTAACCCTCAACCCTAATCCCTCAACCCTTAACTCTAATCCCTCATCCCTAACCCTAAATGCTATCCCTATTCCTAAACCCTCAATGGGCTTGATACTATACCTTAAACCCTAATCCCTTATCCCTAAACCCTCCAACCCTATCCCTAATCCTTATACCCTCGACACTCTACTTACCCTAATCCCTCAACCCTCAACCCTATCCCTAAACCCTCGACCCTCAAACCTCAACCCTCAACGTCAAACCCTAATCCCTCAACCCTTAACTCTAATCCCTTGATCCTCAACCCTATCCCTAAACCCTAAACCCTAAAACCTCAATCCTCAACTCTCAACATCAAAATCTAATCCCTCAACCCTTCACTTTAATCCCTCGACCCTAAACCCTCAACACTATACCTTAAACCCTAATCCCTAAACCCTAAACCCTAAACCTTATCCCTAAACCCTAATTCCTCAACCCTCAACCCTAATCCCTCAACCCTCAACTCTAATCCCTCATCCCTAAACCCTAAACGCTATCTCTATTCCTAAACCCTCAACGGGCTTGATACTTTACCTTAAACCCTAATCCCTTATCCCTAAACCCTCCAACCCTATCCCTAATCCTTATACCCTCGACACTCTACTTTAATCCTAATCCCTCAACCCTCAACCCTATCCCTAAACCCTCAACCCTCAAACCTCAACACTCAACACTCAACGTCAAACCCTAATCCCTCAACCCTTAACTCTGATCCCTCAACCCTCAACCCTATCCCTAAACCCTCAACCCTAAAACCTCAACCCTCAACCCTCAACATCAAATCCTAATCCATCAACTCTAATCCCTTAACCCTAAACCCTAAACCCTAAACCCCATCCCTAAGCCCTAATCTGTCAACCCTCAGCCCTAATCCATCAACCCTCAACCCTAATCCCTCATCCCTAAACCCTAAACACTATCCCTATTCCTAAACCCTCAACGAGCTCGATACTATACCTTAAACCCTAATCCATTATCCCTAAACCCTCCAACCCTATCCCTAATCCTTATACCCTCGACACTCTACTTTAACCCTATCCCTAAACCCTCAACCCTTGAACCTCAACACTCAACCCTCAACGTTAAACCCTAATCCCTCAATCATTAACCCTAATCCCTTGACCCTCAACCCTATCCCTAAAACCTCAACCCTAAAACCTCAACCCTTAACCCTCAATGTCAAACCCTAACCCCTCAACCCTTAACTCTAATCCCTCAACACTAAACCCTATCCCTAAACCCTCAACACTATACCCTAAACCCTAAACCCTATCCCTAAACCCTAAACCCTAAAGCCTCAACCCTCAACCCTCAACCCTCAATGTCAAATCCTAATCCCTCAACCCTAAACCTTATCCCTAAACCCTAATCCCTCAACCCTCAACCCTAATCTCTCAACCCTCAACTCTAATACCTCATCCCTAAACCCTCAATGGGCTTGATACTATACCTTAAACCCTAATCCCTTATCCCTAAACCCTTCAACCCTATCCCTAATCCTTATACCCTCGACACTCTACTTTAACCCTAATACTTCGACCCTTAACCCTATCTCTAAACCTTCAACCCTTGAACCTCAACACTAAACCCTCAACGTCAAACCCTAATCCCTCAACCCTTAACTCTAATTCCTTGACCCTCAACCCTATCCCTAAACCCTCAACCCTAAAACCTAAACCCTCAATGTTAAACCCTAATCCCTCAACCCTTAACTGTAATCCCTCAACCCTAAACCCTCAACAATATACCTTAAACCCTAATCCCTCAACCCTAAACCCTAAACCCCATCCCTAAGCCCTAATCCATCAACCCTCAACCCTAATCCATCAACCCTCAACCCTAATCCCTCATCCCTAAACCCTAAATAATATCCTTATTCCTAAACCCTCAATGGGATCGATACTATACCTTAAACCCTAATCCCTTTTCCCTAAACCCTCCAACCCTATCCCTAGTCCTTATACCCTCGACACTCTAACCCTAATCCCTTGACCCTCAACCCTATCCCTAAACTCTAAACCCTCAAACCTCAACCCTTAACGTCAAACCCTAATCCCCCAACCCTTGACTCTACTCCCTCGACCCTCAACCCTATCCCTAAACCCTAAACCCTAAAGCCTCAACCCTCAATCCTCAACATCAAATCCTAATCCCTCAACCCTTCACTCTAATCCCTCAACCCTAAACCCTATCCCTAAACCCTCAACACTATACCTTAAACCCTAATCCCTCAACCCTCAACCCTAAACCTTATCCCTAAACCCTAATCCCTGAACCCTGAACCCTAATCCCTCAACCCTCAACTCTAATCCCGCATCCCTAAACCCTAAATGCTATCCCTATTCCTAAACCCTCAACGGGCTCAATACTATACCTTAAACCCTAATCCCTTATCCCTAAACCCTGCAACCCTATCCCTAATCCTTATACCCTTGACACTCTACTTTAACCCTAATCCCTCAACCCTCAACCCTATCCCTAAACCCTCAACCCTCAAACCTCAACACTCAACCCTCAATGTCAAACCCTAATCCCTCAACCCTTAACTCTAATCCCTCAACCCTCAACCCTATCCCTAAACCCTCAACCTTAAAACCTCAACCCTCAACCCTCAACATCAAACCCTAATCCCTCAACCCTTAACTCTAATCCCTCAACCCTAAACCCTATCCCTAAACCCTCAACACTATATCTTAAACCCTAATCCCTCAACCCTAAACCCCATCCCGAAGTCCTAATCCATCAACCCTCAATCCTAATCCATCAACCCTCAACCCTAATCCCTCATCCCTAAACCCTAAACACTATCCCTATTCCTAAACCCTCAACGGGCTTGATACTATACCTTAGACCCTAATCCCTTATCCGTAAACCCTCCAACCCTATCCCTAATCCTTATACCCTTGACACTCTACTTTAACCCTAATCCCTCGACCCTCAACCCTATCCCTAAACCCTCAACCCTCAACACTCAACGTCAAACCCTAATCCTTCAACCCTTAACTCTAATCCCTTAACCCTAAACCCTATCCCTAAAACCTCAACACTATACCTTAAACCCTAATCCCTCAACCCTAAACCTTATCCCTAAGCCCTAATCTATCAGCCCTCAATCCTAATCCATCAACCCTCAACCCTAATCCCTCATCCCTAAACCCTAAACACTATCCCTATTCTTAAACCCTCAACAGACTCGATACTATCCCTCAACCCTTAACCCTTAAAACTCAAACCCTAAAACCTATCCCTACACCCTCGACACTCGACACTATATCTTAATCCTAATCCCTTAATCCTCATCCCTAAAGCCTCAACCCTAAATCCTTAAACCTTCAACCCTAAACCCTATCCCTAATCCCTCTACCCTCGACACTCTACTTTAACCCTAATCCCTTGACCATCATCCCTATCCCTAAACCCTCAACCCTCAACCCTCAACCCTCAACCCTCAACACTCAACTCTCAACATTAAACCGTAATTCATCAACCCTAAACCCTAATCCCTCAAACCTAAACCTTATCCCTAAACGATCAACCCTCAACACTATACCTTAAACCCTAATCCCTATCACTCAACCCTTAACCCTTAAAACTTAAACCCTATCCCTACACCCTCAACACTCGACACTATATCTTAAGCCTTAAACCCTCATCCCTAAAGCCTCAACCCTCAATCCTTAAACCTTCAACCCTAAACCCTATCACTAATCCCTCTACCCTCACCACTCTAACCCTAACCTTGACATTAAATGCTAATCCGTCAACCCTAAACCCTATGCCTAAACCCTTAACCCTCAACACTATATCTTAAACCCTAATCCATCAACCCTAAAACCTAATCCATCAACCCTTAACCCTAAACACTATCAACAAACCCTCAACCCTTGACACTATACCTTAAACCCTAATCCCTCAACCCTCAACCCTAATCGCTCAACCCTCAACCCTAATCCCTCATCCCTAAACGCTAAACGCTATCCCTATTCCTAAACCCTCAACCCTTGACACTATACCTTAAACCCTAATCCATTATCCCTAAACCCTAAACCCTATCCCTCAACCTTTAACCCTTAAAACTTAAACCCTAAAACCTATCCATAAACCCTCGACGCTCAACACTATATCTTAAATCCCAATCCCTTAACCCTCAGCCCTAAAGCCTCAACCCTCAATCATTAAACCTTCAACCCTAAACCCTATCCCTAATCCCTCTACCCTCAACACTCTACTTTAACCCTAATCCCTTGACCATCAACCCTAAACCCTCAACCCTCAACTCTCAACATTAAACCCTAATCCGTCAACCCTAAACCCTAATCCCTCAACCCTAAACCCTAGTCCTAAACTCTCAACCCTCAACAATATTCCTTAAACCCTAATCCATCAATTCTAAACCATAATCCCTCAACCCTAAACCCTATCCCTAAACCCTCAACCCTAAACATTATTCCTTAAACCGTAATCCCTCAACCCTAAATCCTAAACTCTATCCTTAAACACTCAACCCTCAACAAGTTATACCTTAAACCTTAATCCCTCAACCCTCAACCCTCAACCCTAATCCCTCATCCCTAAACCCTAAATGCTATCCCTATTCCTAAACCCTCAACCCAAGACACTATACCTTAAACCCTAATCCCTTACCCCTAAACATTAAACCCTATCCCTCAACCCTTAACCCTTAAACATTAAACCCTAAAACCTATCCCTATACCCTCAACAATATACTTAAGCCCTAATACCTCAATCATCATCCCTATACCTTAAACCTAAAGCCTACACCTTCAAACCCTCATCCCTAGACCATATAACCCCACCCTTATATCCTAAACCTCGAATATCATGCCTCAACCCTATACTTAAATTAAACCTAAAACATACATGCTCTCAACCCAAGTCACCCTATGCCTTATATACCCTCAATCCATAAACCCTAAACCCTAATCCCCGCGCCTTACACACTTAATCTTATACACTCAATATCCTGAATATTAACCCTCAACTGTTACCCTCAACCCTCTACCCTCTACCTATTACTTAAGCCCTAATCCCTCAACCCTCAACCCTCAAAACTATATAGGCACAGGTCCTTATATACACTAAACCCAAAACACTTACATACATACATACATGCATACATACATACATACATACAAAGATGCATACATACAAGCATGCATACATGTACATACATACACGCATGCATACATGTACATGCATACATACCTACAAGAATAGATATAAACATCCATGAAACATACTTATGAAATTTGAACATATCTCATTCAAAGAAAGACATAACACGAGCGTGTTATACGCGCTCGTGATATGTCGAACTGAGAAAACACCGGCAAACATGCAAAAAAACAAAAAAAGCACAACATAATGCGCCCATGTTATAACACGCTCATGTTATGTTGTGTTTTGGGAATCCCAAGCCTTGGGCTTGGGATTTGCTTTGGATTTCCAACCCAAAGGCTTGGAGTGCCTTTTCAACATCCACATACATGTTTTTGCAGATTCTACAAGATTTCACATAATTTTGTTCGTGCTAACCCTCAGATTTGCACGTGTTTCAAGGTCAAACAAATTGAACACCTGGGTAATGTTAGGATTTCTCTTAGCTATTTAACGATGTAATTTTTTCACATTTTGACAATGTTAAGCCTTTCATCTTTAATTTCTTTTGTTTGTGTGTCCAGTTTTGGGCAAAAACCGCTGTTTGGTCTTTTTTTCATTGTAAATTAACCATTCATTGAAATTTCAAAAAAATGACATATTTAGAAACTAGAATCCATTCTACACATATTAAAAAAAAAAAGAAAATATGATTTTCAATTAATTTTCAAAATTTATAGCGGTAGCACGGTCAAAATTCTATTTTTTAGGATGTGTCCACTTTGAAAATTAGTCAAAAATCAAATATTCATCAAAAAATTATTAGAAAAATTGGGCATAAACTAAATGTTGTTAGCTAATTTCTCACCAAAGAAATTTTAAAAATACCAAAAAAAGTTAACCTTTTGAGGGAGCCACAAAACATGCTATGTTATGTTTTTTTGATAGAAACAACACCAATTTCTGTGGCTCCCTCTTTTGAACCCCTTAATCTATACCATTTTTTTAAAAAATAGTAGTTTAGAAAATAGACTCAGGGCACTACGAACGTTATTTTAGTTGCATCTCCAAAATTTGAATGTAACTATGCTCAATTTCTCATCTAAGGCCAGCATTTCCTAATTTTAGAAAAAAAGTGGCCACTTAAGACCCCTTTTTGGCCCCCCATCTTCTTGCACTTACCCATTGATACTTCAAAATGCATGAGGATATGGATATTAAGAAAATGCAAAATATACATGCAAATGATGCCATCATATGCAACATATTACTTTAAAATGAAACAGGATAATGTAACTGGACAAGGATATTTTGGCATGGATATTTCGAAACAAAATATCCATGTCAAAATATCTAGCATAAATGTTTGGATATGCTGGGTTCATACTAGGTAAAATTAGATGGGCTATCACTTGGATATGGATATTGATAGGGATATGGATATTTGGAAGGAATGGAATGTCCAAGTCCAAAACATCCATGTGGATGACGGGCACCTTCTTGTCCTATGTAAATTTGACGGGCCCGAAGGAGAATCCTTTAGACATTTTGAAAACCTTTACCCTTGCTTGTATTTACTCTTTTCAATGTCGGATGATGAGACATGACATCACTAGGATATGAATTTTATGATAATGATTAGGATATTACATTGTTAATATTTATATCAATGTTGACCAAACTTTGACTGACCATAACTTTCTTATTTCCCTGAATTTTGACATGATTCAAAAGGCAAATTTTCTCTATTTTCAAGTATCTATCCAATGGACACCTTTCCAGGGGATTTTTGAACTTGACCTTTTGGACCTACTAGGATATGACCTTTTACCATACCGCCCAAAAGCAGGGAAACACACAAGCAGAAGAAAAAAAGTTGGGTGATTGTTTTGCTGAGGCGAAATGGGGCATGTTGTGTAACCACACAACAAGAACCATTAACTGAAAAGCAAAAGATAGAATAGTTTATTTCTAGAATAAGCCCTGAAATAAGGTTAGCCTTAGATGGAAGAATATTTGAGACATATGCAGAAGCGGTGACACTAGCCTACCAGATAGAGTCTTAATCTTGGCATGGACAAGATAAGATAAAATAAAACTTAGAATTGGAAAAGCTGAAGTTGGAACTGGAGCAATTGAAGCTAAGGTAGGAGATATTGGCTAAACAGGAGGAGAATACAGAAGAAGCAAAGACCTAATATATGGTGTTCATATTGTACAAGATAAGGACACTTGAGAAATGAATGCCCTAGGATGAAAGGTGAAAGACAAGCTACTGCAATAAAAGAAGACACCAAAGAAATAATGAAAATAGTCAATTCAATATACTGTGGATTATGCAGAGAATAGGATGACCATGAAACACCAGATTGCCCTTCATAAAACTTCCAGAGCAAAAGAGACTTTGTTGATGAAGAAGATGAAGCATGGTATGGTGGAAACACTATAAACTCTACGGAGAGTAGTAACATGACATATATGAAAGAAAGAAACTCAAATGATCATGACTACAAGCAGCCAAGTTGGAGAAAATAGAGTAATGTCAATGCCATACAAAATTTGAATTCTAGCTATCCATCATATGTAAATAGCTATAATAATGATGACAAAGAATATTTTGGAGGCTACATAGGAGGCATAGGCCATGGAAGGATTCAAAGGAGGGAGGATGCAACATGCTTCAATTGCGGTAAATTAGGACACTTTGCTAATGAATGTTGGGCCAAAAAGAAAACACAACTTGTTCATTTTATAACAACATAGAGCATGATGTATTCTCTTGAGAGAGAGCACAATAATACTTCCAGAATGAACAACCACAATCTAAGAGTGATGAGTTATAGAACCTAGATAACAAAAAGGATCAAGGATCATAAGGAGGAAACCAGAAGATCAAGGAGCAAGAACTCACCAAAAGAACAATAGAGAGGAGACAGACATATCTTCAATAGAATCCATAGAAGAAGAGGAGTACTACCAGAGAAGTACACCAAAACATACTAGAAAAGAGAGAAGGAAAAGGAAGGAGAAAGTAGTGGTAGTGACAAGACAAGGAACAAATACTGGAAGACATTATATCATTGAGACTGAAGAGGAAGACAGTGAGGAGGATGAAGAATTTGTCCCTACTAAGAAGTAGCATGAAGAAGTGGTGAAGGAGGATAATGTTAGTTTCAAGATAGACAATTGAGAGGGGGGGGGGTGAATCAATTGTCCCAAAACTTTCCTTTTATTAATCACTTAAGTCCTTGTAATTCAGCAGCATAATAATAAATCAATCATAGAAACACAATGCAACAATTCAATAGCAGAAACACATTAACACATATGACACCAAGATTTTAACGTGGAAAACTCGGTCAAGGGAAAAACCACAGGGTGACTAACCCAAGATTGTATTCTCTATTAAAAGAATAAGAAGAACAAAATGACACATGCCAATTAGGGTTCACTGCTCGAGCACACTGCTCACAAGAGGTCCACTGCCTATAGGAGACACACTGTCTATAGAATGATAAATATTACATACTTGAACTAAAGAATAGAATCTTCACCATGCTTGAGTTAGTTCCATTTAAGCTCAACACTTCTGCTTTGCCTTTCACTCTTCTCCTCTCTACCACACTCTCATCTTCACCAAGATACTTTTGAAATGACTTCACAACACTTATTTATACAAGACATTGATTTTGGGATAATCATCAAAGTCGACATACTTTACAGAGCAAATACACAAATACAACTTGACTTATTACAAAAGACTTCATATGAATCACCACACTGTCGGCCACATAGATCTAGGACTTAAATCTTCTTTGAAGAACACGCCATGCTTTACAGAACATCTTCAAGATCATTCGCAAGATGTGTAAATCATCCGGTCGGCCAAGTTTAGGAAGAACATCATCATCTGGAAGTAATTTTTCATATACGAGCTCAATCTTCAATGCAGACCACCAATACAAACTGAACACAATCTAGAGACCCCCACAAGCTTGCCTGAAATACCAAGAATATCCACACCACTTCTGATTACTGAAATCATTCTCTTCTTCATCTAGAACCTCAAGAACACAGTTTGTCATCACTGTCATATTGGAATAGATGCTTGCGGACCTCCAAACCATGAACCAATTGAGTTGTCAATTCACATTGACTTCCTAAACACTCCACCAAATCTGCAGAATAAGATATTGCATTTCTGGATCTCACCGGACCTATTTGTGTCACTCTGTCACCTCTAAACTTCTACCAAAACCAGTTTTACTCATGTGGCCATAACTTATTCAAATATTCATGTGGACATCTCAAATCTTTGTTGGATCACCTTTAGACACATATCTACAAACCCTTTGATGCACATCCTCTGATCTTCATCTTAGCTGGGATCTTCACTTCATAGAGCTTCACCGTCTTCACTATTCTTCTCTATTTTCTGATAGGACTAATTTTCTCAATATCCTTAGCATACAACTCATCCAGTCCTTGACATCAATGTAACATGAGTATGTTGACATCAATGACAACACCGGTTAGGCCCATACTTGCAACAATCTCCCCCTTTGTCATTGATGACAACATATGATGTGAAAAACTATTTTAACCATCAAGACAAGTACTTCTCCTCATTGACTGAAATAACTCCGCTATTAACAAAAACCATTCACATGTCTTCTCTTCCTTTACTGCTCCCCCTTTGATCAACAACCACTTTTTGTTTTTCACATGTCTTCTCTCTCCCTTTGACATCAATGGCCAAGGGCACATACTTGCATCACTTAGAATCATACAGACTACTCCCCCTAAGTAGCAGCTTCCCATCATCAATCTAGACCACAAGATATTACTGTGAGATCCACCAGACTGATGCACATCAGTGCATCTTAATTCAGAATCGGAGGGGTAATAACCCCTAACTTCTCCCTGAGATACTCAAAAGAGTCCTTAGGTAGAGGTTTAGTAAAAATGTCTGCAATCTGATCCTTGGAGGGCACAAACTCCAATCTGACTTCATTTTTGTTCACCGGCTCTCTCAAAAAGTGAAACTTGATGGATATATGTTTTGTGTTTGAATGCAACACTAGATTTTTTGATATATTTATTGCACTTGAATTATCACACAAGATTGTGATAGGTTCCTCATACTCCACTCTGATGTCTCTTAGCATTTGCTACATCCACAATACTTGAGTGCAACTACCTACTGCTGCAATATATTCTGCTTCTACAGTGGATAGAGATATTACCTCTTGTTTCTTGCTCAGCCAAGAAACCAATCTTTTCCCTAAAAAGAATGCTCCACCATTGGTACTCTTCCGGTCATCCACATCTCCTACCTAATCCACATTTGTATATGCATGAAGAGAGAAATCATGATCTCTAGGATACCATAAACCATACTCAACTGTTCCTTTTAGATATCTAAGAATCCTCTTGATTGCCATGACATGAGATTCTCTAGGATCATCTTGGAATCTAGCGATAAGACCAACAACATTCATAATGTTAGGTCTAGTTTGAGTAAGATACAGTAGTCCTCAAATCATTAACCTGTACTTTTTCTGATTAGCCTTAGGAGAGTCATCATCTTTACTCAATTTACATCCAGTTGCCATGGGAGTATTCATTGGTTTTGAGTCTTCCATCCCAAATTTCTTCAACAATTCTTTCACATATTTGGTCTGTGAAATGAAGATTCCTTTCTTTGTTTGAATGATTTGTAGACCTAGAAAGAAATTCATTTCCCAAACATGGACATCTCAAATTCACTTTTCATTTGATTTGCAAAAGTTTTGTACATACTGTCTCTTCCTCCAAAAATGATATCATCAACAAATACTTCAACAATCAATATATTTTCATGATTAATTTTGAAGTACAAGTTACTGTCAACAATACCTTTGTTGAAACCAATCTTCAAAAGATGCTTATCCAGTCTTTCATACCAGGCTCTTGGGGCTTGTTTGAATCCATATAGTGCTTTCTTCAACTTACAGACCATATCACTATGATGAGACAATTGAAATCCATCTGGTTGCTCAATGTATACTTCTTCTTCCAAGTCACCATTTAGGAAGGCAGACTTGACATCCATCTATTATAAATTGAAATCCTTGAAGGTAGAAAAGGAAAGAAATAATATGACTGCTTTAATTCTTGCCACTGGAGCAAAAGTTTCTTCAAAATCAACTCCTACTTGGGAAGAACCCTTGCAGACCAATATGGCTTTGTTTTTGACTACTTCACCATCTTCATTCAGTTTATTCTGGAAGACCCATTTGGTTCCAATCACATTTTTGTTTCTAGGTGTGGGAACAAGATCCCAAGTGTGATTTTTCTTAATCCGCATCAACTCTTCCTTCATTGCTTTAGTCCAACTTTCATCATTGCATGCTTCACTTACTGTTTTTGGTTCAAATTTTGAAATCAGACAATACTTTTCTAAGTCTTGAGCAATTTTTCTTCTTGTTTGAACACCTTTTCTTTTGTCACCTATGATCTAATCTTCAGAATGATTCAGTCTTACATACCTGGGAGTTTTGGGAATTTCTTGTATTTGTATTTCTTGGACAGGTTCATTCAAACTTATCTCTTCTTCCTGTATTTTAGGATTCACCGGATCAGTCTAGATCTGAATTTTAGAAGGTGCTTGGACTTGTTGGACCAAAACATCATTCTGATCATCTTCTTCATATTCATAAAACCTTGAGGGTTTTTCAATACCTTCATCAACCTTCACATTTGTACTTTCTATAATGTTTCTCAATCTCTTGTTATAACACTGGTATGCTTTGCTTTGAGTAGAATAACCCAAGAATATTCCTTCATCACTTCTAGCATCAAATTTTCTAAGTTCTTCATCTCTTTTAATATAATATTTGCTACCAAAGACTCTGAAATATTTCACAGTGGGAGTGATGCCAAACCAGAGTTCATAAGGGGTCTTACCAGTATTGCTTCTAATTTGTACTCGATTAAGAGTATAGACAGTAGTACTTACAACTTCTCTCCAATAGATCTAAGGAACATTTGCTTCTATCATCATGGTTCTAGATGCTTCCTGGATGGTCTGGTTCTTTCTCTCCACTACTCTATTTTGCTGTGGAGTCCTTGGAGCAGATAACTGTCTTTTTATCCCATGTTTCTCACATAATTCTATGAACTCTCTGGATGTGAATTCTCCACCTCTATCAGACCTAAGACATTTTATGTTTAATTCAGTTTCATTCTCTACCATAGCCTTGAATATTTTGAATTTCTCAAGAACCTCAAATTTTTCTTTTAGAAAAGTCACCCACATCATCCGGGAGTGGTCATCAATTAATAACATGAAGTATCTATCACCTCGCAAACTCCTAATTCTTTCCGGACCACAGATCAGTATGTACTAAGTCCAACAATCTGGTAGAATATTGTTCCTTACTTTTGAATGTGACTCTGCTCTGCTTACCCAATTGACATTCTTTGCATAAACTATTAGTAGGTTTCAGTAGTCTTGGAAGATCTCTTACAGCCTGAGTGTTACTCATCTTGATGATATTATCAAAATTCACGATACATTCTCCTATGCCATAACCAACTCTGATCAATTTGAACAAATAAACATCTTTTGCTAGTACCAACCAAGTGGAAGATGTTACCTTTTGTTTGAGTACCAGATGCAATCTCTGTTCTAGAACTTTCAAAGATCTTACATTTTCCATTTTTGAATCAGAGATCATAGCCTTTGTCCACCAACTGTCCAACATTGAGAAGATTGTGCTTCAAACCTTCAACATACAGTACATCACTAGTTTTGTTCTTTCCATCAAAAGAAATAGTTCCTCTACCTCTGATTTTGCCAACAGAGTTATCACCAAATTTTACAACTCCTCCTTCATATCTTATCAAATATATGAACTTATTTTTGTCACTAGTCATATGGTGGGAGCATCCAATGTCAATGACCCAATCATCATTTTCCTCAACTTGGGCAGCCAGAGCTCTTCCTATCATTTTATGATTGACAGATTCAGAAGGCATTGTATCTTCTTCCTTGATGGCAATAAACACCTAGTCACTTCCAAATTTGTTTCATGTCTCTAATTCATCATCTGTTACTCCTTCATCATCATCATATTCATGAACATAGTAACATTTCTTTTGGAATCTTGATTTGTTTGGATTTGCCCTTGAAAATCTTTCTAGACACCTTGAGGCAAAATGACCAATCTTGCTGCAGTTGAAACATTTGAAGGGCAATTTTCCTTCATACTTGTCAGATCCTCTTGGTAGTCTTTTTGCAATAAGGGCTTCAAGTTGAGCAACTTCTGCTTCATCTTCCTCCAAATCTTTTCTTGCTTTTTCATACCATGATAGTTTCTTTGAGGAATTCTCTCCTAGATCAAACTTTTGTTTGCCTTTCACAGATACACTATCTTTGAATGCAGATTCAGTCTTTGGAGTTGCATCTCCAAACTTGACCAATTCAAATGCAGCTAATTTTCCAACCAATTGATCTCTTGTGATATTTGAAAAAGAGCTGAATTCTTCAATAGCAGCAACCTTGTGTTTGTAAGCAGGAGGTAGGGATCTGAGGACTTTGGCAACAATCTCATCTTCATCCAAGATTCCGCTAGCACACCTAATGCCACAAACAAGCTCATTTACTTTTGGCATAAATGTAGTGATATTCTCATCTTCATTCATCTTCAGATTTTCAAATTTTCCTTTCAGACTTTGTAGCTTGGCACATTTAACATACTTGTCTCCTTCATGCAGAAGTTGTAGTTTTTCCCAAATCTCATATGCAGTTTTTAGATCTATCACATTTGTCAGCTCTAAATTAGATAAGGCACTTAATAAAGCTTCTTTAGCTCGAAGATTGTCTTCAACATATTTGATTTCATCTATATTTGTCAAGCCATTCTTTGGAGGAACATACTTCTTTGAAGCCATGATCCAATATTGCATTCCCATACATTGCAAGTGGCATTCCATGCAACTTTTCCAAAGAGTGTAATTGGTTCCATCAAACCTCAGACTATCCTTCTTGTAGGAAGACATCCTGGATCTCCTCAAGTGGTTAAGCTCCTTTTAGAGGAACTTAGCTCTGATACCAATTGTTAGTTTCAAGATAGACAACTGAGAAGGGGGGTGAATCAATTGTCCCAAAACTTTCCTTTTATTAACCACTTAAGTCCTTGTAATTCAGCAACATAATAATAAATCAATCATAGAAACACAATGCAACAATTCAAGAGTAAAAACACATTAACACATATGACACCAAGATTTTAATGTGGAAAACCCAGTCAAGGGAAAAATCACAGGGTGACTAACCCAAGATTGTATTCCCTGTTAAAAGAATAAGAAGAACAAAATGACACATGCCAATTAGGGCTCACTGCCTGAGCACACTACTCACAAGAGGCCCACTGCCTACAGGAGACACACTGTCTACAGAATGATAAATATTACATACTTGAATTGAAGAATAACATCTTCACCATGCTTGAGTCAGTTCCATTTAAGCTCAACACTTCTGCTATGCCTTTCTCTCTTCTCCTCTCTACCACACTCTCATCTTCACCAAGATACTTTTGAAATGACTTCACAACACTTATTTATACAAGACATTGACTTTGGGATAATCATCAAAGTCGGCATACTTTATAGAGTAAATACACAAATACAACTTGACTTATTACAAAAGACTTCAATCTTCTTTGAAGAACATGCCATGCTTCGCAGAACATCTTCAAGATCATTCACAAGATGTGTAAATCATCCGGTCAGCCAAGTTTAGGAAGAACATCATCATCTGGAAGTAATTCTTCAATTACGAGCTCAATCTTCAATGCGGACCACCAACACAAACTGGACACAATCTAGAGACCCCCGCAAGCTTGCCTGAAACACCAAGAATATCCACACCACTTCTAATTATTGAAATCATTCTCTTCTTCATCTGGAACCTCAAGAACATAGTCTATCATTGCTGTCATATTAGAATAGATGCTTGCGGACCTCCAGACCATGAACCAATTAAGTTTTCAATTCACAATGACTTCCTAAACACTCCACCAAATCTGCAGAACAAGATATTGCATTTTTGGATCTCACCGGACCTATTTGTGTCACTTTGTCACCTCTGAACTTCTACCAGAACCGGTTTTACTCACATGGCCATAACTTCTTCAAATATTCATGTGGACCTCTCAAATCTTTACTAGATCACCTTTAGACACATATCTACAAACCCTTTGATGCACATCCTCT
Source organism: Cunninghamia lanceolata (assembly GCA_027924645.1). Taxonomy (NCBI): domain Eukaryota; kingdom Viridiplantae; phylum Streptophyta; class Pinopsida; order Cupressales; family Cupressaceae; genus Cunninghamia; species Cunninghamia lanceolata. The sequence goes on along the minus strand of BSBN01000555.1, from coordinate 6,261,875 downwards.
GATCTTCATATTAGCTAGGATCTTCACTTCATAGAGCTTCACCGTCTTCACTATTCATCTCTATTTTCTAATAGGACTAATTTTCTCAATATTCTCAGCATACAACTCATCCAATCCTTGACATCAATACAACAAGAGTATGTTGACATCAATGACAACACTGGTTAGGATGATACTTGGAACAGATAAACAAACTATAAGAAGGGAACAAGAAATGGAAAAAATAATACAAGCAGTTTTTCACTAAAGGAGAAGTGGAGGCTCTCAAGTAGTTAGCCCAATTGACACAACAACACAGACTCATTGAGAAACTAAACCAATTCTTTAAGTATTGGAATAAGGAACACAATCAAAAGAGTCAACGCTAGAGGATGGGAAGTACAGATAGAGAATGGAAGACAAAACCACTTATGGTAGATGTTCACATCAATCACAAAAAGGTCCAGAATATCATGATAGATTTGGGAGCAGATGTCAACATGATAACAAAGAAGTTGTGGGAATAGTTAGGAAGACCTAAGCTGTCAGAAACAACTTAGAATATAATCTTGGTGGATGGATCCAATATGCAAATAATGGGAACATGGAAGCAAGTGGAAGTTAATCTAATGGGGATCAAACATGTCTTAGATTTCATTGTGGTAGCCATGAAGGATCAAGGAGAATCTTTCAATCACTTTTGGGCTTGAGATGGTTTGTAGATGCAAATGGTGTCATAGATTTCTGAAGAAAAGAGCTATCATTTGCCATTGAGAACAAAGTTGTTAATATCCCGTTTGGATCATCTATGGAGGAAGCATATATAGAAGAAACCAATTAGGATGAATACAGTGATATGGATGCAAAGAATCTCTATGTGATCACAAGGTTGGATGTAGAGGAGACAACAAAAGAGCCTAATTCTGAGGGAGAAGTGGAAATAGAAGATGATCACTATAGTATAGATAGTGAGGAGGTTTTAGAAGCTTGGATGAGAGAAGAATTGGAACTAAAAACAAGGAAAATACTTGGTTACTAGAGTATATTCATGATCAAGATAGGTGAAGAAGACATACCACAATCCTCTGCACTTCATCAGAACTCATCGTAGATTACAGGAAACACATTCAAGAAGGATAACAAAGATATGGATCAAAGATCTCACTGGGTAAGTCACATTTTGAAAGGAATTTCACATATCAAGTTGCCTAGGTTTTCAGGTGTGTAGGACCTACATAAATACCTAGTAGAAATGGAGACAATCTTTTCAAATGAAGAGATAAGATTACAGGTGGCTCAACACACATTAGTATGTAATGCTGCAAATTAGTGGAACACACACAAATACACAATCGACTAGTGGACAACATTCAAAATATTCATCAAGACAAGATATTTGCCAGAGGAGGGAGAATATGACACAATACCCAAGTATTCATGTCAGATTTCACCACAAGAACACTTGTCCATGTGCATAATGGTATGGAAAGGTAGAAATGAATATAATGAGGTGTTGTATACCCACTACTTTTATTGAACACTATCACCAATTACACAGACATGGTATATTAATCAAGAACGAAGGAAAGAAACTAGATACTGGAAAGAGTTGCAAAAAGACTTCATTCATACTTTCTCATTCTTTAATTTGAACAAAAACATACACACAATTCTCATCAAGATTTGGAAGATTTCTTTTCAACAAGATGTAGAAGAAGAAGAAGCCAAACCGAAACAGAGCTCATTACCGACAAAAATAGAAGGCACTCGGAAAATCATAGAATGGATGAATAAAGAATTATATCTAGAGAAACACAAATGCTACAAAACATCACAATAGGAAGAAGAAGATGATAAAAAACCTAGAATAAAAATAAAACAAGGGGAAAGAGAGCTGGCAGAATCAACAGACATCAAGGAAAAATAATACAACAAGCCCATCCGATTAAGGGAAGAAAATAGTTCCAAAGAAGTAGATCCTAAGCTAGCCAAGATAGGAGACTATTGGGATGAGAAGGAAGCGACACAAGTAGTAGAAATTTTGTCTGAGTATGAGGATTTATTGTCTAAAAAGTTCATAGAGATGAAGGGAATCAAAGAGGAAGCCGGAACAATAAAAATTCAACTGAAAGAATGCTACAAGCCAATCAAGAAAAGGCCATATAGGATGAACCCAAACATGAAGAAAAAAGTCAAAATAGAACTTGATAAGATGTTAGAAGTAGGGATCATAAAGCCAGTAGAGGAGGCAGAGTGGATCGGTCCAATGGTAGTACAGAATAAGAAAACAAGAGAAATTAGGATCTACGGAGGCTATAGAGAATTGAATAAGGCTTGTATTCATGATCCTTTCCCTACACCATTCACAAAGGAAATCCTGGAGTCAGTTGTCGACAGGGAAATTTATTCTTTCACTAATGGATTCTCCAGATATCACCAGGTAAACATTAGAGAGGAAGATCAACCCAAAACAACATTTGCATATGAACTAGGATCTTTCATGTAAACAGTTATGCCATTTGGGTTGAAAAATACACCTGCAGTATTTAGTAGGATCATGGTCAATGCATTCAAGGAGTTTATACATGATTTCCTGGAAGGTTATTTGGATGATTGGACTATATTTGGGCTAATAAAATATCACACATACATTGAGGTTGATGTTGAATAAGTGTGAAAGATTGCAAACATCTCTAAACTTGAAGAAATGCACTTTTACGATACCATTTGGAACACTACTGCACCATATAATATGTAAAGAAGGACCGATGGTTGATCCCCTAAAAGTTGCCATTATTCAAAACTTACCGCTATTGAAAACTACATCTGATGTTAAAACATTCCTAGGGTATACTGGTTATCACTGGAAATTCATCAAGAGTTATGCAGGTATCTCAACGCCTATAGAAGAATTACTAAAGAAAAAACATGGCAAGAGCATCACATGAATGAGAAACACCAAAAGGCATTTGACACTTTGAAGCAAAAGATAGTAGAAGCACCAATACTCATATTTCTGGACTAGGAGAGCACATTCCATGTTCATGTGGATGCATCAGGGATTGCAATAGGAGCAGTACTTACTCAACCAAGGGGCTCTAAGGATCACCCTATAGCATTTGCAAGTAGGAAATTGTCAAAAGCAAAGAAGAATTACACCAAAATTGAAAGAGAAGCCCTAACAATGGTGTATGCATTACAGAGGTTCCGGCATTACCTCCTGTCAACACCTTTTGTATTCTACACTGATCATGAACCATTGAAATACCTAATCAACAAACCAATTATCCAAGGAAGAATTTGTCGATGGTTACTCTTATTTCAGAAGTTTGAATTCTCAATCATGGTGAAACTGGGAAAGCATAATCAAGGACCTGATTACTTGTCTAGAATTGAGATAGGAGAAGATCTAGAGGTACATGAAGAAGAACTGCCTGGTACAAATCTTTTTAGAGTAATTGCAGTGCTAGAAGAACTGGAAGACATAGCATACCTACTGGCTATAGGGGTATTTAAAACAGAAATTCCATCACAAGAGAAACACAACCTAATGCAAAAATCTTTTCCATGCACATTAATTGAGGGAAAGCTACATATCCAAGGTAAAGATGATATCATCAAAAGGGTAGTATATGAACATGAAAGAGAATAAATTCTAAGGGAAGCACATGAAGGGATAGCCGGAGGACATAATGCCAGAGACATGACAACAAGAAAGATCAAACTAGCTAGGTTATGGTGGCCTACACTTTTCAAAGATACAAAGAGATATGTAAAGCATTGTGATATCTATCAAAGAATAGGAAGACCTACTACAAGAGATGAAATGCCATTGAGATCAGTTCCAACAAAACTATCTTTTCAGAAATGGGCTATTGACTTCATTAGACCCATAGACCCTCCATCAAAGCAGTCAAAAGCTAGATTCATTATTACCGGAGTAGAATACCTGACTAAGTGGGCTGAAGAACAACCAACTAGAGATTGCACAACAAAAACTGCCGCCAAATTCATCTATGAGAACATAATTACTAGGTTTGGTTGTCCATTGAGCATAACCAATGATCGAGGTAAACATTTTGTAAACAAGATAATTTTAGAGCTACTAGACAATTTCATGATAACACACAATAGGGGTTCACCATATCATCCACAAGTGAATGGAGCAAGTGGAGTCCTCAACAAAATCATTGGGGTAGCATTGACAACAATGTGTAATGGGAACAAGACAGACTGGGATCTCAAAATACCTACAGTACTATGGGCATATAAGACAACCTTCAAAAGAACCACTAAGTTCACTCCCTACAAACTGGTGTATGGAATAGATGCTACAATACCAGTACACTTCATATTGCCAAATTTCTAGACAATAAGGACCATCAAGCTGGGTGAAGAAGACTCTCTCAATCAGAGGATTGAGGAATTGGAGAAAATGGATGAAGACAGACTGATGGCAGCATACAATATGAACTTGGAAAGGAACAGAAGAAGGCCTGGCATGAAAGAAATTTGAGGAACAAGACATTCAAAGAAGGTGACTTAGTACTCATGTATGACAGTAAGTTTAAGAAGCAAGGAAAATTGAAGACAAGGTGGCTAAGACCATACTACATTAAAGAATTTACAGATTCTAGAGTAGTCAGACTAAAGAATATGAAGGATAAACTATCAAGCAGATATGTTATTGGTGCTAGACTCAAGAAATACTTTCAACAAAAGCAAGACATGTCTTGAGGACAAGACATAATTTTGAGGGGGGGATGATGTTAGCAGGTTACTTGGCATAGAATAGAGCCAACCGAAGGATACTTCACACTATGTGGAGGCTGGAAGCCGACAGAAGACACATCCCTACCTATAATAGATATAATATATATAGAGATACGAGATAGTGGATTGTAAGTAAGGATGATAGGAGAATAGGATATATTCTGATATAAGAATGACATAAAAGTCATGTATGTAATAGGTGAGGTAGAGAATTAGACCTGCTAGAGGATGGATGGATGATGTATGTATTTGATGACTATATATATGGAGGTCTGTTGGTACCGGGTAATACTATGTTATCTTGCTCTTATGGGTATTTCATGCTCTATTTTGTTATTCTTTATGTTTTGCTATCAATCTCTAGCTACTTGACTGGGGTATAAACTGACTACAAAGACTTGACTAAGGACTGGATCTCTGAACTGGTATCCCCTCAACATTTCTTGCTAACATTTGTAATGATATTTTGTATATACATAGTGTTGTAGACACCATAGATAGAAATGTCTAGAAAGTAGATAACTATGTGTATAATATCCAAACTGTTGTTTTTGATAACAAAAAGTCAATTGCTAACAAACACCAATAATCCTAGGATCTTAGAAAACCTACCCTACGCTAAAACCCTTAATGAAGAAGTATAGTTGTAGAAGGGTCATATCAATACTATTGATATCCCAGTAGGATGGAAGTTGGATTGGATGTAACATGTAGCCCCCAAGTTGTTAGAAGCCACAAAACTTGTTCACAATGTAAAAGGCAACCAGATCAATATATTGCCTAGAAGCGTGTACAAGAACATCCACAAGTACAAGATTGTCTCCATACATCTACCAAAAAGATTCTTGAGAGTGCAAGGGCATTCAATGTGCCAGATGGACCATCTTGTGTACTCATCAACATTATCCACCAATAAATAATAGGACCTAGTCATTTTTATCACCCTGTTTATCTTTCTAATATATGTCACTCAATTCAAAGACAAGTTGATAGAGATAGGGCAAAATATCCTTATTCTTAAAATATTTCAAGATCCCTTCTCACTATATCTTATAGTTCTTTTTATGAAATATGATAGAAAAGGTTGATCTCTACCCATGATGAACTCCTTAAATTACTCAAGCAAATAGATGAATCAAGAAACCAACCAGCAAAAACAAATGAATAACCTCCCCACAAAGCACTCAACCAAGAGATCCCTTCCCCCCTCCGCCCAACAAAATATGATTATGACACTTTATAATTAGTGCATGTAGAGTTACCACTTGCCAAATGTTCAATATTGGACTCGATATGAGTGAATTACAAATGCTAAAGAGGCCCAAATACTGAAAATACAATTTTGATGTAGAATGAGAAATTTAAACAAGGTCACCACTATGAAGTACATGAAAAATAACGTACTTCCAAAAAACTTGAAAATGAGTTCATATGAGCTCAAATGAAGCCTCAAAAGTCCTCAAAACAAGAATGTGTCAATGACACTTCTGAGAAACTATTAAATCTAGAAACATAACACACCAAAGTCCTAAATCATTTTCACCACTATGAAGCTCTCAAAAAATTATCTGAGATAAAAAAAAATTGCTTGAAAATTGAAGTTTATATGCTTCAAAATAGAGCCTACAAATTCTAAGTGCTAAAACCAAAATGTAAATGGAAAGGGGGCAGATTGGTGGAAGAAGATTATGATGTTATCTTGATGTCAATAAATGCCAATGCACATAATATTGCTAGATGACATGTCCAAATCTCAAAACTATCATTATCTCCTATAAAACCACTTTAGAATGGTCAAAACCACTATTTGCAGTAATAAAACCAATGAGGAAAGCGTGTAAAACACTTTTTAGAGAGAATGGCTATTTGTAGGGGTATATTCCTCAAAGATGCTGACATTGGGAGAAACAAGGGTTATTGGTGGCAATGATAAATGGGTCCACTAGTTGATGGGGATTACCCCACATGTAAGGTTGCCAATTGTTGGGGTTGGCTAGGAGGCATTGACTTAGCTAGTCCTTTGATCGGTATAGGGGTTCAACAATGGGCATACCACATGTGGTACATTATCGAGTACCCTATCGTACAAATCTACAAAAAACAAAATAATCTATAGAAATATAAAGGAATCTTCACATGCCTATAGAGTGCCAGCACCGACAAAATCCCAAAAATATGCAACACAATACAATGTATGTGGACAACAGAGAGGAAAATTTTTGTAGGGGCCTTTGGACAAAGTTGTTGAAAATTGATCAATGAACAGGCAAGATTTCCTAGCTTTTTGAGGCATTCTGGATATAATAGTAGCGTTAGATTTGGCCTAAAATGTTTCAAAACCTAAGTGATTTGTGGATGCCCACCAAAAACCCCCTCCTTCAAACCCTTGCAATTTTTGCCTCTAAAGCTCAATTTGAATGAAACGAAAGGAAAAACCAACAATATCAAATCCTCTAGACACAATAATGTACTCTAGGAGTTGCTCCACCATCCATTAGATGAGCTAGCAAAATGATGCCATGAAAGAAAGCCCTTGATCCTTAATGGAGACAAGCAAGACTTGAGTCATCATCATAGTTTGATACTATGTAAGATTTGCCAATGGGCCAAACAAACCTATAATCTTGATGAAATAAACAAGACACAAAAGAAAAATTGCACATGACAACCGAAAATTGAAGATGCGACACATGACTATTCCATTAGAATGAGGATACAATTGTAAATGTTCATGATGGGTTACATGCATAAGAGAAGTGCTTGATACCTAATACAATGAGATGAGATGAGATCTCAATGGATGGATTGCTCATATGAGAGCTAGAGATGGGCATTTATAGGATATGCCACCAAGAGATGTGAACGTACAACCAATGTGGGATAAAGGAGATAGTATAGGTGTAGTACAAATCTCCACCAAACTAAGAAAGAAAACCCACAATTATTAAATGCTAGGTCTCCCTAAGTAGATGCCTACTAATGTGTAAGTGAGATATCACTTATCTAAGTAGATACCTACCTAAGTAAGCTTATCCTAGGTGCATAATAATGTAATAAAGTTATTAACTAAATGCAAGAAAATAAATATGCACCAACACACCCAAAGGTTTATTTTCCATACCCTGCAGTTCAGAGCCAACCAATTCAAATCATGGAATGCCAGATTGGATACAAAAATATCCATAGAAACAACAAGGGCTGGAAGAGATACATTACTGTCCCTTATGTTTTTTAAATTTCCATTTTTTTGCATCTTGAGTTTTTATTCGTTTGGATCGTGTTTTAGTTAGTTTCCATCATGTAATAAGCATAGTTCTTGTTGTATCACTAGTAAGGAAACATAGTTTGTTATGAAATTTAGCATAATTTATGTGTTGGTGAATTGATTAGTTAAAGATCATATAGTAATTATAACATTCACTAAAGCATCAAATATAGTGTTTGAGATGGCCTTTCAAATGGGAACAAGAAAGTGTATCGAGTACACAAAGAAGCTCACAAGAAGCTTGGTAGGTGCCCCACATTTCTATTTTTTCCAGTATATACGAACAAAATATTGAATTACAAAACATATAAATCTTCTATAACAAAAGTTTTAGTAAATATATAAAATATCAAAATTTATGGGCAGCTTAAATGTTGTCAAATTCAAGTGCTCAAGTCTTGTCCTCAAAGAAATTTTCCCAAAATCCCAAAAATGATTTTAAGCCAATTACGAAAATCAATCCCTGCAATTTTCATTACAAAAAGAACCATTCAAAATGACTGTATTTATGATCGGAGAAGGGTTTACCTTGAAAAAATCATGGGAAATTCATTGTGTTGAAAACTATAGCCTGACGAAATTAATTTCTCCAATGTTGTTTTAGTTTATGTTGTAGCTATGTTACCAGAAACGAGAAACGGAAACCGCAACGGCAACGACAATGTGACGAGAAATGGGATATTTCAAGGTTGCGTAAAAGAAACGGATTTTAGATACATATATATTTTCAAAATTTTAAGTTTATTATAAAGTAAAACAATGAGAATAAAACTAGGAAAAAACAAAAACTACATCTTTATAAATATATATTTTTATGAAAATTGTTTTGTAAAAAAAACTTCACACATTTATCTTTTTAAAAAACATAAAACTACTTTCCATAAAAATTAAACATTTAAGTTTTTTTATAAATTTGTTTTGAAAAAAAACAAAAACTAAATCTATAAAATTTGTTTAATAAAAAAAAAATAATTTTCAAACCACACATTTATTTTTTTAGCAATAATTAAATGTTATTAAAACCATGCATTTATTTTTTTAATAAAATTTGTTTTGAAAAAAAAAAACTACTTTCCCTAATAAATAAACAATATCATAATAACAAACAATATTATAAAAAATACACAAGCTTTTAATAAAAATCACTTTTATTCCATAATAAATAAACAATATCATGAAAAAATCTTTAATTTTTTAATAAAAATCATTTTCTTTATAAAAAAAGTTGGATTGCAAATTGAAAAAAAAACATGAAAGGTTCAGCAAACTGCAACGCAGAAACGGCGTTTCCTGTCGCCAAGGGCGTTTCGGCCGTCCGAAACGGAAACGCCGCCAAACCGTCGCGTTTCTGGTAACTAGGTGTTGAAGCGATTTTCGCCATCCAGATGCTTGTTTGAGGATCTTTCCCACTAAATACATTTCTACAAGTGTTTGTTGAAAGCTCTTCGACGAGAAATTTTCGGTGCAAGTTCTCATCAACAGTTTTGTTTAGGCAAAGATTGTGTTGATTCATCTTAGATCAAAAAATGATCAGTACTGTAGCTTAATCAATAATCACAACCAATGTGAACTCCGAAGCCAACATAGAATATGGGTACCTAATAAGCATAAACATATACTTCAGCTCAGAATCACACCAATTAAGAGTAAAATCAAATGCAGGCTTGAAGTTGAGAAGATTAAGCACCTTACCTCTTACTGTTGAAAGATTTCATATATTTTTCCATGATCTACACACGTACGACGTGTTAGGCACACTTACATTTTATTGATCAATGCATGAACTGTACCCATCTTTGAAGCGTTTGCAATGGCTGACATTCCTCACAATAAGTTCACATGCTACAGTATAAAAGATAAACTATAAAAGCAGAGTAACTGTCACTGGATTATAAAAATTCTCGTGGATATAGATAGGTGTACTAGGAAGTAATTAATAAGATCACATGTTCTTGCAAGACTTTCACTGTGGTCATGGAGAGATGTTTTCCTCCAAATCATACAACTCAAAGTTTGTGTATGGTATGTAACCTGTTTCCTCCATCTGCTCAGACAATTTTTCTAGTTTGATATAAATTTCTTATTTCGTGATTGTGGCGTGTCTCCTTTGAAAAATGTATATACCTTGTTACTGACCTCAACCCAGCGGCATGCTGGTATTTTCTTGATCCTCCTCTCTTTCGTTATATTTTTTACCTTGCCCACATTGTGTTGATAAATCTGAGCAGAACAAATGAAAGAAAATGCAGAAAATAAAACAGAATGAGAAACGAATAAAAATGTCACAGACAAGAAGACACCAGATTTTATAGTGGTTCACCCAAAAATGGCTACGTCCAAGTCCACATTCACAGGGGATTCTCACTTTATTAATTCTCTAGTTTTTTCATACAGTACATTCCTCCAGCAACGCTCAGTATCCATTACCATACAAACCTTCATTCCTACTTCTTGCAAAGAAGATACCCAACGCAAAGCCTGCACACTGGAAGAGACAGCCATTACAAAGAGGTGTTGTCATTACAGGAAGATGCGGTGGTTACAAACAGAGGCATCGGTTACAAGAGAAAGAAGATACTGCTGTTACAAAGAGGCAGCCGTTACAATGAGTTGGCTTCACACACGTACCCAACAATCTCCTAGTTGAAGACAACTCATACGGGAAAGAGAGGTGCTCAGAGATATTCCCTGCAGGTACAACCTTAATGTCAAATTTTGAAAATTGAAGACCGTAGTGTCTCCAAAAGCTGTTCACGAACACTTTAGATTAATTTCCTCCAAAGCACAACATTCTTCACAATAGATGGCAAGTCAACAACCTCACCAAAACTGTCATTCTTCCCTGGCCTCTTACTGGTCAATCAGTATTTCTAGAAGGAGAATTCCAAAGTTGTTGAGATACAATTTCCTCTTCAAATCAGCCTCAAGAGCATCTGGCCCTTGAGAGCCACCTTCAGAACCACCTTGTGAACCAGAAGATGACCCACCAGATTGTTGGTTGACATGCTGGCCAATTTTCAAAGATGTCTTAGTTGCTGCGTCTGTTTTTGCAGTGATCTCTTCAACATTATCACTAGACATTGCCTTCTTCAGATCGGCTACAACTGACTCTATTTCAGAGACCATCTCTGAAGGAATTTTATACTTGTGATCACTCAAACTCTTCTCTACACTATATATTGTGTTGTCTGCACTGTTTCTAGCATCAATTAATTTCTGCTTTTCCTGATCTTTCCGAGCATGCAACTCAACCTCTCTAACCATCTTTTGAATCTCATTTTCTGACAATCCGCCAGATGACTTGATTGTAATGGCCTGCTCCTTATTTGTGGCCTTATCTTTGACATTCACAGTAAGAATGCCATTTGCGTCTATGTCAAAGGTGACTTCAATTTGAGGCACACCCCTGAGGGCCGTAGGAATACCAACTAGCTCAAACTCACCTAGACGTTTATTGTCTGCAGCCATCTCGCGCTCACCTTGCAATACTTTGACTCCTACTTGAGTCTAACCATCTGCAGTAGTTGAAAAAACCTTACCTCATATCTGCTGCGTTGGACATTCAAGAGGCAACGTTTGGACTATAGAAGGCAACGAAGAATCTTTTCAAGGCAGCGATGAGTGTCTTAAAGATAGCGAATGGGATTGTATTGGCTGCGTATGATATAAAGAAGGCAGCGATGACAACTCTTGGCCAGCGGGACTAGTTTCAAAAAATTGCATATGGTCAAAAGCGGACTGAGTCTAACCAATCACAAACTGCTTGGGAGTATGTGGAGGCAATGACAAAGATTCAGATACTTCTACAAGAAGCACTTCATCCATTTCTTTCATTGAGATAACTCTGAACCTGCAGTCTATGCCACAGCGATCTATTTCATGCAACAATGTTGCTACACAACGAGCCCCTGTAGCTCCAAGGGGACGACCAAGAGCTATAGATCCTCCATTAACATTCACCTTTTCAGAGTCCAGTTTCAATTTCTGACTACAATACGCATATTGAGAGACCAACTCCCATAACAGCTGGGTCCACTCCAACAATGCTAAAACTCCTAAAAACACCCAGAATAGGTAAACCCTTCTGCATGGCCACTACCCTCTTCATGAGCAGTATAACACCAGCTCCATCACTGACGTGGCATGAATTTCCAGCAGTTGTACTACCACCCTTCTTGAATACAGGTCTGAGATTTGCTAGATCAGACAAAGATGCATAGGCACAAATACCATCATCTACAAAGATTGTCACAAGCTTTTCATCTCCAGTTTGAGAATCAAGAAGCTTAGTTTCAACAGGAATGATTTCATCTTTGAACTTTCCTGCAGTTGTTGCGGTTGCTACCTTTCTATGAGATTCAACAGCTGCCTTGTCTTGCTCCTGACGTGAAACTCCATAGCGCTCAGCCACATTTTCTGAGGTGATACCCATTGGGAGAAGACAATCTTGTGCATGCCTATGGGTTTTAACCCATGGATTAATAAAGCCTTCCCAAGCCACAGAACTAATAGTCTCATCACCACCGCACTTTCGCTTTCTTCCTTGAGCCATTAAAATCCCTTTCACCTCCTCCAACTCCAGCATATTTTCATTTTCTTCTTCGGCCTCAACCGTAACAACATCTTCATCCCGGGTTCGAACCAGGATCTCCGCCTGGACATCTTTTTCCTCATAAATTTTGAGACCCAGCTTCAACATCCTATAAATTCTGGAAGCAAAGGTATTTGGATCATAGAGGCGGAAAGAAGAAGTGAGAGAAACCATTTCATAGATAAGCAATACCAAGTCCTTTACAGACTTACCACTCTTATCTGCCTCTGCCCTCTTCCACAACTCCGCCATGATGGCTTTCCTGTGTTGTGCATCACCTGTGCATTCAAGAAGTGCTCTAAGCTTAGTTTTCAGATCTTCTAAAAAGTCTTCTAGTGTAGATTCAATTCCAAATCCAGCATCCTTCTCCTCTTCAACCGAATCCTCCTTATTTTTCTAGCTATCCCACCAATGTACATGGCGTTTCGTTTTAGCTTTCACATGAACGTCTATTGCTATTTTATACTCTATTTCCTTCAGCCTCTGTAGGCTCTCTTATTCTTCTATCATGTCAAAATCCTCGCCTCCCAAATCCTGTGGAGGCCTTTCCCACACATACCTCGCTTGGGCAGTGCTCGGAGAATCAGGATCAACATCACCCATAAGAACTTCACTAGCAGGATCAACAACGAAATAGACAGGAGATTGATCTACTTCCATTGGCACACTTTCATCTAGCTCCAAGTCACTGTCGGTAGCTCCCACTTCATCAAAACTCACTCCAGAGCCACACGACCAAGACATGAGAGCTAGAGCCCAATCATCCAAGACTGCTACTTCCATTTTCCTCAAAATTCTTCACGATTTCCAAAACAACTTTTTCACCATAACTCTAAGTAGAACAAATGAAAGAAAAATGCAGAAAATAAAACAGAATGAGAAACGAATAAAAATGTCACAGACAAGAAGACACCAGATTTTATAGTGGTTCGCCCAAAAATGGCTATGTCCACATTCACATGGGATTTTCACTTTATTAATTCTCTGGTTTTTTTATAAAGTACATTCCTCTAGCAACGCTCAATATCATTACCATACAAACCTTCATTCCTACTTCTTGAAAAGAAGATACCCAATGCAAAGCCTGCATACTGGAAGAGACAGTCGTTACAAGAAGGTGCTGTCATTACATGAAGATGTGGTGGTTACAAATAGAGGCATCAGTTATAAGAGAAAGAAGATGTTGCTATTACAAAGAGGCAGCCGTTACAATGAGTTGGCTTCACACACATACCCAACAATCTCCCACTTGAAGACAACTCATATCGGAAAGAGAGATGCTCAGATAAGTCCCCTACAGGTACAACCTAAATGTCAAATTTTGAAGATTGAAGACCGTAGTGTCTCCAAAAGCTGTTCACGAACACTTCGGATTAATTTACTCCAAAGCACGACATTCTTCACAATAGATGGCAAGTCAACAACCTCACCAAAACTGTCATTCTTCCCTACCCTCTTACGAATCAGTATTTCTAGAAGGAGAATTCCAAAGCTTTTGAGATACAATTTCCTCTTCAAATCAGCCTCAACAGCATCTAGCCCTTAAGAGCCACCTTCGGAACCACCTTGTGAACCAGAAGATGACCCACCAGATTGTTGATTGATATGCTGGCCAATTTTCAAAGATGCCTTAGTTGTTGCATCTATTTTTGTAGTGATCTCTTCAACATTATCACTAGACATTGCCTTCTTCAGATCGGCTACAGCTGACTCTATTTCAGAGACCATCTCTGAAGGAATTTTATCCTTGTGATCACTCAAACTCTTCTCTACATTGTATATTATGTTGTCTGCATTGTTTCTAGCATCAATTAGTTTCTACTTTTCCAAATCTTTCTGTGCATGCAACTCAACCTCTCTAACCATCTTTTGAATCTCATTTTCTAACAATCCTCCAAATGATTTGATTGTAATGACCTACTCCTTATTTGTGGCCTTATCTTTGGCATTCATAGTAACAATGTCATTTGCATCTATGTCAAAGATGACTTCAATTTGAGGCACACGCCTGAGGGCCGTAGGAATACCATCTAGCTCAAACTCACCTAGAAGTTTATTGTCTGCAGCCATCTCACGCTCACCTTGCAATACTTTGACTCCTACTTGAGTCTAACCATCTGTAGTAGTTGAAAAAACCTTACCTCCTATCTGCTGCGTTGGACATTCAAGAGGCAGCATTTGGATGATAGAAGACAACGAAGAATCTTTTAAATGCAGTGATGAGTGTCTTAAAGACAATGAATGGGATTGTATTGGCTGCGTATGATATAAAGAAGGCAGCGATGACAACTCTTGGCTAGCAAGACTAGTTTCAAAAAACTACGTATGCCCCAAAGCGGACTGAGTTTGAGCAATCACAAACTGCGTGGGAGTATGTGGAGGTAATGACAGAGATTCAGATACTTCTACAAGAAGCACTTCATCCATTTCTTTTATTGAGATAAATCTGAACCTGCAGTCTATGCCATGGCATTCCATTTTATGCAACAATGTTGCTACACAACGAGCCCATAGCTCCAAGGGGATGACCAAGAGCTTAGCTCCTCCATTAACATTCACCTTTTTAGAGTCCAATTCCAATTTCTGACTACAATACACATATTGAGAGACCAACTCCCATAACAGCTGGGTCCACTCCAACAATGCTAAAACTCCTTAAAACACCCAGAATAGGTAAACCCTTCTGCATGGCCACTACCCTCTTCATGAGTAGTACAACACCAGCTCCATCACTGACTTGGCATGAATTTCCAGCAGTTGTACTACCACCCTTCTTGAATACAGGGCTGAGCTTTGCTAGATCAGACAAAGATGCATAGGCACGAATACCATCATCAACGGAGATTGTCACAAGCTTTTCATCTCTAGTTTTAGAATCAACAAGCTTAGTTTCAATAGGAATGATTTCATCTTTGAACTTTCCTGCAGCTGCTGCGATTACTACCTTTCTATGAGATTCAACACCTACCTGGTCCTGCTCCTGACGTGAAACTCCATAGCGCTCAGACACATTTTCTGAGGTGATACCCATTGGGAGAAGACAATCTTGTGCTTGCCTATGGGTTTTAACCTGTGGATTAATAGAGCCTTCCCAAGCCACATAAGTCATAGTCTCATCACCACCGCGCTTTCGCTTTTTTCCTTGAGCCACTAAAATCCCTTTTACCTCCTCCAACTCCAGCATGTCTTCATTTTCTTTTTTGGCGTCCACCGTAACAACATCTTCATCCAGGGTTCGAACCAAGATCTCCGCTTGCACATCTCTTTCCTCATAAATGTTGAGACCCAGCTTCAACATCCTATAAATTCTTGAAGCAAAGGTATTTGGATCATTGAGGTAGAAAGCAGAAGTGAGAAAAACCATTTCATAGATAAGCAATACTAGGTCCTTTATAGACTTACCACTCTTATCTGCCTCTACCCTCTTCCACAACTCCGCCATAATGGCTTTCCTATGTTGTGCATCACCTATGCATTCAAGAAGTGCTCTAAGCTTAGTTTTGAGATCTTCTAAAAACTCTTCTGGTGTAGATTCAATTCCAAATCCAGCATCCTTCTCCTCTTTAGCTGAATCCTCCTTATTTTTCCAGCCATCCCACCAATGTACACGGCATTTCGTTTTAGCTTTCACATGAACATCTATTGCTGCTGTATCCTCTATTTCCTTCAGCCTCTGTAGGCTCTCTGATTCTTCTAGCATGTCAAAATCCTTGCCTCCCAAATCTTGTGGAGGCCTTTCCCACACATACCTCACCTAGGCAGTGCTCAGGGAATCAGGATCAACATCACCCATAAGAACTTCACTGGCAAGATCAATAGCCAAATAGATAGGAGATTGATCTACTTCCATTGGCACACTTTCATCTAGCTCCATGTCACTGTCTGCAGCTCCGACTTCATCAAAACTCACTCCAGAGCCACATGACCAAGACATGAGAGCTAGAGCCCAATCATCCAAGACTGCTACATCCATTTTCCTGAAAATTCTTCACGATTTCCAAAACAACTTTTTCACCATAACTCTGATACCATTTATTGATAAATCTGAGCAGAACAAATGAAAAAAAATGCAAAAAATAAAACAGAATGAGAAACGAATAAAATTGTCACAGACAAGAAGACACCATATTTTATAGTGGTTCACCCAAAAATGGCTACGTCCACATTCACAGGTGATTCTCACTTTATTAATTCTCTAGTTTTTTCATACAGTACATTCCTCTAGCAATGCTCAGTATCCATTACCATACAAACCTTCATTCCTACTTCTTGCAAAGAAGATACCCAACGCAAAGCCTACACACTGGAAGAGATAGCCGTTACAAGAAGGTGTTGTCATTATAGGAAGATGCGGTGGTTACAAACAGAGGCATTGATTACAAGAGAAAGAAGATACTATTGTTACAAAGAGGTAGCCATTACAATGAGTTGGCTTCACACACATACCCAACAATCTCCCACTTGAAGACAACTCATATCGGAAAGAGAGGTGCTCAGAGATATCCCTTGCAGGTACAACCTTACTGTCAAATTTTGAAAATTGAAGACCGTAGTCTCTCCAAAAGCTGTTCACGAACACTTCAGATTAATTTCCTCCAAAGGATGACATTCTTCACAATAGATGGCAAGTCAACAACCTCACTAGAACTATCATTCTTCCCTGGCCTCTTACTGGTCAATCAATATTTTTAGAAGGAGAATTCCAAAGCTGTTGAGATACAATTTCCTCTTCAAATCAGCCTCAAGAGCATCTGGCCCTTGAGAGCCACCTTCAGAACCACCTTGTAAACCAGAAGATGACCCACCAGATTGTTGGTTGATATGCTGGGCAATTTTCAAAGATGTCTTAGTTGCTACGTCTATTTTTGTAGTGATCTCTTCAACATTATCACTAGACATTGCCTTCTTCAGATCGAATACAACTAACTCTATTTCAGAGACCATCTCTGAAGGAATTTTATACTTGTGATCACTCAAACTCTTCTCTACACTGTATATTGTGTTGTCTGCACTGTTTCTAGCATCAATTAGTTTCTTCTTTTCCTGATCTTTCTGAGCATGCAACTCATCCTCTCTAACCATCTCTTGAATCTCATTTTTTGACAATCCTCCAGATGACTTGATTGTAATGGCTTGCTCCTTATTTGTGGCCTTATCTTTGGCATTTACAGTAACAATGCCATTTGCATCTATGTCAAAGGTGACTTCAATTTGAGGCACACCCTTGAGGGCCGTAGGAATACCAACTAGCTCAAACTCACCTAGATATTTATTGTCTGTAGCCATCTCGCGATCACCTTGCAATACTTTGACTCCTACTTGAGTCTAACCATCTGCAGTAGTTGAAAAAACCTTACCTCATATCTGCTACATTGGACATTCAAGAGGTAGCGTTTGGACTATAGAAGGCAACAAAGAATCTTTTAAAGGCAACAATGAGTGTCTTGTTGGGTGAAGATTTTGTCGTTAACTCACTAACGACAAAATGGGTATATCAGCCATAGCTATGATGAGACAAAGTCTCTCCTCCCAGCAAGGGGAGGTTCCCTCTAATTACTTAACTTTTGCAAATCAAACAACTTATCAAATTTATGTACACTAAAAACTATGTTTGTGGTGGTTCCATCTCATCTCATTCTCTTTTTTCAGAATAGATGTTTATATTTCAAACTCTTGATATAAGACTTATAAATTATCACAAAATCACAGAAACACAAAGTTTTTTGTTACCTCACTTACTAGTTGTAAACATAACTATTTGAAGTAGAATGCAGCCCAAAGTCTTCACTCCTCTTCAAGATGATAAAAGTAATTCAAATATAACAACTTGCAGCACAAAGTCTCCAAACTATTGTATTCTCACAAACATGAACATATGACCCACAACTGATTTTATAACACAAAGTTTATCAGAATCAAATTAAGAGCGCTCTTCAATCACTTGAAACAAACTCCACACTTCAATTATTATCAAATAAGATTATGATAGCAAGACGTAAGAACAAAACTACCACAACACAAATAATCTCAAGACAAAGATTGGAATTGAACTTGCTTTCTTGTATTGATAAATATTTGAATATTGATTTTCACAAAAAGCACAAAGTCTTGATTTGCTTTTCAATTCACCAGAGTATTCTTGCAATAGAAAAAAGATCCCATTTACAAAAGAGGCCCCCTTTATTTATAGGGAGAGGCCTTGAGAAAATTTAGGAAAAAACTAACTACTTTAATTTGTATCACCACTTTTTCTCATGTGGTGATCATACATAGTGAAGGCCGCTTGCATTTCAATGCTATCTGGGTTGAATGCGTTCTTGAAGATCATCCTGGCCCTCACTATGGCATCCCTCATTGTAGTGATTGATTTGGCATGATTAGTTAACCTAGTTTTCATATTGTCCAAGGTTAACTGGTTGTCTAAGATGTTGTCCACAGAAGTTATTGAAAATGCTTTATCTTCAAATTCTTTCTGGAACATGTCTTCAAATTCCTTAACCATTTCTTCTACAGAAAGAAATTGGTTATCTTGTGACACCAACTTACAAGGTAACTCCTCCAACTTATGCAAAAGATTAACATCATTTTCTTCACTGATTTCCTTTGCAGCTTCAAGATCCTTGATCAAATTCCTTAGCATACTGCTCCTGTACATCAGAGCTTCCTTTGTTTCTGTGTATGAATCCCTGTTGGAAATAGCGCCAATGGATATTAAGGTACTTATTTTTAGCTTCCTCATTTCCACCCACTCATCATGAGTATCCTCCGTGCGCTCAATATCTTGAGAGATAGCATCAATGAGATCATTAAGTTCTACCCTTACTTTCCTCATTTTATCCATCTTCTCAAATACATCCGTGAGGAAAGAGATTCCTTGCGCTCGCATCCTGTCTAAGTACTCTTCAAGTACTTTTCCTCTGAGGTGAGTCTTTTTTGCTTTCAAAATGACAGGGTCTTCTACAGATACGGCCTCTGGAGTAACTGCTTCCGAGTTCAAAGTGATCTTTCTTACCACTGTAGTTAGCTGTTCTGCCTTTGCCTTGTAATAATCTTTCATTTCTTTTTCCTTGTCAAACTTCTGGATCAGGATGTCCATGGCTGACTACATATCATTTTTAGCGCTTTCATGGGTGATTTTGCCCAATTCAACCCTAGAAATAGAATAGTCATTCATATCAAAATTTTCAACAGTTGCATCCTGTGGAGGTTTTGCTATCTCCAAAAATTTATGTCCCTTATCTTCAAGTACCCTGGAAAGGATCTTTGGATTCTTCGGGGCCTTAGGCTTTGCAGGTACCAACTTAGTGAAATCAAAATCATCTGGAGAAATGACTTGCTTTTTCCTCTTTGGAGTGTAGGCTGATAACCAAGGTGGAAGCAGAGAAGTGCTCACATTGGGATCCATTCCTACTGTTGGTGTTCCTGGAATTGTGCTGGTACTGGTAGTAGAAACAATAGGCGGGGTGTTGGTAAAAATCGCACCTGTTACATTTGCACTTGAAACATGCTCAGTATTCATCACAAAATGATCAAACATGGACGTATCCCCAATATCAAAAGACGAAGAAGACAAACTAGGAATTGACTCAGAAGAACGGAGAACATTTTCAAAAGTGCTTTGGAGATTATCAAAAATTATCTTAGGAGGAGAGGGGGATTCAGAGGAAGGAATGTTAATAGGGGAAACAGACACAGGGGCTGTGACAGGTGTATTTTCCTGTGGAGACAAAGCCTCCTCATCTTGTTGATCTGAATTCCTGTCTTTAACATCCATCTCTTCTGTAGCTGGCTCTTCAGTTGCTAGCTCCTCAACTTCCATATCTTTCGTTTTAGGTTCTTCCTCAACAGCTTTTACTTTCTTCGTTACAAATCTGATTTTAGGTTTGTCTGTTTTAGAGGATGATGGAGCATCACTCTTGTTCTTTGTTTTGTTTTCAACCTTTTTACCAGTCTGCTCTTGAATTTCAGTTTCCAAACCAGTGACGAATTCTTTCAGCGTAATTCCTTTATTTGCCAGCCATTTATTGGTGTTAGCCAATATAGGCTCAAATCTCTTCCTTAGTGAAGTTGACTCCTTTTGGGACCATTGGATTGGAGGGAGAGGAGTACTAGCTATCTGTTCTGCATCGTACCTGGCATCAACCAATTCCCCATCATCCACAAGATCTTCTGGAATACCAGCAAGTCCCAGATATTCAATTTGTTCTAGAGACAGCCTCCTATAGTCTAGTTTCCTGATATCTTCCTCTGTTCTCAAGTCTATCCAGACATCTTCCACCATGGGTTCATGAAACTGAGTTTTCCTCCTGATTTTATCCTTTATGCCCCGGTAGTCAAATTTTGGTCTCCTCTTGAACTGCTTCATTGTGACCAACTGCATTTCTGTCTCCATAGCCCTTGCCTTGGCGGCAGTCAACACTAAATATCTGCCGATTTCCACTGGGAATCTGAAACCAGGCTTCTTGAGTTCCATCTGTTTGTTATGCACGATAATCATTTGTCTGCACAACTCTATCAAGACCAGTTTATCTGAAGGAAACCTAGGAAGCATATAAGGGTAGCCTTGGAAAAAGCCAACCCTCAAGTATGAGAAAGATGGAAATTGCAAAAACATACAACCAAAGTTATTAACCACTGTCCATGCGTCGTCTGAAATTCTTCTCTGCTCTAGTTGGGGATCAAAAAGACACAAGAATATAGCAAAGAATGCATCATTCACCCTCCTGAAATGGTGAATTGAACCTTTCAATGTCAGCTGAGAATAATATTGGTATACTGGGACTACTCTCCTATCCCCTTCTAATGATAATCCCAGAAAAATCCTCATGGAGGCTGCAATGTATACCAGATAGGAAGTCATGAAGAACTTGGAGGTAGTGGATACCTTCGTCAGTTGGTCATGCAAAGCGTTACTGATTTGTTCTCCCCAGAAAATAACTTGCTTGCCCTGGAGTATGACGTTAATGAAAGGATACATCCATTCATGAAACTGTGAAGAGGAGGACAAACCTCTTATCCTGCTGAGGAGGGTAATCAAGTCACCAACTTCTTCTACAAAATCACTTCGAGGAAAACTACGTGGCCACCTTGACAAACTTGACCTTGTAGTCTTCAACCATTTGTTGTTGATCACTTTCTTCGCTTTTTCTAGATTCTTGTCATATTCCTTCTGAGCTTCAACAAAGTCAAGCTTCAATACCTCTGTCGTAGGAGGACACATGAACACCTTGTCAATGAACTCAGGATCCAACCTGATTATCACATTACCACTGGCGTCCACTACAGCTCTAATATCTTTGTTATAGAAATGGGCACACTGAAGAACAAATTCTGTATTATGAGCCGCCACTGGGAAGGATGATACCAGATGAATATTACTCTCCACTATTTTCTTCATCATAGCACTGGGGTTGCTTGACTTGGTTCTCTCTACAAACTTAGCCATATCAACATGGCCAATCTCCGTATCTCTAATGTCCTCAACATTAGAATGGACTGAGGTGATTGGGAAAACACCTTGATATTTGTACTTCATTGCTTTTGCCTTCTTCGGGGACAAGTCAGTCATTTGGATGAACTTTCACCGAGAAGAAGTCTGATGTTGAATGAAGCTCCGCAAGAGAAACTGCAACAAAAGTCATGATCATGAAATTAGGGAAAATATGGGCAATCTGGGAAAATTGCATGTTGATGATCACGACTATGGGAATGCGCTTGGAAAAGGGCTATAGTGCGAGCTGGCCAAAAATCAGAGGAGAAGCGGGCTCGGGAAATCAAAATTGGAAATTTTCCAGAGTTGGAAAAATTTGGGACATTTTTGCACGGGCGGCAAAATTCGCCGCCCTTGCATATGAGAGTTTTGTATTATTTGCATTGGCGGCACATTTTGCCGCTACTGCATGTCGATAAAGACCAGGAACTGGTATAAGCGGCAAATTTTGCCGACGATGCAGGTAATAAGAAAGGTGAGGGTTTATGTTGAAGCGGCAAATTTCGCCGATGCTGCATTTCATGAAGGGCACTGATACATATATGAGCTGCAGATTTAACCGACGTTGCACATTGATATGAATGATGAGGTTCCAGCGGCAAATTTTGCCAACGTTGTGTTTGAAGGAAATTTGCAGATTTAAGTGCGAGGGCTAGGAGATTCACTGACAAAACACTCGGCAGGGGTCACATGGTTTCCAGGTATGATCGGTGAACTCCGCCGATGTTACCTAATGGTATGTAGCAAGGGTCGAGGATCTAGGCGGTAGAAACCTAGGGATTTCTGGTGCGAAGACAAATCACGAAAACAACAAAACAAAACAAAAAACAAAAACATAACGAAACTCTAAAACAAAAAACCTAAATGATACACCTCAAAAACAATGAGGAAGGAGAACGGAAAACAAAAGAGAAATACTTACCTATCTAAAACCTGAAACCCTATTTTCGACGGCGATGGATGTTGATCGATCTCTTCGACGGTGCGATCAAGCAGTGTGAGGAGAGGTCTGGAGGATAGCTTGAGAGAAAGAATGAAATGGTAAAATAAGCCATCAAAAAATATTAAATAACACAAACACAAATGCTCAGCGAGTGGCACGAGTGACCATTAATGGCACTGCGTGACCAAGATTCCAAAGATCTTGTCCTAGCGGAGATTTCGGCCGTCAGTGCACAAAAGGAAGAAAAACATGCTACGGCAGCGTAATTTGTTGACTTCACATATTAAACCAAAAGAACGCATGTAGTGGCGGCAAAATTTGCTTCCTCTACATAAGAATAAAAAACATATGTAAAAGCGGCAAAAAACACCGCTACTACATATGTTTGAAAAACAAGTCAAAAGGGATATGAAGGAGCGGCAAAATTTGCCGACTTCACATGTGTAAGAAAAGTCAAAAAGAGATATGTAGGAGCGGCAATTTTTGCCGCTCTTGCATATCAAGACTTCAAATTTTACTAACTCTTACAAATGACCAATATTGACATTTTAACCAATTTACAGCTTGAACGATCCTCACGCATATCAAGAAACCTATTCAAAGGGATGTCATAAACCAGTCTAGAATGTCAAATGACTTCACGCAAGATCAAGAGAATCTTGTCTCGGTCTGCGAGCTTAGAGTGTAGATTCACGAAACGGACAAGTTTCGTGGGGGTTGTCTACAAAAACAAGCGTAGCTAATTTTGAGAACAATAGCTGGCTCTAACTGGGGAACTTCCTTCAATCAAACTTTGAAACAATTGAGGGGAGTAGAATCCAGTCTCTAAGTGCCTTCATCCATGCCATTGGGCTATAGAGTCAAGCTAAAAAGAAAAAGACACAAAAGACTAAATGAAAACACAAATAAAAACACAAAACTATACAAATGTACAATTTAACTTATCTGAAACTTCAAGGATTGAAGTGCTTCAGATGTTGTTCGCTGTGAGGCAACAAGAATGGTGTCCCATCCTGATACTGCAGCAAAAAACTGTTTTCACCACAGAACTGATGAATGGTGAATGGACCTCTCCACAAGGAATCAAATTTTTCGTGCATTCCTTTTGGTTTTCTTCTCTTGTCCCACAGCAAGAATTGATCTCCAACCTGAAAATCACGAGCCTTTGTCTTCTTGTCGAAGAGTTTCTTCACTTGATTTTGCTGCTCAGCAATACGGTCCACCACAACAGTGTGCTGCTCCTCAAGTTCAGTCAAATACATGATCCTTTTATCAATAGAACTATTAAAAGTTCTATCTTCCAATGCCTTTACCAACTTCAATGCTGGCAATTCCAAGGTAATCGGTATCTCTGCATTCAAACCATATAGAAGCTGAAATGGTGACATGCCTATCGCCCTTTTGGGTGTAATTCTATCTGCCCATAAAGCATCAAACAATGCCTTATGCCAAGTTCTCTGATTCTCATCTACCAGCTTCCTGATGATAGTGACCAGATTCTTATTGCTTGATTGTGCTTGACCATTCCCTTGCAGATAATAGTCTGAAGAATGGGAAAGAGTGATCCCATGTTCGTAGCAAAACTCAGTAATCTCATGAGAGGAAAAACAAGTAGCATTGTCTACTACAATCTTGTTTGGAACTCCAAACCTGGAAATAATGTTCTCCTTAAGAAAACTGCACACCACCTCTGAAGTAGCATGCTTGACTGGAATAGCTTCCACCCATTTGGTAAAATAGTCTGTTGCAGTGAGAACATAGTTATGTCCTGCACTTGATGATGGATTCACTGCGCCAATGAAGTCAATACCCCATTGCTGAAAAGGCTCCTCAATCACCACTGGTTTTAGAGGTAAGGCTGCCAATTTTGGTTTCCCAACAAACTGTTGGCATAACTCACACCTACGTACCCAATTGTATGCATCTTGGAATAGTGTAGGCCAATAGTATCGAGCTCGCAGAATCTTGTGAGCCGTTACAAGTGCTGAAAAATGTCCTCCACAAGCCAAATTGTGGAAAGACTCCAAAAGTCTACCTTGTTGCGCTTTATCCACGCAACGGAGAAATACACCGTCAAGACTTCTCTTGTACAAACCATTGTCCCAAAGGATGTAGTTTGCAGCTTTTAACTTGACAGTTCTTTTTTCCTTATAAGACAAGTGAGAAGGGCACTCACCATAGGTAAGGAAATGAGTGATATTGGAATACCACTCGTCAGTTGTAGTAACAAAAAGAACAGTTGGCGTGTCCACAACTTCTTCTTCTTTGTCCCCTGTCTCTTTTGGAACATTATCTGCGATCAATTGACACAAACCTTTACCACGCACAAGCTTGGTAGGCTTGATATCCAGATCAAATTCTTAGATCTTAGCGATCCAATTACCTCTCTTTGTTCCAAACTCCTGTTGAGTTAGGATGGATTTGACTGTTGTATCAGGCACCATGACAACAGTGTGTGAGTTTAGAATATAGAACCTGAAATGCTTAACCGCTTTGACTATGGCATAGGCATGCTTCTCCATATTCGAATACTTCAATTCATGAGCTTTGAGAGGACAACTCATAAATGATATGGGGGATTCAACGCCTTCTTCATTCTGCTGAACCAGAATAGCTAAAAGTGTGTGCTCTGAAGCGTAGCTATAGACTATGAAATCCTTAGTGTAGTTGGGACAGACAAGAACTAGAGCATGAGCAATAGCTCTCTTGATATCCTCAAACACTTCCTTACCTTCCGCGGTCCAATGGAAAGTGGCCTTACCCTTCATCATATTAACAATGTGACGGGTTTTTTCTGCAAACTCAGGAATGAACCTTCGCAAAAAAATCACCTTTCCAAAGAAAGAGTGAACAACAGTCTTACTTGCTGGCAGAGTGAGACTTTGAATAGATTTAACTCTCTCCAGGTCAATCTTAGTACCTTCCCGAGATACAATGTGTCTGAGAAGCTTACCTTCTGTCACCCCAAAAACTGACTTCTTGTGATTGAGGGAAATACCATTTTGCCGATAGCGCTCCAGCACTTGTCGTAAATGATACGCATGATCATGATGGTTTTTGGAGAAAACAGTCAAGTCATCGAGGTACACCACGATGAACTTACCCACCTCATCTCTAAAAGCAAGATCCATCGCTCGCTGAAATGTTGCGCCAGCATTGATCAAACCAAATGGCATTCTGCGATATGCAAATGTGCCCCATGGTGTGGTGAAGGCAGTTTTAAACTGATTAGCTTCATTGACTTCCACTTGGTTATATCCCAAAAAACCATCTAACATAGATAGCATTTCTGAACCTGTCACTGTTTGCAACACTTGGTCCATGATGGGCAAGGGTAGTTATCTTTCAAGGAAGACTGGTTGAGATTCCTGAAATCAACACAGATACAGATTTCTCCGTTCTTCTTCCTTACAGGTACTATGTTTGCAATCCATGTGGAATGATGAATTGGAAAAATTATCCTTGCATTCAGCATCTTCTGAATTTCAGAAAGAATCGTACCTGATATCTTTGGATTATATTGCCTCTGCTTTTGCTTATGTGGCAATGATCCAGCTTTGAGGGGAATTTCGTGTTGAACCTCCTTAGGCCTGAAGGACTTCAGATCATCATAGGAGTAAGCCAAAACATCAATGTAATGGCGAAGGATGGTAATGAATTTGAATTTTTCATCAGCAGTGCAACATTTTCCAATGTTGACCATCTTAGGATCTGCTTCCGAACCCAAATTAACCTGCTCAAATTCCATGGAGGAACTTGAATCCTGTTGTTGTTGCTGCTTCTTGATATACCTGTCATGTTTATCAAAGAGTTTCTCAAGGGAAACCAAACCTTTTGGGATTTTATTTCCTTTCAATTGTAGAAATTCTTCGCCGGTTTGTGAATCTATCTCTGAAACATATTCACGTGGTGGCGATTCACTTCCTTCAAAGTATAGCTCATCAAAACTATCCATCTTTTCTAGGAAAGCAATGATTTGATTATCACCATTGAACACCTGCCAATGGTCAGCGTTATCGGGTACACTTGGTCGGAAGACCAGCTCAATAGTGTACTTGTTTCCTTTGAAATCCTTGTGAGGCACCATGAGAGTGGCGGAAACAGCCAATGAATCTGCACGGTCATTGAATTCTCTTGGCACTGCTGAAATATTGAAAGCATTGAAATCTTCAATGCAATCCCATACGCGATTGCGATAGTGTCTCAGTCTTTCATTTTTTGTTTGGTACAAATTGCTTACTTGACAAACCACCAATTCGGCGTCCCCTTGAGCATGAAGGATTTTAACACCTCTGGCACGCGCCGCTTCCAATCCGAGCAACAAGGACTCGTATTCGGCGGTGTTATTGGTATTGTCAAATTGTAACTTATATGAAAAAGGTAAAATATCACCTTGCGGTGATATCAAGACCACTCCGGCTCCAGAACCGGTAGAAGAACAACTGCCATCAAATTCTAAAATCCAGACTCCATCAGAATTTGATTTCTTGGACTTTCTTTGGTTAGAAGATTCCTCTTCGTCAGTGAGGGAAGAATCTGGTATTGCTATACCCTCACCTGAACTTTCTTCTGAAAACTCTTCTGAGTCCCCATCTAACATATCGGAGCTATCACCTGATGTACTCTCATCTGATGAATTGGAACAATCTTCAGTAGACAGGAAATAGTTACCCATTCCCGAGGACTCAAACAAAATTTGAGCTTTGGGGTTTGATGTTTGAGTAACAATATATTTTGCCTCCTTCTCAGGAAGCAGCTTCTGCATGACACCTTTAACAGGTATCCTAGCTTCAGACAAATCCATGTTCAATTCTCCACCCACATCCTTGCAGAAATTACGTCCAAGAAGAATGCCGTATGAAGCTGGAACATCAGCTACCAGGACTGTCATCTTGATTCTCTTATCTGGAAAAGCTGCAAATGCAAATTGGGCGTCTTTGATTTGACCCAAAAGTGGAACTTGCTTATTCTCCATAGAGAAACACCTCCCAAAAGTTTTGGTTAAGGTGAGGCCAAGGGCATCTGCTACCTTAGCAGGCATAACATTGTCTGAAGCTCCAGAATCTATTACGCAATTGCTCAATTTATGACCATTTACTAATAGAGAAACATAGAAAGGTTTGATTTTTCCAGAAACTTCAGGGGGAGTAGTAACAAGATTGTTTTGGGTAGATTTACTTTTGGAGGAGTCATGAATAGCTTTGGGAAACTCTTCTCCTGCAGGGACGGCCTTATTTTTGACATATTTGGCTAATCTATCAAATTGTTCAGGATTAGCCTGTAAATACTCAACTTCAGACATTTGTATCTTAGTTCTCCTAGCATGGTCTATTATATCAAACTGCTGAAAAGAATTAGATACGGAGGAAGAAAAACCATCATTTTGATTTTTGGTAGAAATAGCACTAGTCTGAGGAGTAGAGGTGGAAGGTACAAATTCATTAGAGGCACTTACTTGTTTATTGACCACCGGGTCTTTTGATTGGAAAGGTAGCGGAGTCCCCCGTTTAGCGATTGAAATCGCCGGTTGAGATTCTTCTCTCGCCTTCCCTTTATCAGCTTGAAGAGTTGACTAATTTTGAGACCTAGTGAAAACAGCATATGCTCCTTCACTCACTTCTCCTTTTTCAGCTTCGTCCTGGTAGTTCAGAAAGCTGATGGTAGAGTCACCAGCTAACTCTTCTTCTCCTTCTGTGAAGAGATTAGCACCATTTTCATATTCCAACTTAGGTTGGAAAGAAAGTTCATTCTCAGCTTCATAGTAGCCAACAACAGAGTTGACCAGCGCTGCTTCAATAGCAAGCTTCCCTTGTGTAGGCGGAAGACAGTTTTACTGTCCTTGATTCCTAGCAGCATTGCCTTGATATGAATTATTTGGAAATGTCCTCCTTGGTATATCTCAGTAAGAAGGAGGTGCAAATATACCTTGGGACATTTGTCTCTTGAGAGCTAGCAATTCATTTGCTAGCTTTTGCACCATGGGGTCCGTGATGCTTGTAGAAGCGTTCTCAGTAGAAGAGGAGCTTTTATTTCTATTAGTATCCCTTCTTATCTTACCCGCCAGGATAAGATCATCTTCTACTTTAGTTACCAGAATCTGAGCCGCAGCAAGATCAGTAGGAGCAGCTCGCCTCAATAGGAAACTCACCTCCAGAAGCTGAGTGTTGATAAAGAAACATTTGAGGTTCTCCGCTGTGGGCTCAGCGGTGGTGGGAATCCTGTTTCTCAATTTGTTGAACTTAGCAATGAAATCTCGCATTGGTTCATGAGGTTCCTTTTTCATCTGTGTTAGCTGTGCCAACAATGCATGAGCATCTTCTGCAGGCTTAAACCTGGCTTCGAACTTGGTTTTGAGAGTGGCCCAGTTTGTTATAGTCTGAGCTTGAAGGTGGTAAAACCAGTCTGCAGCAGCGCCTTGTAGTGTTTCTACAAAGAGTCACATGGCCACATCTTCGTGCTCGACACCTATCACACCACAGGCTATACAGAAAGCCGCAATGTGCTCATCAGGATGAACTTTCCCGTCACCATAGAATTTGGGGAAATTCTTTCTTGAACTACGAGGTAGTTCATGCAAAGGTGGGGTCAAATTTAGAGGACCAAAGGTATTACCCCAAGGGCCTTGGGCTGCCATGACGCGCTGATTGAAAGGTGGTATAACAAACCTTGGTGGTGTATGAACAACCAAAACTCTGTTAGCACTGGCAATAGAAACTTCACCTGGTGTTTGTAGGGGGAAAACTCCTGGTGCATTGAAGACGAGGTCTTGGAGTTAAGAATCCAAAATTATTCTGCTGCATCAATTCAAATGCAGGATCAATAATACCCTGAGCCCTCTTACTTCTGGTGTACTGGGAATCTACCAGACTGTATTATGCTAAACACAATTTTGCAAGAAAATGGAAAAGAACTGAAAATGCTTCAACTCAGAGCGTGAGGCTTCAAGTTGCGCGTTCCTTCCCCAGTAGAGTCACCAAAAAATTGTTGGGTGAATATTTTGTCGTTAACTCGCTAACGGCAAAATGGGTATATCAGCCACAGCTATGATGAGACAAAGTCTCTCCTCTCAGCAAGGGGAGGTTCCCTCTAATTACTTAACTTTTGCAAATCAAACAACTTATCAAATTTATGTACACTAAAAACTATGTTTGTGGTGGTTCCATCTCATCTCATTCTCTTTTTTCAGAATAGATGTTTATATTTCAAACTCTTGATATAAGACTTATAAATTATCACAAAATCACAGAAACACAAAGTTTTCTGTTACCTCACTTACTACTTGTAAATAGAACTATTTGAAGTAGAATGCAGCCCAAATTCTTCACTCCTCTTCAAGATGATAAAAGTAATTCAAATATAACAACTTGCAGCACAAAGTCTCCAAACTATTGTATTCTCACAAACATGAACATATAACCCACAATTGATTTGATAACACAAAGTTTATCAAAATCAAATTAAGAGCGCTCTTCAATCACTTGAAACAAACTCCACACTTCAATTATTATCAAATAAGATTATGATAGCAAGACGTAAGAACAAAACTATCACAACACAAATAATCCCAAGACAAAGATTGGAATTGAACTTGCTTTCTTGTATTGATAAATATTTGAATATTGATTTTCACAAAAAGCACAAAGTCTTGATTTGCTTTTCAATTCGCCAGAGTATTCTTGCAATAGAAAAAAGATCCCATTTAGAAAAGAGGCCCCCTTTATTTATAGGGAGAGGCCTTGAGAAAATTTAGGAAAAAACTAACTACTTCA
Source organism: Cunninghamia lanceolata (assembly GCA_027924645.1). Lineage (NCBI taxonomy): Eukaryota > Viridiplantae > Streptophyta > Pinopsida > Cupressales > Cupressaceae > Cunninghamia > Cunninghamia lanceolata. Next base: position 6,231,065 of record BSBN01000555.1, on the reverse strand, counting down.
ATTTGTATCACCACTTTTTCTCATGTGGTGATCATACATAGTGAAGGCCGCTTGCATTTCAATGCTATCTGGGTTGAATGCGTTCTTGAAGATCATCCTGACCCTCACTATGGAATCCCTCACTGTAGTGATTGATTTGGCATGATTAGTTAACCTTGGACATTAACCTGGTTTTCAGATTGTCCAAGGTTAACTGGTTGTCTAAGATGTTGTCCACAGAAGTTATTGAAAATGCTTTATCTTCAAATTCTTTCTGGAACATGTCTTCAAATTCCTTAACCATTTCTTCTGCAGAAAGAAATTGGTTATCTTGTGACACCAGCTTACAAGGTAACTCCTCCAACTTATGCAAAAGATTAACATCATTTTCTTCATTGATTTCCTTTGCAGCTTCAAGATCCTTGATCAAATTCCTTAGCATATTGCTCCTGTACATCAGAGCTTCCTTTGTTTCTGTGTATGAATCCCTGTTGGAAATAGCGCCAATGGATATTAAGGTACTTATTTTTAGCTTCCTCATTTCCACCCACTTATCATGAGTATCCTCCGTGCGCTCAATATCTTAAGAGATAGCATCAATGAGATCATTAAGTTCTACCCTTACTTTCCTCATTTTATCCGTCTTCTCAAATACATCCATGAGCAAAGAGATTCCTTGCGGTCGCATCCTGTCTAAGTACTCTTCAAATACCTTTCCACTGAGGTGAGTCTTTTCTTCTTTCAGAATGACAGGGTCTTCTATAGATACAGCCTCTGGAGTAACTGCTTCCGAGTTCAAAGTGATCTTTCTTACCACTGCAGTCAGCTGTTCTGCCTTTGCCTTGTAATAATCTTTCATTTCTTTTTCCCTGTCGAACTTCTAGATCAAGATGTCCATGGCTGACTGCATATCATTTTTAGCACTTTCATGGGTGATTTTGCCCAATTCAACCCTAGAAATAGAATAGTCATTCATATCAAAATTTTCAACAGTTGCATCCTGTGGAGGTTTTGCTATCTCTAGAAATTTGTGTCCCTTATCTTCAAGTACCCTGGAAAGGATCTTTGGTTTCTTTGAGGCCTTAGGCTTTGCAAGTACCAACTTAGTGAAATCAAAATCATCTGGAGAAATGACTTGCTTTTTCCTCTTTGGAGTGTAGGCTGATAACCAAGGTGGAAGCAGAGAAGTGCTCACATTGGGATCCATTCCTACTACTGGTGTTCTTGGAACTGTGCTGGTACTGGTAGTAGAAACAATAGGTGGGGTGTTGGTAAAAACCACACTTGTTACATTTGCACTTGAAACTTGCTCAGTATTCATCACAAAATGATCAAACATGGACGTATCCCCAATATCAAAAGACGAAGAAGACAAACTAGGAATTGACTCAGAAGAACAGAGAACATTTTCAAAAGTGCTTTGGGGATTATCAAAAATTATCTTAGGAGGAGAGGGGGATTTAGAGGAAGGAATGTTAATAGGGGAAACAGACACAGGGGCTGCGACAGGTGTATTTTCCTATGGAGACAAAGCCTCCTCATCTTGTTGATCTGAATTCCTGTCTTCAACATCCATCTCTTCTATAGCTGGCTCTTTAGTTGCTGGCTCCTCAACTTCCATATCTTTCGTTTCAGGTTCTTCCTCAACAGCTTTTGCTTTCTTCATTACAAATATGATTTTAGGCTTGTGTGTTTTAGAGGATGATGGAGCATCACTCTTGTTCTTCATTTTGTTTTCAACCTTTTTACTAGTCTGCTCTTGAATTTTAGTTTCTGAACTAGTGAGGAATTCTTTCAGCGTAATTCCTTTATCTGCTAGCCATTTATTGGTGTTAGCCAATATAGGCTCAAATCTCTTCCTTAGTGAAGTCGACTCCTTTTGGGACCATTGGATTGGAGGGAGAGGAGTACTAGCTATCTATTCTGCATCATACCTGGCATCAACCAATTCCCCATCATCCACAAGATCTTCTGGAATATCAGCAAGTCCCAGATATTCAATTTGTTCTAGAGATAGCCTGCTATAGTCCAGTTTCCTGATATCTTCCTCTGTTCTCAAGTCTATCCAGACATCTTCCACCATGGGTTCATGAAACTGAGTTTTCCTCCTGATTTTATCCTTTATGCCCTGGTAGTCAAATTTTGGTCTCCTCTTGAACTGCTTCATTGTGACCAACTGCATTTCTGTCTCCATAGCCCTTGCCTTAGCGGCAGTCAACACTGAATATCTGCCGATTTCCACTGGGAATCTAAAACCAGGCTTCTTGAGTTCCATCTGTTTGTTATGCACAACAATCATTTGTCTACACAACTCCATCAAGACCAGTTTATCTGAAGGAAACCTAGGAAGCATATAAGGGTAGCCTTGGAAAAAGCCAACCCTCAAGTATGAGAAAGATGGAAATTGCAAAAACATACAACCAAAGTTATTAACCACTGTCCATGCCTCGTCTAAAATTCTTCTCTGCTCCAGTTGGGGATCAAAAAGACACAAGAATACGGCAAAGAATGCATCATTCACCCTCCTGAAATGGTGAATTGAACCTTTCAATGTCAGCTGAGAATAATATTGGTATACTGGGACTACTCTCCTATCCCCTTCTGATGATAATCCCAAAAAAATCCTCATGGAGGCTGCAATGTATACCAGATAGGAAGTCATGAAGAACTTGGAGGTAGTGGATACCTTCGTCAGTTGGTCATGCAAAGCATTACTGATTTGTTCTCCCCAGAAAATAACTTGCTTGCCCTGGAGTATGACCTTAATGAAAGGATACATCCATTCATGAAACTGTGAAGAGGAGGACAAACCTCTTATCTTGCTGAGGAGGGTAATCAAGTCACCAACTTCTTCTACAAAATCACTTCGAGGAAAACTACACGGCCACCTTGACAAACTTGACCTTGCAGTCTTCAACCATTTGTTGTTGATCATTTTCTTCGCTTTTTCTGGATTCTTGTCATATTCCTTCTGAGCTTCAACAAAGTCAAGCTTCAATACCTCTGTCGCAGGAGGACACATGAACACCTTGTCAATGAACTCAGGATCCAACCTGATTATCACATTACCACTGGCATCCACTACAGCTCTAATATCTTTGTTATAGAAATGGGCACACTGAAGAACAAATTCTATATTATGAGCCGCCACTGGGAAGGATGATACCAGATGAATATTACTCTCCACTATTTTCTTCATCATAGCACTGGGGTTGCTTGACTTGGTTCTCTCTACAAACTCAGCCATATCAACATGGCCAATCTCCGTATCTCTAATGTCCTCAACATTAGAATGGACTGAGGTGATTGGAAAAACACCTTGATTTTGTACTTCATTGCTTTTGCCTTCTTCGGGGACAAGTCAGTCATTTGGATGAACTTTCACCGAGAAGAAGTCTGATGTTGAACGAAGCTCCACAGAGAAATTGCAACAAAAGTCATGATCATGCAATTAGGAAAAATATGGGCAATCTGGGAAAATTGCATGTTGATGATCATGACTATGGGAATGCGCTTGGAAAAGGGCTATAGTGCGAGCTGGCCAAAAATCAGAGGAGAAGCGGGCTCGGGAAATCAAAATTGGAAATTTTCCAGAGTTGGAAAAATTTGGGACATTTTTGCACGGGCGGCAAAATTTGCCGCCCTTGCATATGAGAGTTTTGTATTATTTGCATTGGCGGCACATTTTGCCGCTCCTGCATGTCGATAAAGACCAGGAACTGGTATAAGCGGCAAATTTTGCCGACGATGCAGGTAATAAGAAAGGCGAGGGTTTATGTCGGAGCGGCAGATTTCGCCGACGTTGCATTTCATGAAGGGCACTAATACATATATGAGCAGCAGATTTCGCTAACGTTGCACATTGATACGAATGATGAGGTTCCAGCGGCAAATTTTGCCGACGTTGCGTTTGAAGGAAATTTGCAGATTTAAGTGCGAGGGCTGGGAGATTTGCCGACAAAACACTCGGCAGGGGTCACATGGTTTCCAGGTATGATCGGCGAACTCCGCCGATGTTACCTAATGGTATGTAGCAAGGGTCGAGGATCTAGGCGGTAGAAACCTAGGGATTTCGGGGCAAAACCTAGGGATTTCTGGTGCGAAGACAAATCACGAAAACAATGAAACAAAACAAAAAACAGAAACGTAACCAAACTCTAAAACAAAAAACCTAAATGATACACCTCAAAAACAATGAGGAAGGAGAACGAAAAACAAAAGAGAAACACTTAGCCGTCTAAAACCTGAAACCCTATGTTCCACGGTGATGGATGTTGATCGATCTCTTTGACGGCGCGATCAAGCAGTGTGAGGAGAGGTCTGGAGGATAGCTCAGGAGAAAGAATGAAATGGTAAAATAAGCCATCGAAAAACATTAAATAACACGAACACAAACGCTCAGTGAGTGGCACGAGTGGCCATTAATGGCACTGCATGACCAAGATTCCAAAGATCTTGTCCTAGCGGAGATTTCGGCCGTCAGTGCACAAAAGGAAGAAAAACATGCTACGACGGTGTAATTTGCTGACTTCACATATTAAACCAAAAGAACACATGTAGTGGCGGCAAAATTTGCCGCCTCTACATAAAACTGAAAAACATATGTAAAAGCGGCAAAAAACACTGCTACTACATATGTTTGAAAAACAAGTCAAAAGGGATATGAAGGAGCAGAAAAATTTGCCGACTTCACATGTGTAAGAAAAGTCAAAAAGAGATATGCAGGAGCGGCAATTTTTGCCGCTCTTGCATATCAAGACTTCAAATTTTACTAACTCTTAAAAATGACCAATATTGACATTTTAACCAACTTACAACTTGAACGATCCTCACACATATCGAGAAACCTATTCAAAGGGATGTCATAAACCAGTCTAGAATGTCAAATGACTTCGCGCGAGATCAAGAGAATATTGTCTCGGTCTACGAGCTTAGAGTGTAGATTCACGAAACGGACAAGTTTCGTGGGGGTTGTCTACAAAAACAAGCGTTGCGGATTTTGAGAACAACATGTCTTAAAGACAGCGAATGGGATTGTATTGGCTATGTATGATATAAAGAAGGCCGCGATGACAACTCTTGGCCAACGGGACTGGTTTCAAAAAACTGCGTATGGTCAAAAGCGGACTGAGTTTAACCAATCATAGATTGCATGGGAGTATGTGGAGGAAATGACAAAGATTAAGATACTTCTACAAGAAGCACTTCATCCATTTCTTTCATTGAGATAACTCCGAACCTATAGTCTATGCCACAACGATCTATTTCATGCAACAATGTTGCTACACAATGAGCCCCTATAGCTCCAAGGGGATGACCAAGAGCTATAGCTCCTCCATTAACATTCATCCTTTCAGAGTCCAATTCCAATTTCTGACTACAATACGCATATTGAGAGACCAACTCCCATAACAGCTGGGTCCACTCCAACAACACTAAAACTCCTAAAAACACCCAGAATAGGTAAACCCTTCTGCATGGCCACTACCCTCTTCATGAGCAGTATAGCACCAGCTCCATCACTGACTTGGCATGAATTTCCAGCAATTGTACTACCACCCTTCTTGAATACAGGTCTGAGCTTTGCTAGATCAGACAAATATGCATAGGCACGAATACCATCATCTACAGAGATTGTCACAAGCTTTTCATGTCTAGTTTGAGAATCAAGAAGCTTAGTTTCAATAGGAATGATTTCATCTTTGAACTTTCCTGCAGCTGTTGCGGTTGCTTCCTTTCTATGAGATTCAACAGCTGCCTTGTCTTGCTCCTGACGTGAAACTCCATAGCGCTCAACCACATTTTCTGAGGTGATACCCATTGGGAGAAGACAATCTTGTGCTTGCCTATGGGTTTTAACCCGTGGATTAATAGAGTCTTCCCAAGCCACATAATTGATAGTCTCATCACCACCGTGCTTTCACTTTCTTCATTGAGCCATTAAAATCCCTTTCACCTCCTCCAACTCCAGCATATCTTCATTTTCTTCTTCAGCCTCAACCGTAACAACATCTTCATCTGGTGTTCAAACCAGGATCTCCGCCTGCTCATCTTTTTCCTCATAAATTTTGAGACCCAGCTTCAACATCCTATAAATTCTGGAAGAAAAGGTATTTGGATCATAGAGGCAGAAAGCAGAAGTGAGAGAAACCATTTCATAGATAAGAAATACCAGGTCCTTTACAGACTTACCACTCTTATTTGCCTCTGCCCTCTTCTGCAACTCCGCCATGATGGCTTTCCAGTGTTGTGCATCACCTGTGCGTTCAAGAAATTCTCTAAGCTTAGTTTTGAGATATTCTAAAAACTCTTCTAATGCAGATTCAATTCCAAATCCAGCATCCTTCTCCTCTTCAGCCGAATCCTCCTTATTTTTCTAGCTATCCCACCAATGTACACAGCGTTTTGTTTTAGCTTTCACATGAACGTCTATTGCTGTTGTATACTCTGTTTCCTTCAGCCTCTGTAGGCTCTCCAATTCTTCTATCATGTCAAAATCCTCGCCTCCCAAATCATGTGGAGGCCTTTCCCACACATACCTCGCTTGGGCAGTGCTCGGAGAATCAGGATCAACATCACCCATAAGAACTTCACTAGCAGGATCAATAGCCAAATAGACAGGAGATTGATCTACTTCCATTGGCACACTTTCATCTAGCTCCAAGTCACTGTCCGCAACTCCCACTTCATCAAAACTCACTCCAGAGCCACACGACAAAGACATGAGAGCTAGAGCCCAATCATCCAGGACTGCTACTTCCATTTTCCTAGAAATTCTTCATGATTTCCTAAACAACTTTTTAACCATAACTCTGATACCATTTGTTGATAAATCTGAGCAGAACAAATGAAAGAAAATGCAAAAAATAAAACAGAATGAGAAACGAATAAAAATGTCATAGACAAGAAGACACCAGATTTTATAGTGGTTCGCCCAAAAATGGCTACGTCCACATTCACATGGGATTCTCACTTTATTAATTCTCTAGTTTTTTCATATAGTACATTCCTCCAGCAACGCTCAGTATCATTACCATACAAACCTTCATTCCTACTTCTTGCAAATAAAATACCCAATGCAAAGCCTGCACACTGGAAGAGACAGTCGTTACAAGAAGGTGTTGTCATTACAGTAAGATGTGGTGGTTACAAACAGAGGCATCGGTTACAAGAGAAAGAAGATGTTGCTGTTACAAAGAGGCAGCCATTACAATGAGTTGGATTCACACACATACCCAACAATTTCCCACTTGAAGACAACTCATATCAGAAAGAGAGGTGCTTAGATAAGTCCCCTGCGGGTACAACCTTAATGTCAAATTTTGAAGACTGAAGACCATAGTGTCTCCAAAAGCTGTTCATGAACACTTCAGATTAATTTACTCCAAAGCATGGCATTCTTCACAATGGATGGCAAGTCAACAACCTCACCAGAACTGTCATTCTTCCCTGCCCTCTTACCAATCAGTATTTCTAGAAGGAGAATTCCAAAGCTGTTGAGATACAATTTCCTCTTCAAATCAGCCTCAGGAGCATCCGGCCCTTCAGAGCCACCTTCAGAACCACCTTGTGAACCAGAAGATGACCCACCAGATTGTTAATTGATATGCTGGCCAATTTTCAAAGATGTCTTAGTTGCTGCATCTATTTTTGTAGTGATCTCTTCAACATTATCACTAGACATTGCCTTCTTCAGATCGGCTATAGCTGACTCTATTTCAGAGACCATCTCCGAAGGAATTTTATCCTTGTGATCACTCAAACTCTTCTCTACACTGTATATTGTGTTGTCTGCACTGTTTCTAGCATAAATTAGTTTCTGCTTTTCCTGATCTTTCTGCGCATGCAACTCAGCCTCTCTAACAATCTTTTGAATCTCATTTTCTGACAATCCTCCAGATGACTTGATTGTAATGGTCTGCTCCTTATTTGTGGCCTTATCTTTGGCATTCACAGTAACAATGCCATTTGCATTTATGTCAAAGGTGACTTCAATTTGAGGCACACCCCTAAGGGTCGTAGGAATACCAACTAGCTCAAACTCACCTATAAGTTTATTGTCTGCAGCCATCTCTCGCTCACCTTGCAATACTTTGACTCCTACTTGAGTCTGACCATCTGCAATAGTTGAAAAAACCTTACCTCCTGTCTGCTGCATTGGACATTCAAGAGGCAGCATTTGGACTATAGAAGGCAACGAAGAATCTTTTAAATGCAGTGATGAGTGTCTTAAAGACAACGAATGGGATTGTATTGGCTGCGTATGATATAAAGAAGGCAGCGATGACAACTCTTGGCCAACGGGACTAGTTTCAAAAAACTGTGTATGCTCCAAAGCGGACTGAGTTTGAGCAATCACAAAGTATGTGGGAGTATGTGGAGGCAATGACAGAGATTCAGATACTTCTACAAGAAGCACTTCATCCATTTCTTTTATTGAGATAACTCTGAACCTGCAGTCTATGCCACGGCATTCCATTTCATGCAACAATGTTGCTACACAATGAGCCCATGTAGCTCCAAGGGGATGACCAAGAGCTTCACTCCTCCATTAACATTCACCTTTTCAGAGTCCAGTTCCAATTTCTGACTACAATATGCATATTGAGAGACCAACTCCCATAACAGCTGGGTCCACTCCAACAATGCTAAAACTCCTTAAAACACCTAGAATAGGTAAACCCTTCTGCATGGCACTACCCTCTTCATGAGCAGTACAACACCAGGTCCATCACTGACTTGGCATGAATTTCCAGCAGTTGTACTACCACCTGTTGTGACCAAATCACACATCGCCCCATTGCAAATGGGGACCCCCCTTTTTTGAATTCCAGTGCTTTGCTAAGTCCAGGATGATGTCTTTTACATGTTGAAGTCAGTGTTGTTTGAGTCTTAGAGCCCCTTGATGACCTGATCCTGATGTTTGAGACCCTGAAAATGACTAAGTCTAGTATCCTGATCTTGAAGATCCTAAAAATTGGCTAAGTCTGAAATCTGGTGGATCCTCAAAAATCTAGAATCTGCATGTTAAATCTGGTGGATCTGAGACCTATCTCAAACATCCTGAAAGGTATATTGAAAAATATTTAAAGTATAAGAAATTCAAGCTCTAAACTTATACTTAAATATATTTTTCAATATACCTTACCTCAGGCACTGTCAGTTCTGGGCGCGAAATTGCTCCAGGGTCACCTCAAAACTCCGCCTAGAATTTAGGGCGCCTTCCATCATCTAGACAACCTCAAAATTGCGCCTAGAGTTGAAGTAGAAGACTTAGGCGCCATTCCTTGTTGCTCCTGCCAGTTGTAGGCGCCTTGATGTGAGGATGGAGTTTAAGACAGTGACAAGTGGCGCCTTAAGGTAGATGAAGCTCAAAATTGTGCCTTGGTAGGGGGTAAGTTCAGGTCATGGCTAGATATGCGCCTAAGTTTGAAGGTGAATCCACTAGGGTGCTTTGAAGTAGAAGAGAGCATGAATAGCGCCTTGAGGAGGTTGTCCATCCAGATGAGCGCCTTGTTGTGAGGAGAGGTTTGAAATCCTAAGTATAAGTCACCTGGGTGTGATTATGGGCGCCTTGTAAAAGAAGGCTTGGGATCTTGAAAATATGCTAAGTCAAATGGGTGCCTTAGGAAGAAAGAGTATGAAATCCTTGATGTATGTTTGAGAAGATCCTGAAAATGACTAAGTCTGATAGCCTGATATCCTAAAACACTGAAAAATTGACTAAGTCTGAAATCTGGTGGATCCTCAAAAATCTAGAATCTACATGTTAAATCCAGTGGATCTGAGACCTATCTCAAACATCTGAGACCTATCTCAAACATCTCTCAACTTATACTTAAATATATTTTTCAATATACCTTACCTTGGTGACTTGCATTTTTTGGGCACAAATTTCCTCTAGTACTTGGGCGCATTTTTCCACCTCTGCCAACTTACATCAGCGCCTAGGGAAAGATCAACCTCCAAAACGCTCCAAGATTGCGCCCAAGGTTGAAGGATTGATTTTTGGCGCCATTTCTTGTTACTCCTGCCAGTTTTAGGCGCCTTGATGTGAAGTAAGATTTGAACTAATGATAGATTGCGCCTTGAGTTGACATGATTGAGTTTAGGCACCCATTCTTTGTTCCCTTTTGCCTTACCTTGGCGCCTTGAAGAATTGAGCGCCTTGAGCATCAACAATTAGCGCCTAAGGGAAAATGGTTGTCTGGACTTCATAACTTTGAGCGCCTTGTATATAAAGTCTCAAAAGGGTGCCTTTTGCCTTCAAGATTGTCCAGTTTTGGCGCTTCCAAGAGGAGTTAATGTATAGGTGGGTGAAAGGAGTCTTCACTTGATTGTAGGCGCCAAATTCAACTCAAAACTACCATATAGTGCGCCTAAACAAAGAGCATGTTTAATCTATCACTGAGGGAAACTTGAGGTGTCTTGAACACTTCCTTAAGCTTGTTTGATGACTTGAATCCATAAGAAGTGAAGCAAATATTTGTATGAGCTTAGGCGCAAATTCATACCTTGGCAATTACAAGGTGCATAAAGCCTATCTTGAAACTTAGGCGCACTTTGCCTCTCAGTAGACCTCCAAGTGGCGCCTTGAAGGAAGTCATGAGTTGACATCAACAAGTAAGCATTTTGAAGGAATGAAACAATCAACAAGTCAACTTGATTGTAGGCGCCTTGCACTTTTACCAACCAAAATAGCACCTTAGGAAAAACTCACATGAATTAGTATCTAGGAGTAGGCGCTTGGGAGAAAGAAGCCTCTTGAGGCATGTTTTATGGATTGGAAACTTTTAAAATGTCAAGAAGACATCCAAACATAGCTAGGCGCCAATCCTTATCTAAATAATAAAAAATGTGCGCCTAGAAAAGGATACACTCTAAGCTATTCTAATGTGAGCGCCTTGATGTCAAATGAGATTAAATCTATCATACATAAGCGCCTGGGTGAGGGGAGTCATCCCAAGATCTCCACAATTGTTTAAAGCTTAAAAATGACAAGGATAAAGCTTGAAAGCTAGGTGCCCATTCCTACCTCTGCCACCTCATTCTGGCGCCTAAGGAAGAAATTGTGTTAAGAGATATCTTTTGAATGAATCTTTTAAGTGGATTGACTTCTTTAAACCTTTACAATTGCTAGAAATCATTTGAAATAATGAATGTGGGACTAATTTGTGTTAGGCGCACTTTGTTCCTATTTTTACCTATATTTGCGCCTAAGCTTGAAAAGGATTATTACGTGTTTAAAGTTATTCCTATCTTATGAAGTGATTGATATATTGTTTATCTTGTCTTGTAGGATCATCAATCAAGGCTAAGGAGTTATCCAAGGAATCACCTTCAAGCAAGGAGTAAGGAGCATCATGCTAGCCGCCTTTGAAGATCATCAAGTTGCATCATTGAGAGAAGGAGTGTTGATGAAGTCAAGGAATCATCAAAAGCAAGTACTTGAGTCACCTTCAAGTTGCAAAGGGAACACCACTCTAAAAGATCACACCTCAAGTCTCCTACATCAATACATCATGTTGGATCATATCAAGTTCAAGTGTACTTCATCAAGGGCAACATGATTTGAAGCATTCATTTATCCAAGCTTCAAGTCAAGATTCATCAAGTTTCAAGTTCTTCCAATGCCTTCAAGTCTCCTTGAGAGGTCATCTACTACACTCCAAAGGAGCCACTTCAAAGGTTATCATGAAGGATTACTTCATCCGCAATAGCATCATGTCAGAGACATTTCATCTATTCAACTTCAAGTTTCATTCAACCTTCAAGTCCAAGAGAGAGTCTTCTACTTTCAAGTCCAAGGAAACATCATTAGCTTCATCATCTATTCATTCTTCAAGAAGGAGCATCATCGAAGAAGATCATCACATCAACTTACCTACAAGAAGAAGAAAGGATTACAAAGTCAATCAAATGAGCTACAAGTATCATACATCCAGTTGCAAGAAGAATGAATAAGGCAAAGATCTACAAGCTGTATTCCTAAACATACAAGTTCAAACAATCATATTGAATACATCAACACAAAGATGATACAATCTTCAAAGTATGCTGAGTTGGCACCCATGTGGCGAGTACACATCATTCAATTTTGATTAGTCGCATTAGTTAATGCCTTAAATGTATCATTTAATGAAAGAAGCCAAAGGGATTCCTATGTGGAAGAATATTTTAAATGCTCTCGCCTTACCTTATCACATTGGAAAATGTGCCTTCATTGCCTCCCTCTTTTGTACTAAAAATAGAAAGTTGTTGTAACTACTTGTGAGGTGGCACGATCTAGACCCTTGGCTATTGAATTAATCTTAGCCATTCAATGTATTCTGGAGCACTATATAAAGGCCTTGTTGCCTCATTTGTAATTCAGTAGATCATTAGTAGTAGACTAGAGAGTAGATTTTAGGAGTAGAATAGGAGACTCTCAAAATTCTCTAAGAGGATTTGAAGCTATTGTAAATATTTCTCAAAGTTAATGCAAAGGACATTGGAAGTTTATTTGGTGTTCAAGTGTTGTCTTGTGGAATCGCATGGTTTCTTGTACTTCAATGGAATGGAGAGATGTTTCAAATAGATTAGAAATAGATTAGAGCTCATTGTTGTAATGTTTGTTGTATTGGATATTTGATCAACTCCTAGCTCATGCTTTTAACATTCACCACTGGTGAAGTGTTGTGTAAAGCTAGTCTGAGCTTATTTGCTTAAGTTCGATTGTGGATGCTTGTTTGAGCTGCGCCGTCTTATGGGTGCTTATATAAGTCTTCATGATTTGAAAACCATTCGCGTAACCTTAGGAGATTGCACCAACTTCATGTAGCTGTAGGCACCCTTGGCGAAGTGAAGTTAGGTTTGATTCAGGAGTTTGTCTATTCAATACATCATCATTGCTTCATTGACCTTAGATTAACTTTCTGAACCCTTAACCTTTTTCATTTTATTTATCATTGCAACCTTGTATATACATCATCCACACTGAAAGGAGGAACAAGCTAAACATGAATGAAGAGAAGTCTGTGTAAGTCCCTTTGTGTTTAACAGCAAAATCATACTTAGTCGCTGAGCTATCTCTTACAAAATCATCAGAAAGGAACCTTGGAGTCATCTTGTTTGATCACATAGTTCAGCATTCGAGAGGCTTTGCTCAAGAGGGAGTCAGATACTTTGTATTTCACTCTAATTGTTGACTTGTCGAAAAACAATCATCAACACCACCCTTCTTGAATACAAGTTTGAGCTTTGCTAGATCAGACAAAGATGCATAGGCACGAATACCATCATCAACGGAGATTGTCACAAGCTTTTCATCTCTAGTTTTAGAATTAACAAGCTTTGTTTTAATAGGAATGATTTCATCTTTGAACTTTCCTGCAGCTGTTGCGATTGCTACCTTTCTATGAGATTCAACACCTACCTGGTCCTGCTCCTAACGTGAAACTCCATAGCGCTCAGCCACATTTTCTGAGGTGATACCCATTTGGAAAAGACAATCTTGTGCTTGCCTATGGGTTTTAACCCGTGGAATAACAGAGCCTTCCCAAGCCACAGAATTGATAGTCTCATCACCACCATGCTTTTTCTTTTCTCCTTGAGCCATTAAAATCCCTTTTACCTCCTCCAACTCCAGCATGTCTTTATTTTCTTCTTTAGCGTCCACCATAACAACATCTTCATCTAGGGTTCGAACCAAGATCTCCACCTGCACATCTTTTTCCTCATAAATGTCAAGACCCAGCTTCAACATCCTATAAATTCTGGAAGCAAAGTTATTTGGATCATTGAGGCAAAAAGCAGAAGTGAGAGAAACCATTTCATAGATAAGCAATACTAGGTCCTTTATAAACTTACCACTCTTATCTACCTCTGCCCTCTTCCGCAACTCCGTCATGATGGCTGTCCTGTGTTGTGCATCACCTGTGCATTCAAGAAGTGCTCTAAGCTTAGTTTTGATATCTTCTAAAAACTCTTCTAGTGTAGATTCAATTCCAAATCCAGCATCCTTCTCCTCTTCAGTCGAATCCTCCTTACTTTTCCAGCCATCCCACCAATGTACACGGCGTTTTGTTTTAGCTTTCACATGAACATCTATTGCTGTTGTATCCTCTATTTCCTTCAGCCTCTGTAGGCTCTCCAATTCTTCTAGCATGTCAAAATCCTTGCCTCCCAAATCCTGTGGAGGCCTTTCCCACACATACCTCGCTTAGGCAGTGCTCAGGGAATCAGGATCAACATCACCCATAAGAACTTCATTGGCAGGATCAACAGCCAAATAGACAGGAGATTGATCTACTTCCATTGGCACACTTTCATCTAGCTCCATGTCATTGTCTGCAACTCCCACTTCATCAAAACTCACTCCAGAGCCACACGACCAAGACATGAGAGCTAGAGCCCAATCATCTAAGACTGCTACATCCATTTTCTTGGAAATTCTTCACGATTTCCAAAACAACTTTTTCACCATAACTTTGATACCATTTGTTGATAAATCTGAGCAGAACAAATGAAAGAAAATGCAAAAAATAAAACAGAATGAGAAACGAATAAAAATGTCACAGACAAGAAGACACCAGATTTTATAGTGGTTCACCCAAAAATGGCTATGTCCACATTCACAGGTGATTCTCACTTTATTAATTCTCTAGTTTTTTCATACAGTACATTCCTCCAGCAACGCTCAGTATCCATTACCATACAAACCTTCTTTCCTACTTCTTGCAAAGAAGATACCCAACGCAAAGCCTGCACACTGGAAGAGATAGCCGTTACAAGAAGGTGTTGTCATTGCAAGAAGATGCGGTGGTTACAAACAGAGGCATCGGTTACAAGAGAAAGAAGATACTACTGTTACAAAGAGGCAGCCATTACAATGAGTTGGCTTCACACACGTACCCAACAATCTCCCACTTGAAGACAACTCATACCAAAAAGAGGTGCTTAGAGATATCCCTTGCAGGTACAACCTTAATGTCAAATTTTGAAAATTGTAGACTGTAGTGTCTCCAAAAGCTGTTCACGAACACTTCGAATTAATTTCCTCCAAAGCACTGCATTCTTCACAATAAATGGCAAGTCAACAACCTCACCAGAACTGTCATTCTTCCCTGGCCTCTTGCTGGTCAATTAGTATTTCTAGAAGGAGAATTCCAAAGCTGTTGAGATACAATTTCCTCTTCAAATCAGCCTCAAGAGCATCTGGCCCTTGAGAGCCACCTTCAGAACCACCTTGTGAATCAGAAGATGACCCACCAGATTGTTGGTTGATATGCTGGCCAATTTTCAAAGACGTCTTAGTTGCTGCGTCTGTTTTTGCAGTGATCTCTTCAACATTATCACTAGACATTGCCTTCTTCAGATCGGCTACAACTGACTCTATTTTAGAGAGCGTCTCTGAAGGAATTTTATCCTTGTGATCACTCAAACTCTTCTCTACACTGTATATTGTGTTGTCTGCACTATTTCTAGCATCAATTAGTTTATGCTTTTCCTCATCTTTCCGAGCATGCAACTCAGCCTCTCTAACCATCTTTTGAATCTCATTTTCTGACAATCGTCCAGATGACTTGATTGTAATGGCCTACTCCTTATTTGTGGCCTTATCTTTGGCATTCACAGTAACAATGCCATTTGCATCTATGTCAAAGGTGACTTCAATTTGAGGCACACCCCTGAGGGCCATAGGAATACCAACTAGCTCAAACTCACCTAGAAGTTTATTGTCTGTAGCCATCTCGTGCTCACCTTGCAATACTTTGACTCCTACTTGAGTCTGACCATCTGCAGTAGTTGAAAAAACCTTACCTCCTATCTGCTGCATTGGACATTCAAGAGGCAGCGTTCGGACTATAGAAGGCGACAAAGAATCTTTTAAAGGCAGCGATGAGTGTCTTAAAGACAACGAATGGGATTGTATTGGCTGCGTATGATATAAAGAAGGCAGCGATGACAACTCTTGGCCAGCGGGACTGGTTTCAAAAAACTATGTATGGTCCAAAGCGGACTGAGTTTGACCAATCATAGACTGCGTGGGAATATGTGGAGGCAACAATAGAGATTCAGATACTTCTAGAAGAAGCACTTTATCCATTTCTTTTATTGAGATAACTCTAAACCTGTAGTCTATGCCACGGCATTCCATTTCATGCAACAATGTTGCTACACAACGAGCCCCTGTAGCTCTAAGGGGATGACCAATAGCTATAGCTGCTCCATTAACATTCACCTTTTCAGAGTCCAGTTCTAATTTCTAAGTACAATACACATATTGAGAGACCAACTCCCATAACAGCTGGGTCCACTCCAATAGCGCTAAAACTCCTGAAAACACCCAGAATAGGTAAACCCTTCTGCATGGCCACTACCCTCTTCATGAGCAATATAGCACCAGTTCCATCACTGACTTGGCATGAATTTCTAGCAATTGTACTACCACCCTTCTTGAATATAGGTTTGAGCTTTGCTAGATCAGACAAAGATGCATAGGCATGAATACCATCATCAACAAAGATTGTCACAAGCTTTTCATCTCTAGTTTTAGAATCAACAAGCTTAGTTTCAACAAGAATGATTTCATCTTTGAACTTTCCTGCAACTGTTGCGGTTGTTGTCTTTCTATGAGATTCAACAGCTGCCTGGTCCTGCTCCTGACGTGAAACTCCATAGCGCTCAGCCACATTTTCTGAGGTGATACCCATTGGGAGAAGACAATCTTGTGCTTGCCTATGGGTTTTAACCTGTGGATTAACAGAGCCTTCCCAAGCCACAGAACTGATAGTCTCATCACCACTGCGCTTTCGCTTTCTTCCTTGAGCCATTAAAATCTGTTTCATCTCCTCCAACTCCAGCATATCTTCATTTTCTTCTTCGGCCTCCATCGTAACATCTTCATCTGGGGTTCGAACTAGGATCTCTACCTGCACATCTTTTTCCTCAGAAATGTCGAGACCTAGCTTCAACATCCTATAAATTCTGGAAGCAAAGGTATTTGGATCATTGAGGCAGAAAGCAGAAGTGAGAGAAAACATTTCATAGATAAGCAATAGCAGGTCCTTTACAGACTTACCACTCTTATCTACCTCTTCCCTCTTCTGCAACTCCGCCATGATGGCTTTCCTGTGTTGTGCATCACCTGTGTGTTCAAGAAGTGCTCTAAGCTTAGTTTTGAGATCTTCTAAAAACTCTTCTGGTGCAGATTCAATTCCAAATCCAGCATCCTTCTCCTCTTCGGCCAAATCCTCCTTATTTTTCCATCCATCCCACCAATGTACACGGCATTTCGTTTTAGCTTTCACATGAACATCTATTGCTGTTGTATCCTTTGTTTCCTTCAGCCTCTGTAGGCTCTCCGATTCTTCTATCATGTCAAAATCCTTGCCTCCCAAATCTTGTGGAGGCCTTTCCCACACATACCTCACCTCTGCAGTGCTTAGGGAATCAAGATCAACACCACCCATAAGAACTTCACTGGCAGGATCAACAGCCAAATAGACAAGAGATTCATCTCCTTCCATTGGCACACTTTCATCTAGCTCCAAGTCACTGTCTGCAGCTCCCACTTCATCAAAACTCACTCCAGAGCCACGCGACCAAGACATGAGAGCTAGAGCCCAATCATCCAAGACTGCTACTTCCATTTTCCTCAAAATTCTTCACGATTTCCAAAACAACTTTTTCACCATAACTTTGATACCATTTGTTGATAAATCTGAGCAGAACAAATGAAAGAAAATGCAGAAAATAAAACAGAATGAGAAATGAATAAAAATGTCATAGACAAGAAGACACCAGATTTTATAGTGGTTCACCCAAAAATAGCTACGTCCACATTCACAGGGGATTCTCACTTTATTAATTCTCTGGTTTTTTCATACAGTACATTCCTCCAGCAACGCTCAGTATCTATTACCATACAAACCTTCATTCCTACTTCTTGCAAAGAAGATACCCAGCGCAAAGCCTGCACACTGGAGGAGACAGCTGTTACAAGAAGGTGCTGTCATTACAGGAAGATGCGGTGGTTACAAACAGAGGCATCGGTTACAAGAGAAAGAAGATGCTGCTGTTACAAAGAGGCAGCCGTTACAATGAGTTGGCTTCGCACACGTACCCAACACATTGTCCCATCTCCTAGCCCTTGCATTTATGATTGACAGCGCCACATAATGCGAAGAATTTTCTGGGTTCAATTCAAAAAGACATTTTGCAACATATTCTCCAAGCCCTATGTTACCATGCACCCTACAAATGCCATGCAAGCAACCCCATACAACAGCATCAGGTTTCTTTGGCATAGTGTTTCACGGAAGGTCTGATATGATAAACTTAACTCATGCTGATAAAAGTACTGTACTTCATCCCCTCATTGACTAGGCCTGCATCACTCTATTTAAATATCATCCATTTCAATTGTTACAGTCAATAGTAATTTTTCACCTCGTCTACAGCATCAGGTTTTTTTGGAATGTTTTTTATAAAGTCCCCCACCTCATCCAAAAGCCCAGCTCAACCAAAAAGGTCAACCATGCAGCAATAGTGTTTCACGGAAGGTCTGATATGATAAACTTGAATCTGTTCGGTTGTGAAGTGCAACCGTCTACATTGGTCATAGAACCTTTCATCTTCTCTTGTCTGTATTTGCTGCTCTTAATAATAAGAGATGAACACCGTGTTTTTCCCGTAGATGTAACCAATCATTGGTGAACCACATAATTCGTTGTGTTATGTACAATTCTCTGTGGTTTGTTTATTGTTAATCTGATATTTTATGTTCTTATCTGCCCTGAATTCTTAACAGAATCATGCTGATAAAGTACTTCCTCCCCTTATCGACTAGACCTGCATGGCAGCATGCACACAACACACCAACAAAGGTGATATTGTCTGGTTTCATGCCCAAATTTTGCATTTGATCAAAAAGTTGTACGGCTTCTTTTCCATAGCCATTTGTTTCAACTTCCCATAATTATTGCAGTCCATGAGACAATATCTTGTCCAGGTATTTTGTTGAATAGTTTGTATGCATCCCAAACACAACTGTATTTAGCACACGTCTATAAGAGCATTTCTCACAGCGATACTAAAATGCAATCCCATTCTGATAATGTCTTCATGTACCTCCTTCCCTTAATGAAGAGCTTCCAAATTGGCACAAGGTCAGAGAAGACTGATAAGGGTTTCCAGGTTTGGCTTCAGGCCAGTCTCTTGCATTTGTAATAACATTTTAAGAGCTTTGCCAAAACAGCCATTCTGGGCATTTCCTGAGATCATCGCAGTCCACGGTCCTTTTCAGGCATTTTCTGAAACAACTTTTCTGCATCATCAAGAAACTTCTTTTGTGCAAATCTGGAAATCATTGCATTCCATGAAACCAAATTTCTTTCGGTTATCTACTAAGAGGTTCCAGGCCTCACCAACATGTCTATTATGTGCATATCCTGCAACCATCCGATTCCAAGAAACCATAATTCTTATTGGCATTTCATCAAACACCTTACGAGCATCCTCAGCACTTCTGCATTTTATATATACATGTCTACAAGTGAGATCCCAACAAAGACATTCGACTGAACCTCGCTTCTAATTACAATACCCCGGACCTCAATCCCAACTTCTGCATTCTGTAAAACAATGCCAATGCCTCCTCCCCACACCCACATCTAGCATGACCGCCAATGATTGCAGTCCACCAAACCGCATTTCGTTCAAGCATTTCGTCAAACACATGGCGCACATTTTCCTTAAAATCCCAACTTAACGCCGTTTTAGTCCCTATGAAGCCATCTGCAATAAACCTAGTTAAAATCAAATGGGTATTGAGTATTTTAACTTGTGTAATTGATTTAGCATTGAGAGAGCCTGTAAGAGATAAACATATGCATAAGAATCAAGTTGAATGCCTTTCTCGTCCATAACATTATGGAAAATCTCTAGTGCCTCTGTCAATTGTCCTTCCTTACAAGTCTTCTAACACTCACACAAATATCATGAGCAGATATTCTTTTGTGTTTAGGCTGTTGTAGGCTTGTTTGAAGAGAACTCGCGACTCTGCTTACTACAATTTTAAAGCTTGTTACAGAAGTGGCATTTACATTATGGCATCTGTATATTCAGACAAACATATACGAGTTCTGGCATTGTATCCTTCTAAATATCTGAAGAAGCACGTGGCATTGGTTTGGCCGTAAAACAGATTTGATGAAATGGTTGCACGGTTAACCTCATGCATGTGAATTTTTTGCTTAAATTTGAGCAACAAATGTGTTCCATATAAATTTTTAGTTATGTGAAAAGATAATTTAGAATTTTTTTAGTGGAGCTGTTTAAGAATTGAAAATATATTATGGAAAAAAGGGGCTGAAAATAATGGGAAAATGACACATGGCTTCCTTCATTTCCCTCCAATTTTTCCCTTCAAATTCTACTTGCATAATTTTTTTAATTAATATTATGATTTTTGAAAAATTTATTCAAAAAAAAATTATAAAGTTAAAAAAATAAAATTTAAAATGATTGCTTAAAAAATAAGCAAAAAAATTAAATATTCATGGGACCACTAGCTCCACAAATAACTCCTTAAAATGCGTAGGGAATGTGTTATCCATTTTTTGTTGATTACTCTTTCATCCACTACAACAATTACACCCCTTTCACCTCAGAGTGAATTAGATCATGGATGGTTCATTTGGGACAATTAGTTAACAGAGCACGCACACACGCACGCTCACACACCTACCCCCACCCACCCACACGCGCGCGCATGCGCGCTCACACACCTACCCCCACCCACCCACACGCGCACGCGCGCACACACACACACACACACACACACCCACCCACCCACCCACACACACACACACCCACGCACGTAAATATATAGCAAGAGAAGCATTGCGTCTAGTTTATGCTAGAAAAATTTGTAATTTATGCTAAAAATTTGTAATAAGTTAATTAAATGAAAGTAATAGTGTTATCTATTTCTGAATAGTTTTTTATAAAAGTACATAATTGTAAACAAGTAGATAGTGTTTGAATGGTTGTTATAATTTTGCAAAGCAGCTAATGTTATTGTCAAATTTCATATACAAGTGGGTGTACGATCATTATCTTATCCATGCAATTGGAAAGAGAGATTACAAAGTTCTTAGCCTAAGTTGTATGACCATGCAATCGAATCTTGTATGTATATTTGACATATCCATTGTGGTTATCAACAACCATCCTCACCTAATGGTCATATTTGAGGTTGAAGACCTCATCATAAGACATAGGGATTATGTTCTCTCTAGGGTTTTCTAATATTCATGTATCTTGTCTTCAAGTAGATAGGGGACCTAGACTTGTACAATTTTGAGGAGCACCTGCTATGGAAGTAAATAATGATAGTTTGCCAACCAGTTTGAAATCAATATTTCTTCATTTTGGTACATGTTTGTCACCTTTGGGGAATGCTCTTATTTTGTTATATAGATCATAGGCAAAAGAAGTTGTAAGATGTCATGATTGTAAACATAAAAGTTCTTTTTCTAATTTACATTAGCTAGAGCACAAAATAATCAAGTGATGCTTATTGAATGCCTCCTTCTATTAGCTGTTTAAAATAAGTTTTTTTTTTGTTTTTCATTTATTCTGACAATACAAAATTGTCATTGTTATTGCAATAAAATTTATATACAACATTTCAAGTTTATTTACATGACTTATCTGAAGTCATGTATTATATGTACAAATTCTACAAATATCTAAGAGATTTTGTAATTTTGTTCCAGTGTCATATGATCTTATTTTTGAATTGCATAAGATACTAAATATGTCTTATGTTGATATACATTTGTATAAACATGTTATTAGCAATTGTGTTAAATCTTTATCTAACTACTCATAAAAACCAAATGTGTATATCTTATGGAAGATCTACAAAATGAATATAGAGACAATATCATTATATTAACTAATTTAAAAATATAAATAGAAAGAAAGTTGAATCCAATTGCATAAACTAAATAGAAAATGTAGAAGGGAAATACTATTAAAGTGGAAAGAAAATACAAAATAGTAAAATTGTTTCCTATATTCTACAAATAACACAAATGCATGTAAAGAGTCGAATGGACAAATAATAATTCAAAAACCATAAAACAAAGTTAGCCCATTTTATTAAAGTTGGTTCTCTTGGAGACATTTTTATTATTACTAAAATTTGAGATGTTTAAATACTAATTTCTAATTATTTTTCTACGTTGTTTAAAAATTAAATGTAATATAACAATACAATATGTATAAGTAAACACAGTTATATTCAGAAGTGTTAATAGTATTAATTTGATCACCTAAGTTGTAGTTAGATATATAAGTAATTAGTTATGTATTGCCTTGTCCAAGGCAACTTCAAGAGAAATCAATGATGTGATAGCATAATTGATGATGATGCCAAATACTATCAAAATACAATGAAACCAAAATTCACAATTTCGAATATGTAATGTTCACAATTTTTCACATCATGAATTGTCTAATCATCTTCCATTTTTTTGTCATCACTACTCATCTTCTTGACCAAAACTATCATATTCTTTGTTAGCATTGTACTGTGTTGATGGTGGTGATAGCTCTCCATAGTCATTGTTATAAAGGATAATCCATGCTTTGATTGACACCTTGTCTTCACTACATACAAGCTTATGATTCAAGCACCTTAAACCTCACACTAAACCTAGATTGGAGAATACATGAAATTCATTCTTGTATAGAGACCAACTGATTATCATGTTATTGTTCTCCCTTTATAAATTGCATCAAGCACATACTAAGCTAACAATTTAAAGTATGCCTATCCATTTGAATTGTTGGTCTAATTGTGATCTTCCAAATACATTTTGCAATGTAAAGTTCACAAATTTCTTGGTATAGAGCATTTGACCATGCAATGAAATCTATGAATTCTATTTCAAGGTTCAAAAATTTAATTTCAAAGTTCATCCACACCTTTGACTGATATTGAAAGTTAAACCAATCTGCATAGTTTTAAAAATGTCTCCCATCAATTGTTGGAGCATGTGTTTGTATTTAGTCAACCATTTTTTGCTTATGTAGATATGGAAGACTCAACAGCTCTATACTGAAGGTAAGATTGTAAGGAACTTGGCAATGATATCTAGACAACTAACTAGAGACTGGTTCATCTATATCTTGCAACATTTGTACATGGTGTGTCCTAGGTCAAAGAAAAATAAACACAAAATTAGTACATCATTTTGTACATTACTAGTAAAGATCATTCTTTATAATGTTGCCGAAACATGTTTGTGGCCTAAATAGTAATAGCAAAGTTATGGGGGTAAAAGGGTTTTGTTCTATTCATGTTGAAGTATATATTCAAGCCAATTGTGTGACATGTAAACAATGTGTAATCACAATTACATAAGCTTCCAATTATAGATTGTAAGAGTATTCTATGGTTGTTTACTTGATCAAAAATTAAAATCATAGGCACCTTCAATTGCAGCCATACTAGTCACAAAGCTAGTTGTAAAGCATTGTAATGAACACTCAAAATTGTTGGTGTTGATATCTATAAGAACATTTATCAATAAAATAACTATTTATATAGAAATGTTAATTAAATTCAAACATCAACTGACATAATCTAATGTTTGGTAGCATTATTATAGTCAACTACTATAACTTGGAACATGCAAAGAGAAATTAGTTTTCAAGTTCATACCAGTGATTTGTTTCAAGTATAGAAATTGATAATTTATGCCTATCAAGTTTTCTACATTAGGACTTGACACTTTAGATGTAGAAATATTAGTACTGCATGTGGAAGTAGTAGTTGTAGTCATATATAGAAGGATAATATCATAGTAAATGTTGTTGCCACTAGTTTTATTGTTATTGTCGTTGGGGATTATGAATGGAAGTTGTAGATTATCTAATCCAATAAACTTGTAGTTGCATAACCACTATTTTTAGTAGCATTTTTCATTTTAAGGCTTAATAGATTTGGTAACAGGGTCAAAAATCTTAGATAAGGCTATAAAAGTAGGCTTTTC
The DNA here is from genome assembly GCA_027924645.1 of Cunninghamia lanceolata. NCBI lineage: Eukaryota > Viridiplantae > Streptophyta > Pinopsida > Cupressales > Cupressaceae > Cunninghamia > Cunninghamia lanceolata. The sequence goes on along the minus strand of BSBN01000555.1, from coordinate 6,207,036 downwards.
CAACAATTGAAGAAGGAAATGATTTCCAACTTGGTTTGGCAAAGTGGGTGTAGCAAGGTGTAAAATAGGGATTGTATTGGTGGTGTTGGTTGTAGTTGAAGTAACTTGATCAATGAGACTGGATGATGGGATGATAACATGAATATGAGCATGGACTGATGAAGTTGTCAATGCTACTATTTTCATAACAGATTTTAGAATTGTGAAATTTGTGTGGAAATAAAGAAGAGATATTTGGATTAGTATTAGAAATTGCCAAATTGTAGTCTTCCCAAGGGCTTGTAATTTTAATGTTGCTTCTATTGATGCTAAAATTTGTAGAAACAAAGCGAGGGACTTGCAACTTGTTGCAATCATCTCCAAGGAAGTGATCATTCTTCTACATTGTATTTACTAAATTTGTCCATGTATATTCAAACAATGCATCCTACATCATCTTGGTGAGTTGAACCAAAACTGGATTTAATTTGGAGCTAGAGCTAATATAGAGAATGGTAGAACATGTTTCTTGGAGAGGAAGTTTTATGTCTTTGAATTTATGTAGTTGAAATTTGTCATTGCATTGATAACCACTATTTTTAGTAGCATTTTTCATTTTAAGGCTTAATAGATTTGGTAACAATGGGTCAAAAATCTTAGATAAGGCTATACAAGTATGCTTTTCGAACAATTGAAGAAGGAACTGATTTTCAACTTGGTTTGGCAAAGTGGGTGTAGCAAGGTATAAAATAGGGATTGTATTGGTGGTGTTGGTTGTAGTTGAAGCAACTTGATCAATAAGACTGGATGATGGGATGACAACATGAAAATGAGCATGGACTGATGAAGTTGTCAATGCTACTATTTTAATAACATATTTTAGAATTGTGAAATTTGTGTGGAAATAAAGAAGAGATATGTGGATTAGTATTAGAAATTTGCCAAATTGTAGTCTTCCCAAGGGCTTGCAATTGTAATGTTGCTTCTATTGATGCTAAAATTTGTAGAAACAAAGTGAGGGACTTGCAACTTGTTGCAATCACCTCCAAGGAAGTGATCATTCTTCTGCATTGTATTTACTAAATTTGTCCATGTATATTCAAGAAAGGCATCCTACATCATCTTGGTGAGTTGAACCAAAACTGGGTTTAATTTGGAGTTAGAGCCAATGTAGAGAATGGTAGAACATGTTTCTTGGAGAGGAAGTTTTATGTCTTTGAATTGATGTAGTTGAAATTTGTCATTGCATTGATAACCACTATTTTTGGTAGCATTTTTCATTTTAAGGCTTAATAGATTTGGTAACAATGGATCAAAAATCTTAGATAAGGCTATACAAGTAGGCTTTTCCAACAATTGAAGAAGGAAATGATTTCCAACTTGGTTTGGCAAAGTGGGTGTAGCAAGGTGTAAAATAGGGATTGTATTGGTGGTGTTCGTTGTAGTTGAAGCAACTTGATCAATAAGACTGGATGATGGGATGACAACATGAAAATGAGCATGGACTGATGAAGTTGTCAATGCTACTATTTTCATAACAAATTTTAGAATTGTGAAATTTGTGTGGAAATAAAGAAGAGATATTTGGATTAGTATTACAAATTGCCAGATTGTAGTCTTCACAAGGGCTTGCAATTGTAATGTTGCTTTTGTTGATGTAAAATTTGTAGAAACAAAGCAAGGGACTTGCAACTTGTTGCAATCACCTCCAAGGAAGTGATCATTCTTCTGCATTGTATTTACTAAATTTGTCCATGTATATTCAAACAATGCATCCTACATCATCTTGATGAGTTGAACCAAAACTGGGTTTAATTTGGAGCTAGAGCCAATGTAGAGAATGGTAGAACATGTTTCTTGGAGAGGAAGTTTTATGTCTTTGAATTGATGTAGTTGAAATTTGTTGTTGCATTGATGCCTCTCATGGATATGGCAGCCATATCATAAGCATATAAGTATCCTCTTCTATTGTATCAAATATTCTAATCCATCGACATTACTTTGACTTAGGATCCCTAATTTCTATAGCATAACGATCCCATGAACATCTCTTAAAATCTCTATATCTTCTTGCCTCTATAGAATGTTTGAATTTCTTAGGAGTCAAGTTTAGGTGTTGACTTCCTTAGTTCTTTTCCCTAGAGTCTTGAGACTTTGATTGCTTTAGTAATTTCTCCATTTTCTCTTTGGCTTCTCTAGTCCAAGATCATAATTTCATTAGGACATATTTCCACTAAGATTATTATAGTTTTAGTTTCCTATATTTTTTATTTTAAGTTAGTTATTCATATTTTGAAAAATAAATTGGAGTTGATTGTGGCTTATGCAAACAACTAGGAGAAGACTAATGCACTACATAGGAGCAATATGAGGAAACAAGAAGTCTTCTTGACTAAGATGAGCAATAAAATGAGTATGGACATTTCAAATATTAGAATAGCAAACCCCAATAGCATGACACCATCATAAACTTGGATAGCCATTCTTTGGCTAAGGTGGATTATTATAGAATTTATAATGAGCTTGATTTGAAATAACCAATTACAAGTACTTAGCATTTCATCCACCTCATCATGCATAATCTGTGCATTTGTTGTTTTGATGTCCTCTAGAAGGTGTGTTTCAGCAAATGAACTATTTCAACACTCATGTTAAAAACAATCAATCTAGCATAAAAGAGTGATTGCAAAACACTAATTTAATTCATAATGATTGGATTGACCTTATGAGCTATATCAAATGTATTTTGCATTTGTAGGAAAGAAGATCCAAGATTTGAAGAAATTTAAAAAATTGCATATGTCTACTATAATCTATTCTTGTACTCTAAATTTTCTAAGAGCATGTATCTTCTTTTTGAAAAAAATAGAGAGTTTGTAATTTCCATTGATTAACCAATAAGATTATGTCTTCTATGTTATCTTCATATTGTAAAAATAAAAATGGGGATAGCCTTCAATTCTATATTAAAGGTCTTGATATATAGATATCACAAAACCCCTTTAGTCTCATTTCTTCATGGTAGCTAACTTTAAAACAATGCTCAGTTTCAATAGGTAGTTTAACCAATTTAGAGTTTATGGATTAACAATAAAATGACTTTTACAATATGAAGATGATTTGAAACTAAATGAATGAACCTTGTAAATAAAAAGAATAGCCTTGAAAGGATGAATATGAGAGAAAAATAATCATGCATCTAGTAAATGAAGCTACAAACATAGAAGCAAATATTTAAAATAAGCCATACTCGCCATTGAAAAATCTATCAATGTCTATTCCTACTCACAGACTTAACATGGCCCAAAAAATTATTGTGAATCTCATATTTTAGAAACCCTAAGGCCTAAACTAATTTTGTTATGTTTTTTCCTCTTTTTTGTTAATGGTAACTTACCTCCACACTCTTGTCCTAAAAAATGACTATGTTGTCTATTCTCTTCTGAATAGGGAGAAGTGAGATAAGAAGAATATGAAAAGGATTTAAATTTTATATTTTTTTGAACTTTTATATTAGAAAATTGTCAAAGATATACAATTTTTGTTTTCCTTATGCAAATTGCTTAAACTTATACCAAAAAATGGATGTTTCAAAATCTAAAACATGTATAATTTACAATAGAAAATAAATTGAATGGCTCTCAAATCACAAGCACCGAAAGGAAATATGTAGAAAAAGAAAACAAAATATATACTTCAAAATTACAATTATAGTTAGCATTAAGAATAAGGTTCTCTACTGAGCTTAAAAATTTTTGACAAGCAATAGTTAGTCTTTTGACTTGTCAAAAAGTGGTAGGTTCTAAGGAATAAATGTATGTACACCCTAATTTCAACAACAAATCAGAACTTACAAACAAGAAGACATTAGATACTCTTTATATATAGAATGGTTATTATGTTAATTAATATGATCATATCACAACTAGGTATGTCAACTAGGTGAGTTGTTGCAACCTAGTTATCATTATATAAATTTTATTGTACATCATATAAAATGTGGTCATGGTTAGGGCCATTGGTATAAGAGATACCCCTCTTTGAAAAATACAAGTGATGCATCATTCTCTTTATTATACATTCATGTATCTATTAGTACATGTGTTTTCTAATATTTGCTAAACATTGTCAAAATATTTATAGTATTCACTACTTCTAGTCTCTAGACACTATAAAGCTCACATGGATAGGCAAGAGTAGCAGGTCCAAACAATTGAATGGGAGAAGGAAATAATGTCATGTCATTGGACAAACAAAAGAATTCTAGTCCTAAATTGGAAAAAATGGAGAGGAATGAGGAGGAGGAGCTTGCAAGGTGGTGGAGAAGATTGATAAGCTAGTTTTGGAATTTATGGAGGATTACTATGTTGAGGACTTCTTTATATTTCCTAAAATATTTGGGTACTCTTGCGATATTGAATAATAATCAAATGCTACAATGTTCCCCCATACATATGCTTCTAAAACAATGATGCAAAGTTAAATTCTTTTTAGAGCATCAGCTAAAATATGATTCCTTGCTTCGTCAATAATTAAAATGAATGCATTGAATACCTTTAAGTACAAGGAAATAAAAACATATCACACAAACTTGTATTTAATCAACCAACTACAAAAATGACCTTGCAACTACCAATTGCAAACTGGTCCCAAAACAAAACAAAACAAATATTTGGATGAGCGTGAGCATAGGTGTAATAACAAGTGGAAGGAAAAATGTATAAGAGTATGTAAAACATGTAGAAGGGAGTAAGTGGATGATACATAGAAAGATGTGTAATGAGGTAGATAGATAGCATAAGACAATGAACTTGGTTTTTACCACTTGTCAATATATTTATATATCAAAACACTTCCCTCAAAATAAATACAAAACTAAATGAAAAATAACATACGTATATAAATTTTTCCATTACACTCCATATAAATTTCCAAACAAGCAAGAAACATCATATCAGGATAGGTAAATAGATTCACCCCCCTTCACTTCTATCTAGGTTTGCAATTTTGATTCTTAATCATATATGCTGCGTAATATCAGGCAATCACATAGCACTAATGAAAAATGGCATACAAATGATCTAATTGCACATAATCTCTTAAAAATAAGATAAGGCAAGGGTCAAGGGCCAAATTCTCAATCAAATTGAGAATATATAAATGTCTTGTAGCTTGATGCCAAGTACGTTGATGCAGAGCTACCTAAGCTAAACATAAAATACTTTCATAAGAGAATCTATTATCCTAAAGCAATCATGTTTAGAGACATCACTTCTATTGCATGACACTTAAACAAATTGCAGACTTAAATGACTATGTTGCGTCTCTTGAAATTCCTCATGTTGAAGATGAGATTGAATCACAAACATATTGCGGAGGCTTTTGTTGTTGATTAGTTGGTTAATGAAAGAAAATCATTCATTACTAGATGGAACTAGAAGGATAACCAAAATTTGTGGAAGCACTTAACTATTTCAGCTTATATGTTATTAAACTTAGAAATCAAAGGCTTTAAATTTCAAGATACTATTGAGGCACTTCATAATTTAAAATTTTGCATTTTTCAAATTCATAGAATTAACTCAGAACTTCATATATAAGCTTTAAGATTTTCAAATGCACCAAATTGTGCAAAGAACTTTATTCTTTGGGCTTTTATGATTTAAAATATGTTCCAGAAATTTTTATTTAGTAAGGAAAATTGTAGAAACATCAAAGAGTCTTTCCATTCTTTGAGCTATAACGTCTATTAAATTCATGAAATTGTTAAAAAGTTCATAATTATGGATTTGACATCTTCAGAATTGAAAGGTTAGCTTATCCTATTGATAGTTTGATAAGCGAGTTTAATATTTGTTCTATTGGATAAGCTTCTGTGGCAACGAGCAGGAAATAATTTGCACAATTCTATCTGCTGTAGATTTTTGCTAAAATTTGAGCAAAATATATTTCTTAGAATCAGAACGCGCAAATTAGAACAAATATTGATCAATTTTGAAGCAGCATCTGTAAATTTGTAAAAATTGAACAAAATTTTGTTACAAGTTGTAAATAATGCTTTTGTAAAGAAGACTTGAATTGCAGCGAAAATCTGCGGGAAGTTAAGGACAAAAACATGTAAAGGTATGTCTGAAACCTGGAAAATGGCAATTCTAGAATTTTCACAGCCAATTAGCTAAAGACTAGAAAAAGTAATGGCTTTCCAGAATCTAAGATTTAATAAAAAAAAAAACTTATAAAAGCGTATAATAAAGAGGAGATCTGTTAGTTAGCTCTACTTAAATGTCATCCACTTCATTGGTCAAACAGGCAATAGCGATTTTACATCTCATTCACAACAAAAAGTGATAAATATTCGTCCTACTTTTATTGGCTAAAATTAACCTTTGACTATTGAAGTGGATGATATTTAAGAACAGCCCTGTTAGCTGCTTTGAAATCTGTATTGTGCATAAAAGCCCACAACTTGACTGGAAGTGAATTGCATGCAATTGGAGGTTCAAAATGTATATAGTTATTGTAGTGTATAAAAATTGAAAATCTAATGCAATCTAACTAAAATCTAATTCTACACAATTACATTTAGGAACTAACCAACTATTAAGAAGATTATATTGCTGCTATTTAAACATCATTATGACTTAGATATGTTCATATAATATAGAAAATTAAATTAAATATTGAAAGGGACTTGATCATTTGAAAACTAACAAGTACCACATAATGGCGAGCACCTTCCTTTAAAATATTGTAATAGTAGTATTTGTTCTCTAATGGAAAGATAAGCTATGATATAGAGATTCAAAGGTCGGTCAAATAACAGTTTGAGATTAAAGATACAAAGTGGATTAGGTCAGTGAAGATTATAATTGTTAGGGCTAAGCTTGATTGCAAGTTTGATTCCTGCTAGGCACTACTATGACTAGCATAGTTGAAGTTGAGTTTGTTCCTTAGAATAAATATTTGTTAAATATTGTTGAGCAAATGGTGAACGGGATTGTGCTTAAATGGCAAAGGCCATATGGTTCTCACGATGGAGATCCAAGTTCAAATCCCCAAAGTAGCATTGTGGTTTCTATGTGGCCTCTAAGTGGATTAAGTTGGTTATGTGGATATGTTCATGGGGAGGAGGTCCCCCTTGTGACCTCCAACACTTATGGATCAAAAAAAAGGAATTGTTGAGCAAATGATTTTGTTGATAGTAATTAGTTAAAGACAAACAAATATTGGTTGTTGTAATTACTTTGTAACATCGTTGAAAGAATAGTTGATAATAATCAATTAATTAGTGAAGCTATCTTTGAATAAGATTCACACAACCTAAATGTATTAAAATTGAAAGGCAATTTTATTTGGGCACATCAAAAGTATTTAGTACAATATTTAAAATATTATATCAATTTAAAGATTTAAGTAATTTAATAATTAAAAACTATAAATAATTTATTGGTTTTATAAAACTAAAAATATATAATTATTAATACTATAAATTTTTTAATACATATAAAGAGTATAAAAAATAAAATTAAAACTAAAAACAAATCCAATGAACAAAACAACTCTTAAGTAGATAAAAATAGAAATTGAAATAAAACTAAGGCAAACAATATAAATAAAATAAAACAATTCTGAAATAGTTAAATTATGATACTATAACAATATAGTTCTAACATATGTACAATAATATCTACATAAAATCTAAAACTATGTGTCCTTATATTTAATTTAATAATTTTTACATTTATTATAATATCTATATTAAATCATATTTGTCAATTAATTATTTGTTACTTTATTTATTTAATTAGCCTACGTGATTTATGGAAGTGGTATATTTTCCCTTCCATCAAACTATAAGTGGATGAAAGGAGCTCATACATATCGTGATGACTTTGGTTCATCTCAAAAACCTATAATTGATAACCAATCAAAAGAATCAATAATCTATTATACAACAGTTATTTTATGTTTTAAAGTATGTTGATGTGGAAGCAAGAGTGATATGTGAAAGTTACAAAAAAGAGTAGAGAAGACAACTACTTTCAAATATGACCCCTTTCTAGTTTTGCCATGTTGGATGTTACGTTCATCAAACCTTAAATTTATGTCATGTGGTGGATGCCATACATCAAAATAAATAAAGACTCATCATATAATAATAATTAGTTGATGGGATTTATATGTGGGCATTCATGCTGGAAATTAAGTATTTATCATGTCAGATTTATTTATCATTTTTTTTAATCTCATTTATTTAATTTCTTCCCACCACTTATCAATAGTGGCTTGACGATATTTCTTTACAAGTTTGTCATTATGCTAAAGTAATATTTTCCACCTGCTCATTTTTTAATTTCCACCTATTGTTGTTTACAATGGAAGAAACACTCACATCCTATGATCATGGAAAATTAGGATTATAGGTTCGAGTCTTGTAGGCCACTAATTCTCCAGCATTAAGCATGATTTGATGCAATATCTAGGTACAAATTTAGATTTTTCTTTCTCTAAAACCTTTAATTTGACCTTCGAGGCAAAATCAATGGATGAAGGGCAAAAAAGAAAGAAAGAAAACAATGAAATCAACAAATCTATTTAAATATGATCTACATTGATGGGAATTGAAGTAAAAAAGGATTAAGGTTTTTGAAGTTTATTTTGGGGTATGACCTTGGTTATTTGGGGATAGTATGTTTGGATTTAGTGTAGGGTAAATGCTTTATCTGTAAATTCAATCAACATTTAAAGATTTTTTTTAGGGGGTCTATCTTAGTTATTGAGGATTAAATTTTTTGATTGACCAAGGATTTGCTTATTATAATGAGGGGTAATTGAAGTTAGATAAAAATGGGATTGTTGAATCTGTTTATACATTCTAGGACCTTGGCTCTATCAGGAGCTATGACTGCCAATGGAATTGTGAATGAAGATGGTGCTCTCTCTAACAAATTGAAATTGTTTAAAATGGATAATTTTGATGTGGATAGCTATGTTTAGCTCAAGTACTAGTCCATGAATGAGAAGGTAATGGTATTCTTTTTTTTTGCTACAGTGTCTCCTTTTCATTATATAAAATTTTGGACTAATGAATTTAGTAATAATGTTGGATGATTATTGAGCTTAATTGGAGAGAGAAACTAAAAAAACCTCTTCATAAGTCTTTTCTTTTGGTCAACTTTTACTCCTTTAATGTAAAAAGCTAGTGACATGCTTCAAATTGGTCAGTTACAAGTATGTCCTTGGGGAAAATTTTCCCAACACTAAAAAAATTATTTGTTTAAGATTAGTATTAAATGTTATTTTTCCAAGTTCAAATGCATAAATTGATTCATTACTTCTCTCAACAATTACAATTTATGAGCGATATAATTTAAACAATAACATGACACCTTAACTAGAGTTATTATTTCTAGATATTTTAAACAAAATTATGCTTAGATGTGTGCTTGGACCACAACTTTTCTTCTTGCATCTATCCTTTTCAAAAAAAATTGTCTTGTATCATCTAACACAACTGCTTGTCAAATTCTATTAGTTTTTGTCTAAAAATGTTTAAGATGTCAAATGTTAGTTTGAAAGTTGTTTTCTTGCAAATGAAGATAATGGTGCAACTTTAATTGTATTATTTAATGTTTTTCCAATCTATGAACTCTTTACTACTTTAAAAAGAAAGTGGTATTATAAGGTTTCTATTAGTAGCCCAATACTTTACATTCAATTTGATGTGGTATAATTGGTTGTGGTCTAATAACTTATGATTATCTCTAAGAGGCCCTACACTTGGGGCATGTAGATCACCATAACAGATGCCCATGAAAATATTTCTCTGCTTTTGTCCTCTTCCTTCTCTAGGAATGCCTTAAATGGGCACTTTATTTCCAACACTTTGTTTTGGCATGTGATGAGGTTGTTAGGTGAGGCGGCCAACTAGTCATCTTAGTTCTTTTCACAAATGTAGCCCTATTTTAAATTTCTATCTATTATTATTTCTCGTAATATAGTTTCATTGAACTTAAAAAGAAATTGGTGGTATCTTCTTGAAACATGAGCTCCATGATGACAACTTGGAGAGTTATGAGCATATTTGCAACATTACAACATGGAGAAATTCCATTAGAAAAAGAAGACAAATCCCACCCATGAAAGCTATATATGTATGTTGTAATCACTATACACTAGCAATCTATACTCCATATCATAACTCTTGATCTAAATTTTTCCTAACAATATGTACTCCAAGTAGGCTTCGCGTGCCATTTCTACAATTGCATGCATCCCACAAACCAAATATCTAAAGGCAACCCCTACTCTCCCCGCTTCATTACTTTAGGCATCATCCACCCTCCTCTTATCAATATTCTATTTTCCTTCCTATTCTGATGTGATGGTCTTGTATCAGTGAAAGATGATTTTTTTCCTCAATAAAGAAATGAAAGAATATTATAGACATAACTCCCTTAATAAGTTTATTTGGCTTTACCTCTACATAATGTTATACCTTTTGCTTGTATACATATTATTCACAACTTTTAAATTAGTAAGAAGATGATCTTTAGGCTTCCATCTTTTAGTAAATTAGTAAAGGTAAATCTAAATTTTTATATCTTTAAGAAAATTATTTATTTTTAGATCAATGGAGAAATTAAGTCACCCTATACATCGTCAATTCATGAAGAAAGAAAGCAAGATAATTAATTAAACTCTCATTGTTTTTTGCTCATCCTTTGTCATGGCCCCAAAGGCATTGTAACACACTTGGGCAAGCTCTCCATATTTTATGTGCTCGTTGTGGAGGAGATGTTCCATGGTCTCTAGCATGCCTTGTCAGTTATTCAAACCTTGCACCTCCCTCCACACAATGCTTAGCTTCCTTGCACTTGGGCAAGCTCTCCATATTTTATGTGCTCGTTGTGGAGGAGATGTTCCATGGTCTCTAGCATGCCTTCTTAGTTATTCAAACCTTGCACCTCCCTCCACACAATGCTTAGCTTCCTTGCACTATTTCTCTTTGTTTTTATATCCTTGTGCTATGAGTGCTCGGATAATCATTACAACTTGATTGCTCTTTAACTTGTATTCCTTCTCCACTATGGTCAACACTTGGGGTTGATTCTCTCTGTCTCTATCTCTTCGTCAATATTTTCATTGACGTTACCTATATTAATTTCATTCTCACCTATATTAATCTCATTCTCAACGTTAGTATTATTTGAAAACATTAAATGAGATTGTATTAATGTCTATGTTAAAACATATTTCTTCTTGTAATTCCTTTGTCCTACTGTAGGGAACTTGTGTATCTTGTCATGGAATGCAAATTGAGAAGAAGAGTCAATTTATGTCCTCATTCCTTCTCCACTATGGTCAACACTTGGGGTTGATTCTCTCTGTCTCTATCTCTTCGTCAATATTTTCATTGACATTACCTATATTAATTTCATTCTCACCTATCTTAATCTCATTCTCAACGTTAGTATTATTTGAAAACATTAAATGAGATTGTATTAATGTCTATGTTAAAACATATTTCTCCCTGTAATTCCTTTGTCCTACTGCAGGGAACTTGTGGATCTTGTAATGGAATGCAAATTGAGAAGAAGAGTCAATTTATGTCCTCAGCTTTGATTAAAATGCTCTGCAACACTTGATAAACACCTCCTTTCACAATCAAAAGCTCTACAAAGCCACTTGGTCAAGGAAACAACCACCCCTATGAGTGGACCCAAAAACAAAAGCCAAACCCCTAGCCATAATTATTTAATTTTGAGACTTTATATGAGATTAGCAAGTCAATAAACTTTTGATGTTAAGTATTAAATTTTTATAGATTACTTACAACTCGAACTGAAGACTTATAAAATGTGGGGCTTCTCTATTAACCTAACTACTTTCAAACTTATAAGACATTCTATATAAATTACAATAGACATAACCATTACATCTCCTTTTAGTACAAATGCTTATTTATTAGATAAGAGATAGTTGCAAGGAGGTGCTAAGAGAAGCCCTCGTTTTATTTTCAAATGGAATGATTTGGAAAAAGAAAATCTGGCTGGAGTTAAAAAGAGTGGCACATAATGTCCTCTTCCGTTCCTTTTTTTCCTTCCCGAACAGTTTCCACTGAACGACAACCAAGACTGCGAGAGGAGAGCAGAGGGAGCTGGAAAGAGAGAGCAAAGAGCATATTTTGAAAAACATGCAAAGACCAACGTCATGGGGTGATGGATGGGAATTTAGAACAATATCCTGGTGGCCATTTGTCGTTGGATTGAATAATGGCCCTCATGTTTGGCCATCATTATCGCCGACGAAGTGCAGTAAATTTATAAATGCAATCCGTATTGGGATGATGTCATGCCTGACGCCTTACTCCTTAGATGGACCACGTTTTTTTTTATATACGATTTTCTACGGTCCGGTCTCAATCTCGTGTGCATTTCAAATTAATTGTAAGAGTTGGAGATCATATGGTACAGATAATTAATTGATTTTTTTCTTTCTGCTGAACTCTGCCAGCCATAAGTCTAAATCTTTAAGTCAATTGAGTTATACAAAATTATGGCACACAATTGGTTAGTAGGTACAAATCAGATAAATAATTTCGAATGCAATAGTATCTGCACTTGCAATTTTAGGGGTGCAAGGGATTTGCCTATAGGAAGTTCAAGGGAACGTTAAGAAGATTGGAAGGAATAGAAGGAATAGACGGAATCAATGTGATGAATGCCTAAAATACTTGTTTGTTAAATACTTTTGTAGGGAGTTCACCGATAGGAAGTTCAAGGGAATGTTAAGAAGATTGGGAGGAATTGAAGGAATAGGAGGAATCAATGTGATGAATGCATAAAATACTTGTTTGTTAAATACTTTTGCGACGAGTTCATCCCCAGATGAGAGAATTTCTCTAATAATTATGGAGAAAGATATTTTTATGTTATTAAAATAAATAAATATTTTATTTTTTATTATTTTCAATTTTTTTAATTATAAATTTAATTTTTAATTATATTCACGTTCACTAAAGAAGCTCAAAATATAGGTTCTTTTCTTTTTGGGGGGGCGTGAACTAATGGAGCTCAAATAATAAGGCATGGATTCAGTTAATGTCTAGAATCCACACTTGAGAAGATGGAGTATGGGGGCAAACGTGTGAAATACATAATTTGCCACCTGTTTAGTGCTATGTGTCACGTTGTAACCATGCATATGACACACAATTTCAAGTGCATTATCAACCCCTTAACTATTATATATACCCCTCCATTTTCTTACACCATATGTAATAAGGTTTGGGCATAAATCTTTGTGCTTAAAATAGTAGATTGTAATTTTTTTCATGAAACAGAAAATGCCAGGAGTTGCCTTGGGAGACAAAATTCCTAATGTGGAGGCAGACTCCAATCATGGCCACATTAGGCTCTATGACTACATTTGGGACAACTAGGCCATTATCTTCTCACACCTTGGTCAGTTCTCAATACTCTTCAATATATCATTTTGTTTCTATGTTTTTGTTTTACTTATGTCTTCATTCTTTTTTTGGGTTAGCTAATTTTACACAGGTCTATACTACCAAGCTTGGAAGGATTGCGAACTACATTAGTGAATTTGAGAAGCATGGAGTGAAGCTTTTGGGCTTTTCCTCTAATGAGGTGGATTCACATAGAGCATGGCTACCTGATGTTGAAGCATGTTCTCCTAGAAGTAAGATTACATACCCAATATTGGTTGATCCCAATGGAGAGATTATGGTGAAGCTTAATACGTTGGATCCAAAACATTTAAAAAGGTAGTAATGGGGTTTCAATTTTTCTATGCTTAATGAAATTGCAGCAAACAAATTTTAGTTTTTGTGCTAGAAAAACAAAGAACTAATGCAAATACCTTTAAAAAAAAGATTTCCTCCACGACCTTGGATCGATTCTTGGAAGGCGATTCTTTTTTTCTGTTCGCGCTCCCCTTCAACTCACCTCAAATCTTGCAATTTGATATGCTCACCTGAGTTATTTGCTTTCAACCATTTTCAGAGTATCCAAAGGGGGAGATTTCAACAACATGAGACTTTTTATGACATGAGTTTTTCCCTAGAATGAGAAAAACTGACGAGTTTAGAAAATTTCCTAGCGTGAGACAACTTTCTGGTTAAGTGAAAGCCCACTTATAAAAAGCCTATTGGCTAAATAAAAAAAATTAATGAATTTAATCATCTTAATTCTATGTTTGCATCTTAACAAAGAATTCTCTTGAAAACACTATAAAAATACCTGAAACATATGGGGTGACAAAAATGGACAAGTGGGTCCATAAATATTTTAGAGAAGAGGTTGTGACATTAATAATCAGTCAATGCGTTCATTAGTAAGTGGTGATGCTAAAGTTTTTAAATGAGATTTAAAATTTTGTTTTTTCCAAAATTATAGACTCAACAAATTGATGGTGAATATTAATCTTGGTAGGTAGTACATAGAAGCTCTCCATGTAGTGGGAAAGACAACAAATTGAGTTGTTCCTAAAACTACACCTAGAGAATTTGTAAGAATTTTTCTAAGCATTGATCTTCCTCTCAGGTCGCCACTATACGAAATATCCAACCCAAAAGATTGAGTTGCTTTGTTTGGTCATGCTGATTGAGAATAAAATAATTGTTAGTACCAAATTAGGCATTTGTGTTTCTATGCAATGGAGCAATGACACACATAAAATAGGCGGGAAGTCACCTAGGCCATGAGCCTTTGAACTCTTATCATGTGCAACCTCTTCACAGTACTCACAAACATCCTTTAGCAGACATTTGATGATAAAACCTAGTCAAAAATTTAGAATGAGAAGACTCATTTAATAGAAATTTTGCATTAATAAAAATACAAACACATTCTATAAACTTACTCCCAAGGCATATCTCCCACAAGCATACGATGTCCTTCATCATCCTCATAAACAAGAATGAAGCCTCTTTCACTCCACAAAGATGATTTGTTATTTTTAGACGAGGGGTTTGCATAAGTTTTATAGGTATAATCAATGTATTGTACAACTATGGGAGGCTGCAGGAAATATTGCAGAGGTGTGTGGTATTAGGCATTGTCTATTGTTGACTTTATTTACAAAATGTTATATCTTGAAGAATTCATTAACTCAAATAGATAGTTTTCTTTTGAAACCTGCTATCATGACTTATACAAACACTAGATTCATATGGCCTTAGGTAACAATCCAATATGTTTGAAAAAATAAGGTGTTTTTAAGATTTTCAATTGAAAAACAATTGAAATAGGGGATAAGAAAATTAATTCAATTCTATGTTTGACTTTACTAACTATATTTATATAATAGTCTAATAAATGTAAGGTTTTTATGATTATTTAAGTAATAATACTTTTTTTAAATGTAAGGTTGAGATTTGCTTGATGGTAGTTCTTTGAATCTCCACCATCAATTTATGTAATTCCTTGAGTGCTCCTCACTAAGGGAATGCCTATTAGCATAAATCTATACATTGTATATAATTTTTTTAACTAAAATTAGGCTTAATGAATATTAATGCAATGTAATCTAATTGACTTAATTTAAAGTTGTGACAGATTATGTAATAGAATTTAGAAAACTTGAAATAAGTAGAAATGAAAATACTTAGTTATATTTTGGTGGTGGATAGATGGAGTCCATTGTTTTGATAATAAATTTTAAATTGTAACTCAAAATTATGATTTCCTACATGCACTAGAAGCATATCAATGAAATATAAACTAGGTTACTCTAAAAATTTGGCTAGATTGGATTCACGAGTGCAAAAATGAACCTTGTGTGGGGAATTGAACCCGTACCTATAGAAATGAACTAGTTGAAAATTGACTATTAGAGTTTTCTTACCTCGATCTCTAGATATTTGGGTCCAGTAAGAATTTAAGGTGTTTACAAAGACTTTTAGGGAATATCTTTAATTGCAAGGGTCATGTTCTCCTCAATTAGACCCTTAGTTAGATCGATTCAATGAAGATGAACCAAGATCAAGGATAACAAGAAAGTGTACAAAAGACCTAGGATGATGTGATGCTTTGATAATGTTGCTAGAATGCTCTCATAAATGTTCCATAACAATTCCTTTTGATAACTCTAGAATCTTCCTAGATGATTTCAAAGTGAATGGATGAATGCCTTTAAATACAAAATAGCACACAAATCAACACAAACGTGCACTAGGTTAGCTCACGATGACTGGTGAAATGGTTGACAATGTTTAAATATAAATTTTGAATTTTAAAAGTTCAAGATTCAGATCTGTGAATGTAGAAGTGACCTAGGTCAAGTTTGCACCTATAAATATGATCCTTGGTGGTGAATGGTAGGTCTAAGGATTGAGAACAAATTTCTGAGGATTGGTGATAAGGGGATTATGATGTGGTGAAGTCATGAGCCAAATTCACACAAGAATATGTCACTTGTAAGATAGATATTACATTTAGGACACTATAATCAAAGTGGGCCCAAAACATAAGGGAAAAGGTCATGTTTATGCAATTTTACCATTGCATTTTGACTGCACTTTGATGTGCATGCAAACTACTAGGTGGATGCATATCAAAGTAAAATAAGTAGTCAACATTTAAATTAAATATTTTTTAGACACTAATAGGAAACCTAATTGTGTAAAGTAATAAATCTTTCTTCAATTCTTCTTACAATAAGTACTCTATAGAAATTGGTAAAGCAAAACAAAAAAAGAAAGCAACGAGTAGCATTTGTCAAGAATTTAAAAATGAGTATAATTACAAATTATTTTAAAATAAACTATCCTTAAAACTAGTAAAATTAAATAGTAGAAGGGTAAGTGATTCTACCTATTACGAAAAGTGATAAATGCTCTGATTATGTGGAAGATTTTAATCTAATAAAGATGGATTGATAAAAACTAGCCTAGACATGGGAATCAATGTGATCCAATAATTTCATAACATAACTCACAAAAAGGAAGGTTAGTTCAACATATGTGCCCTCTCCAATTAGTTGCATACAAAAGATGCAAAGAATTGGAGGAGAGGAGAAATAAATATAAGCATAATAAAGCACATGTAAACATAGTAAACGATACCATCATATCATAAGCATGTAAATACATAAATAGGAGATGATAATTCAAAAGCATG
The DNA here is from genome assembly GCA_027924645.1 of Cunninghamia lanceolata. NCBI lineage: Eukaryota > Viridiplantae > Streptophyta > Pinopsida > Cupressales > Cupressaceae > Cunninghamia > Cunninghamia lanceolata. The sequence continues at coordinate 6,189,913 of BSBN01000555.1, read as the reverse complement.
TGTAAGAAGTAAAATGCAAGATGCCCCCCCAATGCTTTGCCCCCAGTAAAGGCAAGTGATAAGGTAAGATGGTCCTAAAGGTTAGACAACCACAAATAGCATGTAAAAGATATGAGCATAATAAGGATCATAAGCATGGAATCCTAGGCATGATAAGGATCATTAACATGGAATCATAAGATATAAACATCAAAAAATCATGTAACATGGGAACATACTAGCAAATACACAACAGTTGGGTTGGTAAATGTATAACATAAGAAGCATATGAACATAGAAACATACAACATTGCAAGGAAACGTGTGAATACATAAGTGACAAACATGGATCATAGGAGTACATAAGACTTAAATAAAGCATAGGAGACACACATGGAACATTGGAAAGCCTAGGAGCTAAACATAGAAGAGTGAATAGGAAAGATGGCCCCAAGTGGAGAAATAAAGCATAAAGCATATAATATAGAAGGTGAAATGAGATTAGAAGATGCCCAATAAGCATTGTATAGAAAAAGGCCAAAGTGTAAGGTCCCACAATTTAAATGACATAATAAACAAGGAGGATCACAACATATATGGCAGAAGAAAAAGTCCAAAGTGTAACAACCAAGGTATATTTTTACAACTGGCCCCCAAAATGTTCTATAGAAATCCTAGATAATTCCCTATGTAGAGGCATAATCTCTATGACAGTTTTTTTAAAAAGTGGCTTGAAGTGATAAAGTGGGCACCTTATATGATTATATTATGATTTTTTTTGTATTTGACCTACAACACCAAAAACCGATAGGGTACTCTACAAAGGAAAAAATTAAATGAGAGTCTGCCTTAGTCCCTATTATGGGATTTCCATTAAAATTCACTTAGAAAATAAGAAGGAAAATAATACTTTAAAAGATCTATGCTAATAAGTTAAGCTAATTTAAAGCATAAAAATCAAAAACCTAATGAGTAATGATAGAGGAACAAGGAAAAAAAGGTCAAGGCAATGAGATGGGAAGATGAATAGAATACACTAAATGGGAACAAGATAAAAGGTAATTGATATAGTTGGAAAATGACTAAAATAATAAGTAGAAAACATTGAAATATAGAAAATTTGGTAGGGTTTGAAAATAAATTGGGAAAGAAATAGAAAACAAGGTAATCTAGGGTTTGGAAGACAAAGAAATCAATGATAACTTTAAGAAAAGACCCCTAAAAAAGTTATAAAATCCTGGCGAATCCTAGCTAATTGCTTTAATTTTCCTGGCAAATCTTTTTTTTTTAAATATTAATTTTCCTGACGAATCTATGCACATTACTAAAAAAAATATAAAATCATGGTGAATCCTAGTGAATACTCGCTAAAAAAAAGCTGAATCTTAGCGAATAATGACTATAGAAATTAATTATAATGGTGAATCCTTCCTTTAAAAATTTGCATATTTGGTCAACCCCATATATTCTTTTTTTTTTCTTTAATTTTGAAGTGGGGGCTAGAGCCAATTTTATAAACCTAATAATTATCACTAGATTATCATTTTCTCACCTAAGGATGGTTTGGTTTGCATCCTTTTTTTTTTATATCGACTAAGGTTTAATGAGTTTTGACCAAGAAAATTTAACCATAGGTACTCTTCCTACGAAAAGGATGTCTCACCTAGGGTCTAAACATTTAAGAAATAAATAAAATTTAAATGAAATTTTTAGCTAATAGATAAATTTATAATTAAATTCTAAAATTTAACCCTTTTCCCTAAGGCAATTTAAAATGATAAACTCAGTCAAATAAAATAATAATAATTAAAAATTCATTGCACTAACCTTAAAAGAATAAAGCCAATAAACTATAAGTCCCTTTCATGTTTAAAATACAATAAATATTTAAAATTGAAGTATACATGAAATAATAAAATATAAATATGAAGATTATACTAAGTAAACATATATTTCTAACTGTAAAACAAATACTACTATCGGTGCAACTATTTTAAAACAAATAAAAAAGCATGCTACTCCACTAAAGGTGAAGTCAACTACATTTATGAGTTAATTATGCAAGTTCTATTATATTTAAAACTTGCTAGTGTAATGCCCCGTCATGCAACCCCAGAGAGTTAGGCTAACAAAAGCAAAATTTTGGAAATAATTTTTTTTTTGAAGCAAGTAAATGCAATAATAGTAACCAAGGATATCAAGATACACAACATACAGAAAAGTGCACTTCTAACTCCTCTAGGGAAACATAACTGCATTAGAGAATATAAAGTAAAAACCACACAAGTGATAAACATTTTACTGCTACTTCAGTTAAGAACAACTTTTATATAAGCAAGATAGTTTATTTACAAAAATTACAATGCAAGATTACAAGACCGATTGTGTCGGTTTACAAAAGAATACATAAGAAGGTATACAACGCCACCGAAGGTGGGAAGCAATCAGGAACTGGAACACCTCAGCACAGGACTCAAACCGAATCTCTGAAAAGCCAATGGATAGCTCTGCCTCCCAACAATGTGGAACCCTGAGGTCCACCCCTCCGAGCTAGGAGATAAAGACGAGGATTCCACTAAGCCAAGAAACAACATCCAAAAATGAAAGAATGACAACAGACTTGACACAACCGACCATAAAAACCCAAACTGCACAAGCCAAGACATCACTCCAGAGGCACAACCAAAAGAAGCAACTGAACTGCATAAGGAGAGTGTCATCACATGGTCCTAGCATGGGTTACCCAGGCTATCTATTACCAGAAGCTGACCCCCATCTATGGTTACCCTGGCAGCCTCTCTCTAGGCACCAGCCCCATAGGGTGACACATGCGGAGCCGACAGGTCCTCTCATGTAGACAAGGAGGTCGGCCATGCCAACCAGGCCTTCTCATCCCATCCTTAGCCTGTGAGAGCACTCAAGGTGTGGGTGAGGTGACTTACTTATCTTGTTAAGTGTTTTAATACCCCAACCCTCTTGATTAAGTTATTAAGTTTCCACTTGCTCATAACTTCCATGGGATTACCCAGGTGACCTCTCACTAGGCACCAGCCCCACCATGAAAGCCACTCCCTTAGTGTTCTCAGATCAATCATACATAACAGAGTATACAAGTATAAAAGTCACAACTCAGTTCTAACCCAAAACTTACGCCATTCACTAGGCCACAACAAGAGGTCCTTAGAATCCCATCAAAATTTGAAGCAACACCATTTAGAAACCAAGTACTATATCCAAGGGCCATTCCCCATTCATAACAAGATATGAAAATCTAGATATCCCATTACATTGACATGCCACTATCCGAACCAAAGGTCAAGACACCTCACCTCTGGAGTTTGGTACGACCAAAGATAAAGAAACCATTAGCAGACAAAGACAACACTTACACATTGACAACAACTTGCCATGACATCTCACAGGATTCCTACTTCACAACCAACCAACATATAGACATAAACTCCACCTAAGGTCATTACAAGCAAATAACTCAGATCAGAAGGATAAACGAACATAAGGTACTCGATGTACTTCCAGATTCAATCATGAAAACAATTTTTGAGAATTAACAACAATTTAAATGAACATTCAAGTCCACAACATTAATAATTATAACACAACCTATTTGCTACAACTATAATAACCTAAAATATCTCACTAAATACAATTAGACCTCTTTCCCAAGCATAACTCCTTCATCAAAAATTTAACCATTACTATTTCAGATAGACTCAATAACAATTAAAATATTCTTGCTATAAAATTCTTCGTCATCCTTCTCGTTACACATCGGAACAAGTTCACGACAAAATACCGATTCACACAAAGATATCCCAAAAGGCAACTTTAACCGTAAGGAATTAATGACACAAAGGACAGAGAACCATAATCTGAATATCTCAAATAATCCAAAATCAAGAAAGTTATAAATTAGGTCCTTAACTAAACAATTCCCATGATAAACACTTTTATTCCTCTAACACACTACCTTGATTTCCAACATAAGGATATCTAATTTACTATGTTTTAATTTTCACTCACTTACAAGGTAAGTGAAACTAGATTATCGCAATATCACCACCTCTAGAAAAAATTAGAATAATGACACAAACTACTCTAGAATTTATATATATAGATATATATATAACAAGGTGGACATTGATTGACTTGCACCCAAATTTTACTTTAAGAGACCAAAATAATTCAAATAACTCCTATATTTTATTGTCTAACATTTACGTGTTATGGAGATTCCAAAATAAACTAACAATTTTAACTAAAGATGACTATAATTATACACCTTTATTCTTGATAAGCATAAACCTATAATTTACCAACCATAAATACAGATAAAACTTCTTTAAGCCTCTAAGATTCAATCTAAACATAAATCACTAATAAACATTTTCAACTTCAAACAAACTACTTGATACCTAAAAACTTTCTTAACATATGTACTGCCAAGCATAGTACCTACTTCGAAACAATCTTAAACATACAACATTGTATCGGGGAAAAGAAAACTACTCAAAAGCATTAATACTCCCAATCAAGAAAATTGCCAACAAGACTATATTTGAAAACAATCTTGACCTAACTCTAAAAGGAGGATACCAATTAATTTCCAATAACCTAAACTTGCAGTACCTAAAACAACATTAAGCATCACTAAGTCTTCCTATATCCATAAACCACTAGCTTACAAAACAATTTTGATCAAATTACCGTGACATATAAAAACAATTCCTAACATAACCCCACTTTAATGTTCAAGACTAACCATAAGAGTTTACTAAAAGAATAGATTCCCTTCCATTTTATTACCACTCAACTTCCTAATAAACATAACTAAAAGAAATGATATAAGTTTTCTTTCTATTCGAAGAGTCTTCCCCGACGATCCTACTTTCTAAGACTTCAACACAAGGCCGCATCGACTTACATAAATCTTGTAACAACAGTCGACTTTACACCGAACCTACCACGATTCCAAGGCTGGACCAAAGCGACTAAAAAGTGGATGGATACCAAACTCTAAAACAAAGAAACATACACGCTAAAAAAAAACTGTGACTAACCCGGCGGTCAAACAAACGAGAAAGGGTTGAAATAGCATCTGCAGGATTAGAAAGTAACAGTGACAAGCAAGACTTTAACAAACTCTAAATCGCTAAACTACTATTTCCTGTCCTCGAAATCTGATGCTTGCTAGGGAAACTAGATAGAAGTTGCAAGTGAATTGGCAGACCAGTGTGCAAAATGGGAAAGCATAGACAATGCACGCTAGCTATTAGACCAAATTCCTCAAGAAATGTGGAATCATGAAATGCAATGATTGCTGAATACACCCAAAATGGAATTGTTTTAAAGGTTTTAGAAACCATCAAGCAAATGCAATAAAAAAAAGGATTCATTGAAGAGATTTTAGAAACTTTAAGACAAATGCATTTAGTAGGTATGAAACCTACGGCGCTTAAATGGATGAGCATTGTGTATACTTCCATCACAATTGAACCCTCGTTGCATTATACCTATAGTTGATTACTATGTGTGCATGGTTGACCCTCTTGACCGTGCGGCTATCATGAGGATGCCATAAATTTTTTTATTAATAAGTTAGTTAATCCTATGGTGACTAGTGTGGAAGAGTATTCTTGGTGCCTGAAGATCGCATATAAATATATGCTTCAGAGTATTTACAGAGACATTGCTATTTGATTTGGATCTAAAAGAAAAAAACATTGTAGACTCCTGTTCTTCTCTCAGACACTATGCAGAAGTGGCCAGAGTGGCGAGGTTTGAAAGGTCAAGGAGATTAAAGAAAGATAGAGGACTTGAGAGGATCGCATAAAGATACATAGGGGAAACTATGCAACATTGGAGAAATCATCTTGGATAACATGAATTTATTGGAATGTAATGATTGCAGGAATTCATAAAATAGATTTGTTGAAAAAGGCTTTTGAAACTTTCAAGCAAAAGAGATTGGCAGCTGTAAAGTGATTTCCACAAACTTTGCCAACATCCGCTCTGCCTGTGCTCAAATGGGAACTTTAGAACAGGATATGGACATACGTCAAAGATTAAGGGAAAGACAAATCTCATCAGATATTGTTGTAGCAGATACCCTGGTACACATGTATGCAGAATGTAGGAACATATACCGAGTCACCTAACTGTTTGACAAAATGCATCAAAGAAAAAGAAATGGTATCACGAAATGTAACAGTTGCAGGATACGTGCAAAATAGATCTATTGAAAAGGCTAAAGTGTATTATATATAAATCATCAAGAACTTCGAGTCTAAGGCACAATAACCATTAAACAAATACCTCAAGGAAATATTATCTCAAGATATGATTCCAGGAACCATACTCAAACATTGAAAATGTATAAGAAACTTACATGTAGGAGCAATCACCAGATATTATGAAACTTATATGTAGCAGCAATCACGAGATGCTCTAAAACTTACATGCAGAAGCAATCGTTGGATCCTAGCCCGGTTGGGTTATGTATACGCTGCCTCCAAATAAGTTGTGTATATGGCCAAAAGAGCCTTCAACATCCTTCTTTTTTATTCTTCTTGAGTTTGAACCTCTGCCTCTTTTCCATGCATGCAAAAATGAATGCCTTGGATGAGGATTTTCCCCAATCTCTAAATTCACCTTTCAACCCCTCCCCGAACAAAATCCCACCATATAAAAATGGTTCAACTCAAAATTAATGCAAACATGCATCCGTTACCCAGCATCCCCCCACTCAACAAATATTAAATTCTTTCTCTAAAAAAAGATTCCCAAATCTTCCAATTTCAAATTGACAACTCAAGATATTTATTTCACATAGCAAAATTAGTCTGCACAAAATATACATTAATAATTACCCAAAACTCCAATTTATGACACAATTACTCTTGGATAACCAGATACACAATTCTAGTCTATTTTGGGATTAAACCAAGGTGTCCATCCAAGTTATAAGCCAACACAGATATTATCCAATAAACATAATAGAAGCATTATTATTTTAATAAGAAATCAATAAAGTATTAGCCAACCACACATGAACATAATTAAGAATTATAAAACACAACTCAACGATACTCCCCATCACAAGATAACCAAACCAAAAAGGCAAGGACCAAGCATCACAACACAACTCAAGACCACAATAGAAGACAAGGACCGACCTAGTGGAATAGACCTCGCGTTATCTCCCATCACTGATACCCATTGGTGCGAGAACCCGCTCAAACCTGCTAAATCAGGTGGAGTCGAGGTTTGGTACCTGCAACATGCGTTCAAACAATTGGTTGTATACAATCAAGTACATATATGTCTACACACGGAGAGTCAGAGAGTCGCGGTGTAGTAGGGTACTCGAAGTGAGTAATACTACATCGTCTCTGCTCTTGAAACAATATCATAACAACTTCTATCTAAATTCAAATACCACAAGTCAAATGATACATGATGATATTAATTCGCATCATAACTGAAATAATAATAATGCCATCATGAACTCTTAACACATGTCTAATTATATCAGTCAAACATAGTTCATCAAGGTCGAAATAAACATAAATCATTACCTACTAATCAAAATGTCTTAGAATCGTATCAATGCAATGAACGACTAACAACTGTCTCTGACTAATAGAGGACAATGCAGTACTACCATTATTACAAGTCAATAATGAGGGGGCGCTACATCCCCCCCCCCTAAAACTTGACTTACTCCTGGAAGTCACAGATTAGTGGAGAAACATAATATATTAATATTGCCATATCCCATTGTCAACATTCTCATCTATATTCAACAATTGTTCATTAAACACGCACAAATGTTCAATAAAAGACAAGAAGAACATCTATTCTTTACCTTTATGGTGCTTCTTGTGATCTACTTATATCTAATTACACTTTTTCCAGAAATCTCATACAATCCAAAGAATTGCAGTCTCATATAACTAAGAAAAGAAATATATCTCATCTCTTATTTTCACTAATTACCAACCATGCAAAGTGCAATTCTCGGCAGAGTCCTCCCTTGAACATACTATCAGAGGTTCGAAATGAACATGATAGAAACAACGCTTACCACAACTGGGGCCAACAGAGTCCAACATTTGGAATATCCACCATAGAAAATTTAAAAATAAATACAAATCCACATTGAAAAACAATCAAACCAACTTTAAGTCCCAAAGTGCCGGCAAATTTCAATAAATCAAGAATAAAGAAAAGAGTCTTGGTGGCCATTCCTGACATAAGAATGTTCAAAGGAGAAAACTCGCTATTAACCACCCCCCCCCCCCTCACAACACATGAAACAACTGTCAAAATTTTCAAGACAACCAAATTACAACAATTTCACATCACGATGTGACTTATTTTAGCCACAAAAAGGGAGTATCTGCTACACAACACTCAAGGACATAAGTTCCAGAATGTGTTAGAGAATGTACACCAACACTCAAACAATTCTGTTAACTACATCCTCTTATCTAAACAATTTCTTTCTACTAAACTACGGAGATATGCAATTGCTTCCTTATGCAAGAGGATATAAAAGAAATATATGATATCACATACAGGAATAATACAAAGTATAATTGACTTACATTATCACATACCTGATTTCATAGGCCCAACACAAGCTCTCATTTGATCTCTTGCATATAGTTCTTACACTGGCATATACAATGATTACAACAATTCTTCCATAAGAGATCATGACCATCTAGGGGTTAGATATAGATTTTTAAGCAACCAAGTAAAGATGTCAACATCACATAACCACATAACTCATGATGCATGATGCCACTGGATGATTAGATGCATTAACATTTAGGGAGAACATATTATTAGATGTAACATCACATTTCCAGAGCGGAAGGAGAAAGAACATAGCAGACACATAAGTAGCATAAAGCCTTCATTTCTGAAAGAGCAAGTTTATAACCTTATCAACTTCCATACTAATGCATATAGGTGGAAGATACTATTACCAACTCACTACAACGAGAAAAACGTCTATCCTAGGGCAACAACAACAATCCAGAGGTCTTAGTGTTGCAACCTGGGATACAGTTAATCTACAGAGTTTAAGCACTAGGTCACATAATGGGCTCAATTATAACCAGAGTACCCAGTGTTTAAACTTGGCTCTGATACCAAATGTAATGCCCCGTCATGCAACCCCAGAGAGTTAGGCTAACAAAAGCAAAATTTCAGAAATAATTTTTTCCGAAATTTTGCTTTTGTTAGCCTAACTCTCTGGGGTTGCATGACGGGGCATTACAGCTAGAATAATTAAATATTGCATAAATATTTGTGTTCCTACCTAACCCTTTCATTTTCTCATAATAATTTTGCTATGAAGTTTTATTTTCATGAGAGAAGGAGGTTATGCAAGTGGAAGGCAATTTCTATTGAGCTCATTTTTTTACAGATCTCATTTGGGTTTACTCCTTTCTTCCTATTCTTTAATTCTTTTCATTTTATTGTCCTTGTTCTTCAGCTAACCTCTAGAGGTCTTTTCTTTGCTTATAGGGTAAAAATTATCATCCACAGATTTGATAATTATATTACAACTAGAGGGTTTTATTATTTTGGGTTGGATGCAGAGGTTTTTCAGAGATTGTATACGGTTTTATTATTTTGAATTGCATGCAGAGGTTTTTCAAAGATTGTACAGGGTTTTATTATTTTGGGTTGCATGCAAAGGTTTTTTAGAGATTTTATTTTTCAGAAGGGAAAAAAAGAATAAATCCTTTGTTTATTTCCTTTTGTAACTCATATTTTCCTTCCATGAAATAAAAGAATGAATGCTTCTAGAAAATATTTATCTCAAAATATTCAGTCAAGCTAAGCACAAATACACTATTAGGAATGAAATTGAAAACACAGAAACATAGAAATTAAGAACTTTAAAAATATCACATTAAAAATTAAACTAAAAAGGGAGTATAAGAAAATTCCATGCCTTTTAAATCTTGATTTCACGACTATTGTTTAATTCTAGGAGACAAAGAGCACATGCCTTTTAAAAGAATTGTTGAGCCTCGGAATTAATTTTGGGCCACATGATTAGATCTAATCATGTGGCCCAAAATCAATTTTGAGGCTCAGCAAGCCTTTTGAAAGGCATGTGCTCTTTGTCTCCTGAAATTAAACAATAGCCATCAGATCAAAACTATAATCAACAGTATTGAATAAAATTGTATTAAAAATAAAAACAACCCTAAAGTACATGATAATTTATTAGTAATGGTGATATTGCCCAAAAGTAATGGCCAAAATATATTATTAATGGTGAAATGATTAAATTTTTTAATTATATTATAAATTGCTGGCGAATCGGCTCTAATGACACATCATTTACTTGGTGAAATAGTTAAACTTATTAGTTTAAAAAAATAAAGCTTAGGTGAATTAACTAAGACTAAATTATTTTTTTGTAAAAATGGGGTGATTTAGTCGGCTTCATAGCTTGAATTATTCGCCATTTTTGGTGGCTCTAATTTCAACTATTCGCCAATTAATGAAGATTCACCACTAAAAAAATCCGTGAAAGAAAGGGTGAGAAATAGAAGATGAGTCAAATGGAAAAATGACAAAGGGAAACTAATGTGGATGGGAGGAGGAATGAAATAAGGGGTGGAAAATAGTATATTGGGAAAATTTTGATGGAAATCAAAAGGAAATTGGGAGGAATATGGGAATTAGGGAAAACTATGGCTTAGAACTTAGGGGGAAGGAGAGGATGGGATATGGAAAAGGGGTATCAAATGCATATAAAACTTGGGTAAAATGGATGAGATGGAATGAGGAAAGGTAGTGGAAGGATAAATTGCATGTTATATATAAATTATATGAAAACCTAATTAAATTAGAAGAGGGAAAGTGCTCACCTAGTGAAAAACAAAGAAAACAACCACCTAGGTATGAAGAATCACTTGCAGCAATGTCCAAGGACCTCCAAAAAAAATATTATAGAGCTTAGGATGATATCTATGATTCCCTTGTACTATTACAAGTAGTTTCAAACCCATTCCTTTTTAAGAAAAAGAACTAAAAATAGCATGAACAAGAGGAAATTTTACAATTCATGTGTTTAAATGAGGGAGAGGGAGGCCTTATTTATAGATTTTTAGTGATCGGTTGGATATAAAATGTAGTGGATTAGAACCACCAATGTTTAATTCATTGAGCCAATTTAATTTTTGAGGTGGGAAAGTGAAAATACATTATCTCTACTTATTGAATGCGATGTTGCAAGCTTGTCGAGATGAGCCCTAGGAGGTCCAATTTTTGAGAATCTAATATCAAAGGTGACCATCTAAGGTTGATGGTTATAGGTCATGAAAAGATACATGATGTAAGATTTTGGGAGGAAAAGAGGACAACTAAACATAGGTTAAAGGATAATCTAACTACATTTCATGACTTAATTTCAAAGAGGACAATGGGGTAAATTGTAATTAAAATGAGGGAAAGAGGGGCATGACAAAGGAGAAAAGGTAACTAATGAGCGAAATAAATAAATGATGAGGGAAAATTAAATAATGATGAGGCTCAAAAGGGGAAGAGGGTCAAAATAAAGGATAGGGATGGCTTAGGAAAGGGGTGAAAAGAAGGCCAAAACAAACTAAATGACAAAGGGGCTAAAATAGGCACAAAACATAATTAGCCGATAGGCTTTATATGTGAGCATTATAGTGCTCGGAATTGTCTCATGCCGGGAAAAAAACAAAAATTCACACCGGGAAATCTTCTAAACTCGTCGGTTATTCCTCTCGGCGTATTCCTTGAACCTCCTATGGGTGCAAGTGCTAGTAATAGAATTGTAAAGTGACGCAGGAGTATGTACTTCTCGGGGTCTTTTCATTGCATTTGTTTTGATTTTGGGTCATTGTACCCAAGTTTTGGTGTGATAAGTTGTCAAGTCATCTTTTGTTGTGCTTTAAGAAGTCATGGGATGCTTAGTCTTTGTGGTCATGTAGCCTTGGGGTTTGGAACGAAGTTTCCCGCCAAAACAATCTTTTGAAAATTTGAAATAATAGAGTGGATCTTTCATTTGTGAAGTCATCTTATGCAAAGTCTACAAAGTATCCGCCAAGGCAGAAGGTTGAAAAGCCTTTAGGCCACCAAAACTAGAGATGTTGGTATCACTTCCACCGAACTCCACAAGAAGAGGCAGTTAGGGATCCTTGGAGAATTATCTCCACGGTTTTGAACTTCTTGGGACAGTCTTATTTGAAAAAAGAGTGATCTGTTCATCGGTGGTGAACTGCTTGGACAATTTTGTTTTGAGGAAGATGCTCTGTCATTTGGAAAAGACTGAAACTGGAGTTTGAAAAGGAGTAAGAAGAACACAGAGACACTATGAAGGGCAGTCTACAATGAGATAGAAGAGATGACAGCATGGAACAGTAAGAAGAAATAGTAGAGGTGAACGCCAACCATTAGTTTCAAAGATTGTGAAGGGTGCGGGGAGTCTGAGGAAAACGCATCTCTCCTTGAGATTTGCATATAAAACCTTCCACGAGTGTATGAAGTGTAACATTTGTCATTCCATTGTCTTCAGACAATAAGGTCGAGGCATTCAATTTCAACAAAGAAACAGTTTGGGTATAGTGTTTATCTCCAGATAGCAGAGATATTAAGAGTTTACCCGTGTAAAGCCTTTTAAACCAATGTTTATCTTTATTTAGAAGGTATACTCTATGTATAACCACTATTACAAAATTGTTCTTACGATAGAAAGAAGCCAAATCTGGAATATAACCATTGATAGAACTGTTTTAAAGGTAGAAAGATCTCAAATCTAGAGTGTATTGGGTCCTCAATGTACCCATACCAGACCTTCATGCGTTTTTAACTTGTTTCCAATTATCTTTTTGTGTGCAAGAGTCTCAACAATAGACTGTTAGCTCTATAAATTGGTGAATACCTCTGTTTGAGCATGTAGAGAATCATAAAAATGGACCGTATCAATATATTTCATTAAGGAAAGCCTGTGGATTCATAGAGAGACAGTGGTAGGGTTCGGTTATACAATTTGCACCAACAATAGGCATGAGATTTGAGTGTAGTGTAGGATAGAGAGTTTTAAATTGTGTTAAGTAGAAGGCAGACCATTTCTTGGTCTTGAGAAAATCCCCATCTCTTGTGTTTATCACAGTTGGAAGACTGTATCCATAGACAATCTAGTGAGTCCAAGCCATCTTGAATCCTCTGCCATCAAATTTTGGTATCAAAGTTAGGCTAGGAGCCCCAAGCACCTGAAGTGTGGCTTAAGGGGGGTATTAGAAATAAGCCACACTTGGACCAATGATGGACTGGCCACAAGGGGCCAATAGCTCAGTTGATAGAGCACTCCAGCAGCAAATGGAAGGTCCTAGGTTCAACTCCTAGCTCGTCCATGAGAATTTTAACATGGTAGGTTGCAGGGAGTTCAAGGAAAGCATATCTCTCCTTGAGATTTGCATATAAAACCCTCCACGAAGGTATGAAGTGTAACATTTGTCATTCCATTGTCTTTAGATGCCCAATAAGGTCGAGGCATTTTTAATAAAGAAACAGTTTGGGTGTAGTGTTTATCTCTAGATAGAAGAGATATTAAGAGTTTACCCCTGTGTAAATCCTTTTAAACCAATGTTTATCTTTATTTAGAAGGTATACTCTATGTATAACCACTGTCACAACTGTTCTTACGACAGAAAGAATCCAAATCTGGAATATAACCATTGATAGAACTGTTTTAAAGGTAGAAATAACTCAAATCTGGAGTGTATTGGGTCCTCAATGTACCCATACTAGATTGTCCTTTGTTTTTAACCTATTTCCAATGATCTTTTTGTGTGCAAGAGTCTAAACAATAGACTGTTATCTCTATAAACTGGTGAATACCTTTGTTTGAGCACGTAGAGAGTCCTAAAACTGGACTGTATCAATATATTTCATTAAGGAAAGCCTGTGGATTCATAGAGATATAGTGGTAGGGTTTTTTTATACAATTTGCACCAACAATAGGAATGAGATTTGATTGTAATGTAGGATAGGGAGTTTTAAATTGTGTTAAGTAGAAGGCAAACCATTTTTTTTGGTTTTGAGACAATCCCTATCTCCTGTGTTTATCACAATTGGAAGATTGTATCCATAGATAGTCTAGTGGGTTCAAGCCATCTTGAATCCTCTGCCATCAAATTTTGGTATCAGAGCTAGCAAGAGATTGGGCCAGAGAAGATTGGGAAAAATGCCACCCAGAAGAGTATCGAGAGGAGGTGTCAGAGGAGGTTCTAGAAGAGGCATAGATGAAGGGGTTCTTGAATTGTTTCAAAACCTTATGACAAAGATGGATGCCATGGAGTAGGCACAGAGGAGAGGAATACCTACTGGAGATGTTAGTGATAACGAAGAAGAGGATCAACAAGCCATGGAAGAGATGGTTCAAGAAGAACCTGATGGAGTTGAAATGAGATTGTTGAGAGCAGTCATGGGTGTTGGAGCCAAGCCAAGGATAGAAGTTCCCACCTATTCAGGAAGACTCAATGGAGATGAACTCATTGATTGGATCAATGAGCTTGATAAGTTCTCTGAGTACAAAGAAGTGGCAGAGGAGAAAAGAGTCAAGTTTTCCTGTACAAGACTCAAAGGCCACGTTGCTATGTGGTGGGATTACGTTCAGTTGGAAAGAAGAAAGAAGAACAAGGAGAAGATAACTTATTGGGATAGAATGGTTGCCAAACTAAAAGCTAAATTCCTTTCAGGAGACTATCAAACTAACCTATTCAAAAAGTTACAAAATCTGAAGCAAAAAGGGATGAGTATGAAGGAATATATAGAGGAGTTCTATAAATTGGTAATCAGATCAAGTCATAGTGACGAAGATATGGAGAAGATTGCTAGGTACCTTAATGGATTAGGATACAGTTTGCAAGATGAATTGAGTCTTTTGTCCCCTAGATCTCTTGAGGAAGCCTATCAATTTTCCATTAAGGTAGAGGAGAAGCTTATGAGAAGGAAAAACCAGCAAGGAAGAGGATCTAAAGGAAGAGGAATACACACTAGTGGAGGACAACAGCACCACCAAGGTGGAGAGCCAAGCACTTATAGTGGGCAAAACAGTCTGGAAGGAGGAGGTTTCCAAAACAGAGGAGGGAGACCATTTGAAAGAGGAGGTTACTAAGGAATAGGAAGAGGTTTCTCTCGAAAGTGTTTTAGGTGTAACAACTATTCAGGCCACAAAGGTTGGGAGTGTCTTGAATTCCCACGAGAAGGTCACACAAGGCCTAAGAGAAACTTAATCAAATTGTGCAATCAGACCAAGAGAGTGTGGGATCACCTTCTCATCACTTAGAAGAACCTAAGACAGGAGAGTATTTTCTGTTCAAGAGCGTATTGTTGAAGACACCAAAGGAGAGTCAAGAACCTATGCAAAGGAGAGCCTTATTCAAGAGCAATTGCAAGGCTAAAGGTAAGTGTTGCAAACTTATTATTGATAGTGGTAGTACTGATAATCTTGTGGCTATTGAAATGGTAGACAAACTAGGCCTTACTAGGATTAAACATCCTAACCCTTATCAAGTTTCATGGTTGCAAAAGGGGCATCATTTATTGGTAGATGAGCAAGCCTTAGTAGAATTCCAAATAGGCAGCTATAAGGACACTGTCATGTATGATATTATGCCTATGGATGTTTGTCATGTGCTTCTTGGGGTAAATGCAAGGAGATGGGGGACTAAAAAGTCACCACCATCTCCAAAATTAAAGGAAAACGCGAGCGCGTTATAACGCGCTCGCATTTTGCTTTACATAAAAGAAAAAAAAAAAATGCTTTTCTTCTCATTCTCCCGCGACCACACAGCAACAAAGAAGAAAGGCAAAGCATGATCTCTTTGAAGGAAAGGCTATTTAACCAAGTGCAATAGAGAAAACAACAAATTCACAATGCCACCTCGCCGCCAAAGACATCGTCGTGCAAATTTGGAGGCTCCAACACAGGAAGAAGGTAGGGTTTGACTCTCTTTTGTTAGTTTGAGAACAACTTTTGAGTTTTGCAATGTTTGATTTATTTTTATATTGCATTTACAGCTATTGCAGCCATACTAGACACAAAGCTAGTTGTAAAGCATTGTAATGAACACTCAAAATTGTTGGTGTTGATATCTATAAGAACATTTATCAATAAAATAACTATTTATATAGAAACGTTAATTAAATTCAAACATCAACTGACATAATCTAATGTTTGGTAGCATTATTATAGTCAACTACTATAACTTGGAACATGCAAAGAGAAATTAGTTTTCAAGTTCATACCAGTGATTTGTTTCAAGTATAGAAATTGATAATTTATGCCTATCAAGTTTTCTAGATTAGGACTTGACACTTTAGATGTAGAAATATTAGTACTGCATGTGGAAGTAGTAGTTGTAGTCATATATAGAAGGATAATATCATAGTAAATGTTGTTGCCACTAGTTTTATTGTTATTGTTGTTGGGGTTTATGAATGGAAGTTGTAGATTATCTAATCCAATAAACTTCTAGCTGCATAACCACTATTTTTAGTAGCATTTTTCATTTTAAGGCTTAATAGATTTGGTAACAATGGGTCAAAAATCTTAGATAAGGCTATAAAAGTAGGCTTTTCCAACAATTGAAGAAGGAAATGATTTCCAACTTGGTTTGGCAAAGTGGGTGTAGCAAGGTGTAAAATAGGGATTGTATTGGTGGTGTTGGTTGTAGTTGAAGTAACTTGATCAATGAGACTGGATGATGGGATGATAACATGAAAATGAGCATGGACTGATGAAGTTGTCAATGCTAATATTTTCATAATAGATTTTAGAATTGTGAAATTTGTGTGGAAATAAAGAAGAGATATTTGGATTAGTATTAGAAATTGCCAAATTGTAGTCTTCCCAAGGGCTTGTAATTGTAATCTTGCTTCTATTGATGCTAAAATTTGTAGAAACAAAGCGAGGGACTTGCAACTTGTTGCAATCACCTCCAACGAAGTGATCATTCTTCTGCATTGTATTTACTAAATTTGTCCATGTATATTCAAACAATGCATCCTACATCATCTTGGTGAGTTGAACCAAAACTGGGTTTAACTTGGAGCTAGAGCTAATATAGAGAATGGTAGAACATGTTTCTTGGAGAGGAAGTTTTATGTCTTTGAATTTATGTGTTGAAATTTGTCATTGCACTAATAACCACTATTTTTAGTAGCATTTTTCATTTTAAGGCTTAATAGATTTGGTAACAATGGGTCAAAAATCTTAGATAAGGCTATACAAGTAGGCTTTTCCAACAATTGAAGAAGGAACTGATTTCCAACTTGGTTTGGCAAAGTGGGTGTAGCAAGGTATAAAATAGGGATTGTATTGGTGGTGTTGGTTGTAGTTGAAGCAACTTGATCAATAAGATTGGATGATGGGATGACAACATGAAAATGAGCATGGACTGATGAAGTTGTCAATGCTACTATTTTAATAACATATTTTAGAATTGTGAAATTTGTGTGGAAATAAAAAAGAGATATTTGGATTAGTATTAGAAATTTGCCAAATTGTAGTCTTCCCAGGGCTTGCAATTGTAATGTTGCTTTTGTTGATGCTAAAATTTGTAGAAACAAAGCGAGGGACTTGAAACTTGTTGCAATCACCTCCAAGGAAGTGATCATTCTTCTGCATTGTATTTACTAAATTTGTCCTTGTATATTCAAGCAAGGCATCCTACATCATCTTGGTGAGTTGAACCAACACTGGGATTAATTTGGAGCTAGAGCCAATGTAGAGAATGGTAGAACATGTTTCTTGGAGAGGAAGTTTTATGTCTTTGAATTGATGTAGTTGAAATTTGTCATACCATTGATAACCACTGTTTTTGGTAGCATTTTTCATTTTAAGGCTTAATAGATTTGGTAACAATGGGTCAAAAATCTTAGATAAGGCTATACAAGTAGGCTTTTCCAACAATTGAAGAAGGAAATGATTTCCAACTTGGTTTGGCAAAGTGGGTGTAGCAAGGTGTAAACTAGGGAATGTATTGGTGGTGTTGGTTGTAGTTGAAGCAACTTGATCAATAAGACTAGATGATGGGATGACAACATGAAAATGAGCATGGACTGATGAAGTTGTCAATGCTACTATTTTCATAACAAATTTTAGAATTGTGAAATTTGTGTGGAAATAAAGAAGAGATATTTGGATTAGTATTACAAATTGCCAAATTGTAGTCTTCACAAGGGCTTGCAATTGTAATGTTGCTTTTGTTGATGCTAAAATTTGTAGAAACAAAGCGAGGGACTTGCAACTTGTTGCAATCACCTCCAAGGAAGTGATCATTCTTCTGCATTGTATTTACTAAATTTGTCCATGTATATTCAAACAATGCATCCTACATCATCTTGATGAGTTGAACCAAAACAGGGTTTAATTTGGAGCTAGAGCCAATGTAGAGAATGGTAGAACATGTTTCTTGGAGAGGAAGTTTTATGTCTTTGAATTGATGTAGTTGAAATTTGGCGTTGCATTGATGCCTCTCATGGATATGGCAGCCATATCATAAGCATATAAGTAGCCTCTTCTATTGTATCAAATATTCCAATCCATCGACATTACTTTGACTTAGGATCCCTAATTTCTATAGCATAATGATCCCATGAACATCTCTTAAAATCTCTATATCTTCTTGCCTCTATAGAATGTTTGAATTTCTTAGGAGTCAAGTTTAGGTGTTGAATTCCTTAGTTCTTTTCCCTAGAGTCTTGAGACTTTGATTGCTTTAGCAATTTCTCCATTTTCTCTTTGGCTTCTCTAGTCCAAGATCATAATTTCACTAGGACATATTTCCACTAAGATTATTATAGTTTTAGTTTCCTATATTTTTTATTTTAAGTTAGTTATTCATATTTTGAAAAATAAATTGCAGCTGATTGTGGCTTATGCAAACAACTAGGAGAAGACTAATGCACTACATATGAGCAATATGAGGAAACAAGAAGTCTTCTTGACTAAGATGAGCAATAAAATGAGTATGGACATTTCAAATATTAGAATAGCAAACCCCAATAGCCTGACACCATCATAAACTTGGATAGCCATTCTTTGGCTAAGGTGGATTATTATAGAATTTATAATGAGTTTGATTTGAAATACCCAATTACAAGTACTTAGCATTTCATCCACCTCATCATGCATAATCTGTGCATTTGTTGTTTTGATGTCCTCTAGAAGGTGTGTTTCAGCAAATGAACTATTTCAGCACTCATGTTAAAAACAATCAATCTAGCATAAAAGAGTGATTGCAAAACACTAATTTAATTCATAATGATTGGATTGACCTTATGAGCTATATCAAATGTATTTTGCATTTGTAGGAAAGAAGATCCAAGATTTGAAGAAATTTAAAAAATTGCATATATCTACTATAATCTATCCTTGTACTCTAAATTTTGTAAGAACATGTATCTTGTTTTTGAAAAAAATAGAGAGTTTGTAATTTCCATTGATTAACCAATAAGATTATGTCTTCTATGTTAGCTTCATATTGTAAAAATCAAAATGGGGATAGCCTTCAATTCTATATTAGGTCTTGATATATAGATATCACAAAACCCCTTTAGTCTCATTTCTTCATGGTAGCTAACTTTAAAACAATGCTCAGTTTCAATAAGTAGTTTAACCAATTTAGAGCTTATGGATTAACAATAAAATGACTTTTACAATATGAAGATGATTTGAAACTAAATGAATGAACCTTGTAAATAAAAAGAATAGCCTTGAAAGGACGAATAAGAGAGAAAAATAATCATGCATCTAGTAAATGAAGCTACAAACATAGAAGCAAACATTTAAAATAAGCCATACTCACCATTGAAAAATCTATCAATGTCTATTCCTACTCACAGACTTAACATGGCCCAAAAAAATTATTGTGAATCTCATATTTTATAAACCCTAAGGCCTAAACTAATTTTGTTATGTTTTTTCCTCTTTTTTGTTAATGGTAACTTACCTCCACACTCTTGTCCTAAAAAATGACTATGTTGTCTATTCTCTTCTCAATAGGGAGAAGTGACATAAGAAGAATATGAAAAGGATTTAAATTTTATATCTTTTTAGAAATTTTATATTAGAAAATTGTCAAAGATATACAATTTTTGTTTTCCTTATGCAAATTGCTTAAACTTATACCAAAAAATGGACGTTTCAAAATCTAAAACATGTATAATTTACAATAGAAAATAAATTGAATGGCTCTCAAATCACAAGCACCCAAAGGAAATATATAGACAAAGCAAACAAAATATATACTTCAAAATTACAATTATAGTTAGCATTAAGAATAAGTTTCTCTACTGAGCTTTAAAAAATTTGACAAGCAACAGTTAGTCTTTTGACTTGTCAAAAAGTGGTAGGTCCTAAGGAATAAATGTATGTACACCCTAATTTCAACAACAAATCAGAACTTACAAACAAGAAGACATTAGATACTCTTTATATATAGAATGGTTATTATGTTAGTTAATATGATCATATCACAACTAGGTATGTCAACAAGGTGAGTTGTTGCAACCTAGTTATCATTATATAAATTTTATTGTACATCATATAAAATGTGGTCATGGTTAGGGCCATTGGTATAAGAGATACCCCTCTTTGAAAAATACAAGTGATGCATCATTCTCTTTATTATACATTCATGTATCTATTAGTACATGTGTTTTCTAATATTTCCTAAACATTGTCAAAATATTTATAGTATTCACTACTTCTAGTCTCTAGACACTATAAAGCTCACATGGATAGGCAAGAGTAGCAGGTCCAAATGATTGAATGGGAGAAGGAAATAATGTCATGTCATTGGACAAACAAAAGAATTCTAGTCCTAAATTGGAAAAAATGGAGAGGAATGAGGAGGAGGAGCTTGCAAGGTGGTGGAGAAGATTGATAAGCTAGTTTTGGAATTTATGGAGGATTACTATGTTTAGGACTTCTTTATGTTTCCTAAAATATTTGGGTACTCTTGTGATATTGAATAATAATCAAATGCTACAATGTTCCCCCATACATATGCTTCTAAAACAATGATGCAAAGTTAAATTCTTTTTAGAGCATCAGCTAAAATATGATTCCTTGCTTCGTCAATAATTAAAATGAATGCATTGAATACCTTTAAGTACAAGGAACTAAAAATATATCACACAAACTTGTATTTAATCAACCAACTACAAAAATGACCTTGCAACTACCAATTGCAAACTTGTCCCAAAACAAAACAAAACAAATATTTGGATGAGCGTGGGCATAGGTGTAATAACAAGTGAAAGGAAAAATGTATAAGAGTATGTAAAACATGTAGAAGGGAGTAAGTGGATGATACATAGAAAGATGTGTAATGAGGTAGATAGATAGCATAAGATAATGAACTTGGTTTTTACCACTTGTCAATATATTTATATATCAAAACACTTCCCTCAAAATAAATACAAAACTAAATGAAAAATAACATATGTATATAAATTTTTCCATTACAAAGTCCAAATAATAAAAAAGAGACTCCATATAAATTTCCAAACAAGCAAGAAACATCATATCAGGATAGGTAAATAGATTCACCCCCTTCACTTCTATCTAGGTTTGCAATTTTGATTCTTAATCATATATGCTGCGTAATATTAGGCAATCACATAGCACTAATGAAATATGGCATACAAATGATCTAATTGCACATAATCTCTTAAAAATAAGATAAGGCAAGGGTCAAGGGCCAAATTCTCAATCAAATTGAGAATATATAAATGTCTTGTAGCTTGATGCCAAGTACGTTGATGCAGAGCTACCTAAGCTAAACTTAAAATACTTTCATAAGAGAACCTATTATCCTAAAGGAATCATGTTTAGACTCATCACTTCTATTGCATGACACTTAAACAAATTGCAGACTTAAATGACTATGTTGTGTCTCTTGAAATTCCTCATGTTGAAGATGAGATTGAATCACAAACATATTGCGGAGGCTTTTGTTGTTGATTAGTTGGTTAATGAAAGAAAATCATTCATTACTAGATTGAACAACTATTTATGCACAATACATGGCTGTTCTTAAATACCATCCCTAGTAATGTAGTTGAAGTTGAGTTTGTTCCTTAGACAAACAAATATTAATAGCATAGTTGATAGTAATTAGTTAATTTATGAATGGTCAAAAGCATAGTTGATCGTAATTAGTTAAAGACAAACAAATATTAATAGCATAGTTGATAGTAATTAGTTAAAGACAAACAAATATTGGTTGTTGTAATTACTTTGTAACATGGTTGAAAGAATAGTTGATAATAATTAGTTAATTAGTGAAGCTATCTTTGAATAAGATTCACACAACCTAAATGTGTTAAAATTGAAAGGCAATTTTATTTGGCCACATCAAAAGTATTTAGTACAATATTTAAAGTATTATATCAATTTAAAGATTTAATAATTTAATAATTAAAAACTATAAATAATTTATTGGTTTTATAAAACTAAAAATATATAATTATTAATACTATAAATTTTTTAATATATATAAAGAGTATAAAAAATAAAATTAAAACTAAAAACAAATCCAATGAACAAAAACAACTCTTAAGTAGATAAAAATAGAAATTCAAATAAAACTAAGGCAAACAATATAAATAAAATAAATCAATTCTTAAATAGTTAAATTATGATACTATAACAATATAGTTCTAACATATGTACAATAATATATAGACATAAAATCTAAAACTATGTGTCCTTATATTTAATTTAATAATTTTTACATTTATTATAATATCTATATTAAATCATATTTGTCAATTAATTATTGTTACTTTATTTATTTAATTAGCCTACACAATTTATGGAAGTGGTATATTTTCCCTTCCATCAAACTATAAGTGGATGAAAGGAGCTCATACATATGGTGATGACTTTGGTTCATCTCAAAAACCTATAATTGATAACCAATCAAAAGAATGAATAATCTATTATACAACAATTATTTTATGTTTTTTAAGTATGTTGATGTGGAAGCAAGAGTGATATGTGAAAGTTACAAAAAAGAGTAGAGAAGACAACTACTTTCAAATATGACCCCTTTCTAGTTTTGCCATGTTGGATGTTACTTTCATCAAACTTTAAATTTATATCATGTGGTGGATGCCATACATCAAAATAAATAAAGACATAATATATAATAATAATTAGTTGATGGGATTTATATGTGGGCATTCATGCTGGAAATTAAGTATTTATCATGTCGGATTTATTTATCATTTTTTTTCTAATCTCATTTATTTAATTTCTTCCCACCACTTATCAATAGTGGCTTGACGATCTTTCTTTACAAGTTTGTCATTATGCTAAAGTAATATTTTCCACCTGCTCATTTTTTAATTTCCACCTATTGTTGTTTACAATGGAAGAAACACTCACATCCTATTATCATGGAAAATTAGGATTATAGGTTCGAGTCTTGTAGGCCACTAATTCTCAGGCATTAAGCATGATTTGATGCAATATCTAGGTACAAATTTAGTTTTTTCTCTCTCTAAAACCTTTAATTTGACGTTCGAGGCAAAATCAATGGATGAAGTGCAAAAAAGAAAGAAAGAAAACAATGAAATCAACAAATCTATTTAAATATGATCTACATTGACAGAAGTTGAACAATTAAAACAGGATTAAGGTTTTTGAAGTTTATTTTGGGGTATGACCTTGGTTATTTGGGGATAGTATGTTTGGATTTAATGTAGGGTAAATGCTTTATCTGTAAATTCAATCAACATTTAAAGATTTTTTTAGGGGGTCTATCTTAGTTATTTAGGATTAAATTTTTTGATTGACCAAGGATTTGCTTATTATAATGAGGGGTCATTGAAGTTAGATAAAAATGGGATTGTTGAATCTGTTTATACTTTCTAGGACCTTGGCTCTATCAGGAGCTATGATTGCCAATGGAATTGTGAATGAAGATGGTGCTCTCTCTAACAAATTGAAATTGTTTAAAATGGATAATTTTGATGTGGATAGCTATGCTTAGCTCAAGTGCTAGTCCATGAATGAGAAGGTAATGGTATTCTTTTTTTTTTCTACGGTGTCTCCTTTTCATTATATAAAATTTTGGACTAATGAATTTAGTAATAATGTTGGATGATTATTGAGCTTAATTGGAGAGAGAAACTAAGCAAACCTCTTCAGAAGTCTTTTCTTTTGGTCAACTTTTACTCCTTTAATGTAAAAAGCTAGTGACATGCTTCAAATTGGCCAGTTACAAGTATATCCTTGGGGAAAATTTTCCCAACACTAAAAAAATTATTTGTTTAAGATTAGTATTAAATGTTATTTTTCCAAGTTCAAAGGCATAAATTGACTCATTACTTCTCTCAACAATTACAATTTATGAGTGATAGAATTTAAACAATAACATGACACCTTAACTAGAGTTATTATTTCTAGATATTTTAAACAAAATTATGCTTAGATGTGTGCTTGGACCATAACTTTTCTTCTTGCATCTATCCTTTTCAAAAAAATTGTCTTGTATCATCTAACACAACTACTTGTCAAATTCTATTAGTTTTTGTCTAAAAATGTTTAAGATGTCAAATGTTAGTTTGAAAGTTGTTTTCTTGCAAATGAAGATAATGGTACAACTTTAATTGTATTATTTAATGTTTTTCCAATCTATGAACTCTTTACTACTTTAAAAAGAAAGTGGCATTATAAGGTTTCTATTAGTAGCCCAATACTTTACATTCAATTTGATGTGGTATAATTGGTTGTGGTCTAATAACTTATGATTATCTCTAAGAGGTCCTACACTTGGGGCATGTAGATCACCATAACAGATGCCCATGAAAATATTTCTCTGCTTTTGTCCTCTTCCTTCTCTAGGAATGCCTTAAATGGGCACTTTATTTCCAACACTTTGTTTTGGCATGTGATGAGGTTGTTAGGTGAGGCAGCCAACTAGTCATCTTTGTTCTTTTCACAAATGTAGCCCTATTTTAAATTTCTATCTATTATTATTTCTCGTAATATAGTTTCATTGAACTTAAAAAGAAATTGGTGGTATCTTCTTGAAACATGAGCTCCATGATGACAACTTGGAGAGCTATGAGCATATTTGCAACATTACAACATGGAGAAATTCCATTAGAAAAAGAAGACAAATCCCACCCATGAAAACTATATATGTATGTTGTAATCACTATACACTAGCAATCTATACTCCATATCATAACTCTTGATCTAAATTTTTCCTAACAATATGTACTCCAAGTAGGCTTCGCGTGCCATCTCTACAATTGCATGCAGTCCACAAACCAAATATCTAAAGACAACCCCTACTCTCCCTACTTCATTACTTTAGGCATCATCCACCCTCCTCTTATCAATATTCTATTTTCCTTCCTATTCTGATGTGATGGTCTTGTATCGGTGAAAGATCATTTTTTTCCTCAATAAAGAAATGAAAGAATATTATAGACATAACTCCCTTAATAAGTTTATTTGGCTTTACCTCTACATAATGTTATACCTTTTGCTTGTATACATATTATTCACAACTTTTAAATCAGTAAGAAGATGATCTTTAGGCTTGCATCTTTTAGTAAATTAGTAAAGGTAAATCTAAATTTTTATATCTTTAAGAAAATCATTTATTTTTAGATCAATGGAGAAATTAAGTCACCCTATACATCATCAATTCATGAAGAAAGAAAGCAAGATAATTAATTAAACTCTCATTATTTTTTGCTCATCCTTTGTCATGGCCCCAAAGGCATTGTAACACACTTGGGCAAGCTCTCCATATTTTATGTGCTCGTTGTGGAGGAGATGTTCCATGGTCTCTAGCATGCCTTGTCAGTCATTCAAACCTTGCACCTCCCTCCACACAATGCTTAGCTTCCTTGCACTTGGGCAAGCTCTCCATATTTTATGTGCTCGTTGTGGAGGAGATGTTCCATGGTCTCTAGCATGCCTTGTCAGTTATTCAAACGTTGCACCTGCCTCCACACAATGCTTAGCTTCCTTGCACTGTTTCTCTTTGTTTTTATACCCTTGCGCTAGGAGTGCCCAGATAATCATTACGACTAGATTGCTCTTTAACTTGTATTCCTTCTCCACTATGGTCAACACTTGAGGTTGATTCTCTCTGTCTCTATCTCTTCGTCAATATTTTCATTGATGTTACCTATATTAATTTCATTCTCACCTATATTAATCTTATTCTCAACGTTAGTATTATTTGAAAACATTAAATGAGATTGTATTAATGTCTATGTTAAAACATATTTCTTCCTGTAATTCCTTTGTCCTACTGTAGGGACTTGTGTCTCTTGTCATGGAATGCAAATTGAGAAGAAGAGTCAATTTATGTCCTCAGATTTGATTAAAATGCTATGCAACACTTGATAAACACCTCCTTTCACAATCAAAAGCTCTACAAAGCCACTTGGTCAAGGAAACAACCACCCCTATGAGTGGACCCAAAAACAAAAGCCAAACCCCTAGCCATAATTATTTAATTTTGAGACTTTATATGAGATTAACAAGTCAATAAACTTTTGATGTTAAGTATTAAATTTTTATAGATTACTTACAACTCGAACTGAAGACTTCTTATAAAATGTGGGGCTTCTCTATTAACCTAACTACTTTCAAACTTATAAGACATTCTATATAAATTACAATAGACATAACCATTACACCTCCTTTTAGTACAAATAATTATTTATTAGATAAGAGGTAGTTGCAAGGAGGTGCTAAGAGAAGCCCTCGTTTTATTTTCAAATGGAATGATTTGGAAAAAGAAAATCTGGCTGGAGTTAAAAAGAGTGGCACATAATGTCCTCTTCCGTTCCTTTTTTTCCTTCCCGAACATTTTCCACTGAACGACAACCAAGACTGCGAGAGGAGAGCAGAGGGAGCTGGAAAGAGAAAGAGCAAAGAGCATATTTTGAAAAAAATGCAAAGACCAACGTCATGGGGTGATTGATTATTACCTTGCAGAGCCAAAGTTCCAAGGTCAAAAGAATGCACTATCTTCCGTCTCCATCCATTTTTTTCTCTTTCTTCTGTAAATTCTGACGAGAGGGATAAGGAAGAAAATTCTGTCTGACGAGAGGAAGAAAAATTCTGACGTGAGGGATGAGGTTTGTGGGTGCCTGCAAGTAATGCTGGCCTTCAGATCTGCAAATCTCTGCGTTGTAAAAGCGACTGGTCTGGATGGGAATTTAGAACAATATCCTGGTGGCCATTTGTCGTTGGATTGAATAATGGCCCTCATGTTTGGCCATCATTATCGCCGACGAAGTGCAGTAAATTTATAAATGCAATCCGTATTGGGATGATGTCATGCCTGACGCCTTACTCCTTAGATGGACCACGTTTTCTTTTATATACGATTTTCTACGCTCCGGTCTCAATCTCGTGTGCATTTCAAATTAATTGTAAGAGTTGGAGATCATATGGTACAGATAATTAATTGATTTTTTTCTTTCTGCTGAACTCTGCCAGCCATAAGTCTAAATCTTTAAGTCAATTGAGTTATACAAAATTATGGCACACAATTGGTTAGTAGGTACAAATCAGATAAATAATTTCGAATGCAATAGTATCTGCACTTGCAATTTTAGGGTGCAAGGGATTTGCCTATAGGAAGTTCAAGGGAACGTTAAGAAGATTGCAAGGAATAGAAGGAATAGAAGGAATCAATGTGATGAATGCCTAAAATACTTGTTTGTTAAATACTTTTGTAGGGAGTTCACCGATAGGAAGTTCAAGGGAACGTTAAGATGATTGGGAGGAATTGAAGGAATAGGAGGAATCAATGTGATGAATGCATAAAATACTTGTTTATTAAATACTTTTGCGACGAGTTCATCCCCAGATGAGAGAATTTCTCTTATAATTATGGAGAAAGATATTTTTATGTTATTAAAATAAATAAATATTTTATTTTTTATTATTTTCAATTTTTTTAATTATAAATTTAATTTTTAATTATATTGACATTCACTAAAGAAGCTCAAAATATACGTTCTTTTCTTTTTTGAGGGGCGTGAACTAATGGAGCTCAAATAATAAGGCATGGATTCAGTTAATGTCTAGAATCCACACTTGAGAAGATGGGGGCAAACATGTGAAATACATAATTTGCCACCAATTTAGTACTATGTGTCATGTTGTAACCATGCATATGACACACAATTTCAAGTGCGTTATCAACCCCTTAACTATTATATATACCCCTCCATTTTCTTACACCATATGTAATAAGGTTTGGGCATAAATCTTTGTGCTTAAAATAGTAGACTGTAATTTTTCTCATGAAACAGAAAATGCCAGGAGTTGCCTTGGGAGACAAAATTCCTAATGTGGAGACAGACTCCACTCATGGCCACATTAGGCTCTATGACTACATTTGGGACAACTAGGCCATTATCTTCTCACACCTTGGTCAGTTCTCAATACTCTTCAATATATCATTTTGTTTCTATGTTTTTGTTTTAATTATGTCTTCATTCTTTTTTTGGGTTAGTTGATTTTACACCAGTCTGTACTACCAAGCTTGGAAGGATTGCGAACTACATTGGTGAATTTGAGAAGCATGGAGTGAAGCTTTTGGGCTTTTCCTCTAATGAGGTGGATTCACATAGAGCATGGCTGCCTGATGTTGAAACATGTTCTCCTGGAAGTAAGATTACATACCCAATATTGGTTGATCCCAATGGAGAGATTATGGTGAAGCTTAATATGTTGGATCCAAAACATTTTAAAAGGCAGTAATGGGGTTTCAATTTTTCTATGCTTAATGAAATTGCAGCAAACAAATTTTAGTTTTTGTGTTAGAAAAACAAAGAACTAATGCAAATACCTTTTAAAAAAAAGATTTCCTCCATGACCTTGGATCAATTCTTGGAAGGCGATTCTTTTTTTTCTGTTCGCGCTCCCCTTCAACTCACCTCAAATCTTGCAATTTGATATGCTCACCTGAGTTATTTGCTTTCAACCATTTTCAGAGTATCCAATGGGGGACATTTCAACAACATGAGACTTTTTATGACATGAGTTTTTCCCTAGCGTGAGAAAAACCGACGAGTTTAGAAAATTTCCTAGTGAGACAACTTTCCAGTTAAGTGAAAGCCCACTTATAAAAAGCCTATTGGCTAAATAAAAAAAAAATAAAGAATTTAATCATCTTAATTCTATGTTTGCATCTTAACAAAGAATTCTCTTGAAAACACTATAAAAATACCTAAAACATATGGGGTGACAAAAATGGACAAATGGGTCCATAAATATTTTAGAGAAGAGGTTGTGACATTAATAATCGGTCAATGCATTCATTAGTAAGTGGTGATGCTAAAGTTTTTAAATGAGATTTAAAATTTTGTTTTTTCCAAAATTATAAACTCAACAAATTGATGGTGAATATTAATCTTGGTAGGTAGTACATAGAAGCTCTCCGTGTAGTGGGAAAGACAACAAAATTGAGTTGTTCCTAAAACTACACTTAGAGAATTTGTAAGAATTTTTCTAAGCATTGATCTTCCTTTCAGGTCACCACTATACGAAATATCCGACCCAAAAGATTGAGTTTCTTTGTTTGGTCATGGTGATTGAGAATAAAATAATTGTTAGTATCAAATTAGGCATTTGTGTTTCTATGTAATGGAGCAATGACACACATAAAATAGGAGGGAAGTCACCTAGGCCATGAGCCTTGGAACTCTTATCATGTGCAACCTCTTAACAGTACTCACAAACATCCTTTAGCAGACATTTGATGATAAAACCTAGTCAAATATTCAGAATGAGAAGACTCATTTAATAGAAATTTTGTATTAATAAAAATACAAACACATTCTATAAACTTACTCCCAAGGCATATCTCCCACAAGCATACGATCTCCTTCATCATCCTCATAAACAAGAATGAAGCCTCTTTCAGTCCACAAAGATGGTTTGTTATTTTTAGACGAGGGGTTTGCATAAGTTTTATAGGTATAATTAATGTATTGTACAACTATGGGAGGTTGCAGGAAATATTGCAGAGGGGTGTGGTATTAGGCATTGTCTATTGTTCACTTTATTTACAAAATGTTAGATCTTGAAGAATTCATTAACTCAAATAGATAGTTTTCTTTTGAAATCTGCTATCATGACTTATACAAACACTAGATTCATATGGCCTTAGGTAACAATCCAATATGTTTGAAAAAATAAGGTGTTTTTAAGATTTTCAATTGAAAAACAATTGAAATAGGGGATAAGAAAATTAATTCAATTCTATGTTTGACTTTACTAACTATATTTATATAATAGTCTAATAAATGTAAGGTTTTTATGCTTATTTAAGTAATAATATTTTTTTTAAGTGTAAGGTTGAGATTTGCTTGATGGTAGTTCTTTGAATCTCCACCATCAATTTATGTAATTCCTCCAGTGCTCCTCACTAAGGGAATGCCTATTAGCATAAATATATACATTGTATATAATTTTATTAACTAAAATTAGGCTTAATGAATATTAATGCAATGTAATCTAATTGACTTAATTTAAAGTTGTGACAGATTATGTAATAGAATTTAGAAAACTTGAAATAAGTAGAAATGAAAATACTTAGTTATATTTTGGTGGTGGATAGATGGAGTCCATTGTTTTGATAATAAATTTTAAATTGTAACTCAAAATTATGATTTCCTACATGCACTAGAAGCATATCAATGAAATATAAACTAGGTTACTCTAAAAATTTGGCTAGATTGGATTCATGAGTACAAAAATGAACCTTGTGTGGGGAATTGAACCCGTACCCATAGAAATGAACTAGTTGAAAATTGACTATTAGAATTTTCTTACCTCGATCTCTAGATATTTGGGTCTAGTCAGAATTCAAGGTGTTTACAAACACTTTTAGGGAATATATTCAATTGCAAGGGTCATGTTCTCCTCAATTAGACCCTTAGTTAGATCGATTCAATGAAGATGAACCAAGATCAAGGATAACAAGAAAGTGTACAAAAGACCTAGGATGATGTGATGCTTTGATAATGTTGCTAGAATGCTCTCATAAATGTTCCATAACAATTCCTTTTGATAACTCTAGAATCTTCCTAGATGATTTCAAAGTGAATGGATGATTGCCTTTAAATACAAAATAGCACACAAATCAACACAAATGTGCACTAGGTTAGCTCACGATGACTGGTGAAATGGTTGACAATGTTTAAATATAAATTTTGAATTTTAAAAGTTCAAGATTCAGATCTGTGAATGTAGAAGTGACCTAGGTCAAGTTTGCACCTATAAATATGATCCTTGCTGGTGAATGGTAGGTCTAAGGATTGAGAACAAAATTCTAAGGATTGGTGATAAGGGGATTATGATGTGGTGAAGTCATGAGCCAAATTCACACAAGAATATGCCACTTGTAAGATAGATATTACATTTAGGACACTATAATCAAAGTGGGCCCAAAACATAAGGGAAAAGGTCATGTTTATGCAATTTTAGCATTACATTTTGACTGCACTTTGATGTGCATGCAAACTACTAGGTGGATGCATATCAAAGTAAAATAAGTAGTCAACATTTAAATTAAATATTTTTTAGACACTAATAGGAAACCTAATTGTGTAAAGTAATAAATCTTTCTTCAATTCTTCTTACAATAAGTACTCTATAGAAATTGGTAAAGCAAAACAAAAAAAGAAAACAACGAGTAGCATTTGTCAAGAATTTAAAAATGAGTATAATTACAAATTATTTTAAAATAAACTATCCTTAAAACTAGTAAAATTAAATAGTAGAAGGGTAAGTGATTCTACCTATTATGAAAAGTGATAAATGCTCTGATTATGTGGAAGATTTTAATCTAATAAAGATGGATTGATAAAAACTAGCCTAGACATGGGAATCAATGTGATCCAATAATTTCAAAACATAACTCACAAAAAGGAAGGTTAGTTCAACATATGTGCCCTCTCCAATTAGCAGCATACAAAAGATGCAAAGAATTAGAGGAGAGGAGAATAAATATAAGCATAATAAAGCACATGTAAAAATAGTAAATGATACCATCATATCATAAGCATGTAAATACATAAATAGGTGATGATAATTCAAAAGCATGTGTAAGAAGTAAAATGTAAGATGCCCCCCCAATGCTTTGCCCCCAGTAAAGGCAAGTGATAAGGTAAGATGGTCCTAAAGGCTAGACAACCACAAATAGCATGTAAAAGATATGAGCATAATAAGGATCATAAACATGGAATCCTAGGCATGATAAGGATCATTAACATGGAATCATAAGATATAAACATCAAAAAATCATGTAACATGGGAACATACTAGCAAATACACAACAGTTGGGTTGGTAAATGTATAACATAAGAAGCATATGAACATAGAAACATACAACATTGAAAGGAAACATGTGAATACATAAGTGGCAAACATGGATCATAGGAGTACATAAGACTTAAACAAAGCATAGGAGACACACATGGAACATTGGAAAGCCTAGGAGCTAAACATAGAAGAGTGAATAGGAAAGATGGCCCCAAGTGGAGAAATAAAGCATAAAGCATATAATATAGAAGGTGAAATGAGATTGGAAGATGCCCAATAAGCATTGCATAGAAAAAGGCCAAAGTGTAAGGTCCCACAATTTAAATGACATAATAAACAAGGAGGATCACAACATACATGGCATAAGAAAAAGTCCAAAATGTAACAACCAAGGTATATTTTTACAACTGGTCCCCCAAAATGTTCTATAGAAATCCTAGATAATTCCCTATGTAGAGGCATAATCTCTATGACAATTTTTTTTTAAAGTGACTTGAAGTGATAAAGTGGGCACCTTATATGATTATATTATGTTTTTCTTTTTGTATTTGACCTACAACACCAAAAACCTATAGGGTACTCTACAAAGGAAAAAATTAAATGAGAGTCTGCCTTAGTCCCTATTATGAGATTTCCATTAAAATTCACTTAGAAAATAAGAAGGAAAATAATACTTTAAAAGATCTATGCTAATAAGTTAAGCTAATTTAAAGCATAAAAATCAAAAACCTAATGAGTAATGATAGAGGAACAAGGAAAAAAAGGTCAAGGCAATGAGATGGGAAGATGAATAGAACACACTAAATGGGAACAAGATAAAAGGTAATTGATATAGGTGGAAAATGACTAAAATAATAAGTAGAAAACGTTGAAATATAGAAAATTTTGTACGGTTTGAAAATAAATTGGGAAAGAAATAGAAAACAAGGTAATCTAGGGTTTGGAAGACAAAGAAATCAATGATAACTTTAAGAAAAGACCCCTAAAAAAGTTATAAAATCCTGGCGAATCCTAGCTAAGTGCTTTAATTTTCCTGGTGAATCTTTTTTTTTTAATATTAATTTTCCTGACGAATCTATGCACATTACTAAAAAAAATATAAAATCATGGCGAATCCTAGTGAATACTCGCTAAAAAAAAAAGCCGAATCATAGCAAATAATGACTAAAGAAATTAATTATAATGGCGAATCCTTCCTTTAAAAATTTGCATATTTGGTCAACCCCATATATTCTTTTTTTTTTTCTTTAATTTTGAAGTGGGGGCTAGAGCCAATTTTATAAACCTAATAATTATCACTAGATTATCGTTTTCTCACCTAAGGATGGTTTGGTTTGCATCCTAAAAAAATTTTATATCGACTAAGGTTTAATGAGTTTCGACCAAGAAAATTTAACCATAGGTACTCTTCCTACAAAAAGGATGTCTCACATAGGGTCTAAACATTTAAGAAATAAATAAAATTTAAATGAAATTTTTAGCTAATAGATAAATTTATAATTAAATTCTAAAATTCAACCCTTTTCCCTAATTAAAATGATAAACTAAGTCAAATAAAATAATAATAATTAAAAATTCATTACACTAACCTTAAAAGAATAAAGCCAATAAACTATAAGTCCCTTTCATGTTTAAAATACAATAAATATTTAAAATTGAATTATACATGAAATAATAAAATATAAATATGAAGATTATACTAAGTAAACATATATTTCTAACTCTAAAACAAATACTACTATCGGTGCAACTATTTTAAAACAAATAAAAAAGCATGCTACTCCACTAAAGGTGAAGTCAACTACATTTATGAGCTAATTATGCAAGTTCTATTATATTTAAAACTTGCTAGAATAATTAAATATTGCATAAATATTTGTGTTCCTACCTAACCCTTTCAATTTCTCATAATCATTTTGCTATGAAGTTTTATTTTCATGAGAGAAGGAGGTTATGCAAGTGGAAGGCAATTTCTATTGATCTCATTTTTTTACAAATCTCATTTGGGTTTACTTCTTTCTTCCTATTCTTTAATTCTTTTCATTTTATTGTCCTTGTTCTTCAGCTAACCTCTATAGGTCTTTGCTTTGCTTATAGGGTAAAAAATATCATCCACAGATTTGATAATTATATTACAACTAGAGGGTTTTATTATTTTGGGTTGCATGCAGAGGTTTTTCAGAGATTGTATAGGGTTTTATTATTTTGAATTGCATGCAGAGGTTTTTCAAAGATTGTACAGGGTTTTATTATTTTGGGTTGCATGCAGAGGTTTTTTAGAGATTGTATTTTTCAGAAGGGAAAAAAAGAATAAATCCTTTGTTTATTTTCTTTTGTAACTCATATTTTTCTTCCATGAAATAAAAGAATGAATGCTTCTAGAAAATATTTATCTCAAAATATTCAGTCAAGCTAAGCACAAATACACTATTAGGAATGAAATTGAAAACACAAAAACATAGAAATTAAGAATTTTAAAAATATCACATTAAAAATTAAACTAAAAAGGGAGTATAAGAAAATTCCATGCCTTTTAAATCTTGATTTCACGGCTATTGTTTAATTCCAGGAGACAAAGAGCACATGCCTTTCAAAAGAATTGTTGAGCCTCGGAATTAATTTTGGGCCACATGATTAGATCTAATCATGTGGCCCAAAATCAATTCTGAGGCTCAGCAAGCCTTTTGAAAGACATGTGCTCTTTGTCTCCTGAAATTAAAGAGTAGCCATCAGATCAAAACTATAATCAACAGTAATGAATAAAACTGTATTAAAAATAAAAACAACCCTAAAGTACATGATAATTTATTAGTAATGGTGATATTGCCCAAGAGTAATGGCCAAATATATTATTAATGGTGAAATGATGAAAATTTTTAATTATATTATAAATTGCTAGCTAATCGGCTCTAATGACACATCATTTACTTGGTGAAATAGTTCAACTTATTAGTTTAAAAAACTAAAGCTTAGGTGAATTAACTAAGACTAAATTAATTTTTTGTAAAAATGGGGTGATTTAGTCGGCTTCATAGCTTGAACTATTCACCATTTTTGGTGGCTCTAATTTCAACTATTCGCCAATTAATGAAGATTCACCACTAAAAAAATCCGTGAAAGAAAGGGTGAGACATAGAAGATGAGTCAAATGGAAAAATGACAAAGGGAAACTAATGTGGATGGGAGGAGGAATGAAATAAGGGGTGGAAAATAGTATATTGGGAAAATTTTGATGGAAATCAAAAGGAAATTAGGAGGAATATGGGAATTAGGGAAAACTATGGCTTAGAACTTAGGGGGAAGGAGAGGATGGGATATGGAAAAGGGGTATCAAATGCATATAAAACTTAGGTAAAATGGATGAGATGGAATGAGGAAAGGTAGTGGAAGGATAAATTGCATGTTATATATAAATTATATGAAAACCTAATTAAATTAGAAGAGGGAAAGTGCTCACCTAGTGAAAAACAAAGAAAACAACCACCTAGTGATGAAGAATCACTTGCAACAATGTCCAAGGACCTCCAAAAAAATATTATAGAGCTTAGGATGATATCTATGATTCCCTTGTACTATTACAAGTAGTTTCAAACCCATTCCTTTTTAAGAAAAAGAACTAAAAATAGCATGAACAAGAGGAAATTTTACAATTCATGTGTTTAAATGAGGGAGAGGGAGGCCTTATTTATAGATTTTTAGTGATCGGTTGGATATAAAATGTAGTGGGTTAGAACCACCAATGTTTAATTCATTAAGCCAATTTAATTTTTGAGGTGGGAAAGTGAAAATACATTATCTCCACTTATTGAATGCGATGTTGCAAGCTTGTCGAGATGAGCCCTAGGAGGTTCAATTTTTTAGGAGAATCTAATATCAAAGGTGACCATCTAAGGTTGATGGTTATAGGTCATGAAAAGATACATGATGTAAGATTTTGGGAGGAAAAGAGGACAATTAAACATAGGTTAACGGATAATCTAACTACATTTCATGACTTAATTTCAAAGAGGACGATGGGGTAAATTGTAATTAAAATGAGGGAAAGAGAGGCATGACGAAGGAGAAAAGGTAACTAATGAGAGAAATAAATAAATGATGAGGGAAAATTAAATAATGATGAGGCTCAAAAGGGGAAGAGGGTCAAAATAAAGGATAGGGAGGGCTTAGGAAAGGGGTGAAAAGAAGGCCAAAACAAACTAAATAACAAAGGGGCTAAAATAGGCACAAAACATAATTAGCCGATAGGCTTTATATGTGAGCATTATAGTGCTTGAAATTGTCTCATGCCGGAAAAAAAACAAAAATTCACGCCGGGAAATCTTCTAAACTCGTCGGTTGTTCCTATTGGCGTATTCCTTGAACCTCCTATGGGTGCAAGTACTAGTAATAGAATTGTAAAGTGACGCAGGAGTATGGACTTCTTGGGGTCTTTTCATTGCATTTGTTTTGTTTTTGGGTCATTGTACCCAAGTTTTGGTGTGATAAGTTGTCAAGTCATCTTTTGTTGTGCTTTAAGAAGTCGTGGGATGCTTAGTCTTTGTGGTCATGTAGCCTTGGGGCTTGGAACGAAGTTTCCCGCCAAAACAAGCTTTTGAAAATTTGAAATAATAGAGTGGATCTTTCATTTGTGAAATCATCTTATGCAAAGTCTACAAAGTATCCGCCAAGGCAGAAGGTTGAAAAGCCTTTAGGCCACCAAAACTAGAGATGTTGGTATCACTTCCACCGAACTCCACAAGAAGAGGCAGTTAGGGATCCTTGGAGAATTAGCTCCACGGTTTTGAACTTCTTGGGACAGTCTTATTTGAAAAAAGAGTGATCTGTTCATCGGTGGTGAACTGCTTGGACAATTTTGTTTTGAGGAAGATGCTCTGTCATTGGGAAAAGACTGAAACTGGAGTTTGAAAAGGAGTAAGAAGAACACAGAGACACTATGAAGGGCAGTCTACAATGAGATAGAAGAGATGACAGCATGGAACAGTAAGAAGAAATAGTAGAGGGAAACGCCAAGCATTAGTTTCAAAGATTGTGAAGGGTGCGGGGAGTTTGAGGAAAACGCATCTCTCCTTGAGATTTGCATATAAAACCTTCCACGAGGGTCTGAAGTGTAACATTTGTCATTCCATTGTCTTCAGACAATAAGGTCGAGGCATTCAATTTCAATAAAGAAACAGTTAGGGTATAGTGTTTATCTCCAGATAGCAGAGATATTAAGAGTTTACCCCTGTGTAAAGCCTTTTAAACCAATGTTTATCTTTATTTAGAAGGTATACTCTATGTATAACCACTATTACAAAATTGTTCTTACGATAGAAAGAAGCCAAATCTGGAATATAACCATTGATAGAACTGTTTTAAAGGTAGAAAGATCTCAAATCTAGAGTGTATCGGTTCCTCAATGTACCCATACCAGACCTTCATGCGTTTTTAACTTGTTTCCAATTATCTTTTTGTGTGCAAGAGTCTCAACAATAGACTGTTAGCTCTATAAATTGGTGAATACCTCTGTTTGAGCATGTAGAGAATCATAAAAATGGACCGTATCAATATATTTCATTAAGGAAAGCCTGTGGATTCATAGAGAGACAGTGGTAGGGTTCGGTTATACAATTTGCACCAACAATTGGCATGAGATTTGAGTGTAGTGTAGGATAGAGAGTTTTAAATTGTGTTAAGTAGAAGGCAGACCATTTTTTGGTCTTGAGAAAATCCCCATCTCTTGTGTTTATCACAATTGGAAGACTGTATCCTAGATAGTCTAGTGAGTCCAAGCCATCTTGAATCCTCTGTCATCAAATTTTGGTATCAGAGCTAGGCTAGGAGCCCCAAGCACCTGAAGTGTGTCTTAAGGGGGGTGTTAGAAATAAGCCACACTTGGACCAATGATGGACTAGCCACAAGGGGCCAATAGCTCAGTTGGTAGAGCACTCCAGCAGCAAATGGAAGGTCCTAGGTTCAACTCCTAGCTCGTCCATGAAAATTTTAACATGGTAGGTTGCGGGGAGTTCGAGGAAAGCATATCTCTCCTTGAGATTTGCATATAAAACCCTCCACGAAGGTATGAAGTGTAACATTTGTCATTCCATTGTCTTTAGATGCCCAATAAGGTCGAGGCATTTTCAATAAAGAAACAGTTTGGGTATAGTGTTTATCTCTAGATAGAAGAGATATTAAGAGTTTACCCCTATGTAAATCCTTTTAAACCAATGTTTATCTTTATTTAGAAGGTATACTCTATTTATAACCACTGTCACAACATTCTTACGACAGAAAGAATCCAAATTTGGAATATAACCATTGATAGAACTATTTTAAAGGTAGAAAGAACTCAAATCTGGAGTGTATTGGGTCCTCAATGTACCCATACTAGATTGTCCTTTGTTTTTAACCTATTTCCAATGATCTTTTTGTGTGCAAGAGTCTAAACAATAGACTGTTATCTCTATAAACTAGTGAATACCTCTGTTTGAGCACATAGAGAGTCCTAAAACTGGACTGTATCAATATATTTCATTAAGGAAAGCCTGTGGATTCATAGAGAGATAGTGGTAGGGTTTTGTTATACAATTTGCACCAACAATAGGCATGAGATTTGATTGTAATGTAGGATAGGGAGTTTTAAATTGTGTTAAGTAGAAGGCAGGCCATTTTTTTTGGTCTTGAGACAATCCCTATCTCTTGTGTTTATCAGAGTTGGAAGATTGTATCCATAGATAGTCTAGTGGGTCCAAGCCATCTTGAATCCTCTGCCATCAAATTTTGGTATCAGAGCTAGGAAGAGATTGGGCCAGAGAAGATTGGGAAAAATGCCACCCAGAAGAGTATCGAGAGGAGGTGTCATAGGAGGTTCTAGAAGAGGCATAGATGAAGGGTTTCTTGAATTGTTTCAAAACCTTACGACAAGGAAGGATGCCATGGAGTAGGCATAGAGGAGAGGAATACCTGCTGGAGATGTTAGTGATAACGAAGAAGAGGATCAACAAGCCATGGAAGAGGTGGTTCAAGAAGAACCTAATGGAGTTGAAATGAGATTATTGAGAGCAGTCATGGGTGTTGGAGCCAAGCCAAGGATAGAAGTTCCCACCTATTCAGGAAGACTCAATGGAGATGAACTCATTGATTGGATCAATGAGCTTGATAAGTTCTTTGAGTACAAAGAAGTGGCAGAGGAGAAAAGAGTCAAGTGTTCCTATACAAGACTCAAAAGCCACGTTGCTATGTGGTGGGATTATGTTCAGTTGGAAAGAAGAAAGAAGAACAAGGAGAAGATAACTTCTTGGGATAGAATGGTTGCCAAACTGAAAGCTAAATTCCTTTCAAGAGACTATCAAACTAACCTATTCAAAAAGTTACAAAATCTGAAGCAAAAAGGGATGAGTGTGAAGGAATATATAGAGGAGTTCTATAAATTGGTAATCAGATCAAGTCATAGTGAAGAAGATATGGAGAAGGTTGCTAGGTACCTTAATGGATTAAGATACAGTTTGCAAGATGAATTGAGTCTTTTGTCCCCTAGATCTCTTGAGGAAGCCTATCAGTTTTCCATTAAGGTAGAGGAGAAGCTTATGAGAAGGAAAAACCAGCAAGGAAGAGGATCTAAAGGAAGAGGAAAACACATTAGTAGAGGACAACAGCACCACCAAGGTGGAGAGGCAAGCACTTACAGTGGGAAAACCAGTCCGGAAGGAGGAGGTTTCCAAAACAGAGGAGGGAGACCATTTGAAAGAGGAGGTTACCAAGGAATAGGAAGAGGTTTCTCTGGAAAGTGTTTTAGGTGTAACAAGTATTCAGGCCACAAAGGTTGGGAGTGTCTTGAATTCCCACGAGAAGGTCACACAAGGCCTAAGAGAAACTTAATCAAATTGTGCAATTAGACCAAGAGAGTGTGGGATCACCTTCTCATCACTTACAAGAACCTAAGACAAGAGAGTCTTTTCTGTTCAAGAGAGTATTGTTGAAGCCACCAAAGGAGAGTCAAGAACCTATGCAAAGGAGAGCCTTATTCAAGAGCAATTGCAAGGCTAAAGGTAAGTGTTGCAAACTTATTATTGATAGCGGTAGTACTGATAATCTTGTGGCTATTGAAATGGTAGACAAACTAGGCCTTACTAGGATTAAACATCCTAACCCTTATCAAGTTTCTTGGTTGCAAAAGGGGCATCATTTATTGGTAGATGAGTAAGCCTTAGTAGAATTCCAAATAGGCAGCTATAAGGACACTGTCATGTATGATATTATGCCTATGGATGTTTGTCATGTGCTTCCTGGGATAAATGCAAGGAGATGGGGGACCAAAAAGTCACCACCATCTCCAAAATTAAAGGAAAATGCGAGCGCATTATAACGCGCTCGCATTTTGCTTTACATAAAAGAAAAAAAAAATGCTTTTCTACTCATTCTCCCATGACCACACAACAGCAAAGAAGAAAGGCAAAGCACGATCGCTTTGAAGAAAAGGCTATTTAACCAAGTGCAATAGAGAAAACAACAAATTCACAATGCCACCTCGCCACCAAAGACATTGTCGTGCAAATTTGGAGGCTCCAACACAGGAAGAAGGTAGAGTTTGACTCTCTTTTGTTAGTTTGAGAACAATTTTTGGGTTTTGCAATGTTTGATTTGTTTTTATATTGCATTTACAATTATTGGAGAAAGAGAAAACCTAAATCCAGCTAAGGAGGGTGAAAACAACCCCCAAAACCCTCCAAACCCTCAAAACCCACGTTCACCTCCTTCTCATGAATAAGAAGATAATCCATGGGTGTTCAAATGTCTATCCACTTATTATACTACATTTATGTCAAATGGATTTTGTAAAGGGAATCATGCTCAATCATGTTGGAAGGTAAACAATGCCACGATGGCTCTCTTATCTTCAAATTCTACAATTAATAATTCTTTATCTCCCCACTTTGACAAATCATTCTATTCAATTCCCTCATCTATTTGGTCAATTGCCAAATTTGACAACCTATCAGCAAGTTTATTAGCTTTACAGTAGCAATGACCACATTCAAAATATTCAAATCTTTGTAACAATTGCTAGGCAGTTTGAAGAATATTCCTCAACTTCCAAGTCAATTTTCTCCTTTGTGAGGGAGAAATTTGAAGAATATTCCTCAACTTCCAAGTAGTGTTTTGAAGGTGACAATTAATAATTGTCTATCTTTGTCCCTTAAGACACATCCTACACCTGAGAGCCCAGGATTCATGTGAGAGGACCCATCAAAATTGCTTTTAACAAGGGATGTAAGAGGAGATTTATGCATTTTACCAAAGAATAATTAGGTTTAGTCATATTGGCTTTAACTAATCCATGTATGGGAGGCGGTTTTAGGAGTGGCCAAGATTTCTATATTTCATTGCCCCAACTTGAGAATTTGTTAAAGATTAGTGCCTTATTAAATACATAAGACATTACCATTTTAGATATTGAGGTTTCCAATTTATTTATAACCACTTCGACTAGAGAGAAAGATATTTTAAAAATCATATAATTGTGTTCCCTCCACAAGTGCCAAATTAGGAGTGACAAGATAAATTTCCAAATACAAGCATAGGTTGAGTCCTTATACAAGATGGGTTGGCTCAAAAGTAGTGAAATAGAGTATTAAGGAAAACTACTTCTAGATGAAGCTTGTTACAAACCCACTTTCTAACACTTTCAATACTAAAAACACAATTGAGCAAAAGATGATCTATATCCTCTAGTTCCTCCTCACATGTCATAAACATTTAAATGAAGTAGTAATCCCCATTTCTTCCAACCTTTTACGTGTAAGGATCTTGTTATGAAGAGCTAACCATGCAGAGGAACCCACTTTGGGAAGGCAAGCATTGTCCCAACAAAGAGAAGATGGTGGCTAGTTTATTGTGTTATGGGAGTAGGTCAAACCTTGATATCCCTACTTGAGCTAATTGTTATTTGAATGTCTTGGTCAACTTTTATGTATCTAGAATTTGTATTGTATGGAACATATTGTAATTGTATAAGAGTGGATTGTGATAGTAATCAAACATCAATGTACAAATGATTTTAATAAATGATGATGCAATTAGCAATGTCCATAGCACAACAAATAAACAATTCTATGATTTATTTTAATTTGTAAGAATAATGCATTTTTTAGGTACCTTATTACATAATGTATCATGAAAAAATTATAGTGTTATTGGAAATATAAATGACTTAAAAAGATAATTATAAATTTATCATATTTATTATGACATTATTGAGTATGTTTAGAAATAATAATATTTGTTGGTAAATTAAAATACCTTTAAAGTTGCTTCTTTCTTATAAGCTCATTGAAAACCTTAAAACACTATAATTTTATCTTGTTTAATGATTTATTATCTTTTATCTTTTTATCTTATCAGTTGTTTTCCTATACAATTTTATCAAGAAAGTTCATGAATTACAAATGCACTTTAGTTGGAAGGAGACCATGATTATAAAGATTGTCATCAACAATGAAAATGGGCTTTGTAGAAGTAATCAAAAAAATCTTATGCATATTTTGTTTTGTCGTAGAGATAATTTCATCTAATAAAACAACGTTACAAATCTTCGACTTTTTTATATATGGAGGAATCAATAGTAGACGAGGCCCCATTTGCAAGGTCCTAATAATGCAACCCCTATAACCTCTAGCCACATGAGCTACCCTTGCTCATGCAATAGGTGAAAGTAGGGATTCGAACCTACAACCATTATCCTTATCTTTCAACGACTTAACCGTCTAGTCTTAGAAATTTTCTTCATCATCATTAATAATACTTTTTCTTATTTCTATTGCATTATTTTAGTTTTAATAGCTATAACTATATGTGTGTGTCACATCCTCAAAATTGAACCCCTTCTAGATATAAGTAAAATCCAAACGTTGAATGGTACCCACTCAAACTCATTGGCTTATTAATTTTAAAGCGCTAATTTAAAGTTATAAAGTTCAAATTCAACTATCATGTGAAGGTTTGATGGGTAGAGTTCATTGAAAGGTGCATAAATGGCATTTGAATTGGTCTTACAAATAAAAACTGTGGACCCATTAATAATGAGAAAGTAAAGTACTAGTAATAAACCGGTGCAGGATTCAAAATAGAGCCATGTTTTCAACAAAAATTGTTAATTTTATTATTAATGGTGTAGTACCTTTGAAAATTATCCAAAATGTTAAATATGAAAGAGAATTAGGAATAAGTCTATTGAGAAATGAAAATGACAATGACAAATAACCATGAGTTTAATCTCTTGTAATCTAAGATAAAAAAGACATTAGTACAAAATGATCAATAGATATAAATAATTATAATTTTGTTAGTGAATAAATATAAATATTTATAATTTTGCTGGTCAATTATTATATATTTATATTTTCAAAAATTATTATATGCATTTTTTTTTTGGGTATAAATATGTATATTTATCTGCCATTTCATTTGATATGATTCTGTGGAAGTAGACTTATCCGTGATTCTCTTTAATACCTCTGTAGATTTGGTTTCCTATGTTTTGGGCATCTGCATTAATAGCTGCCATGGAAAAATGACGATAAAGTCCAATGGTGTCGGCATCATGTTCATGTACATATAAAAAGTCTACGTCTATGGCACGTTGCTTGAATTTTCAGAGAAAAATGGCGAAGGTGTTTGAAATCTGCGCACGAGGTTTTGATGAAGCTAAATCCCCTCAAGTCAAGTCCGCCAGCACAGTTTGTTCTAGATACCCACTTGAAAACGCAATTTAACCCTTGTTTGAAAGTTTGTTCGCGAAAGATTTGACAGCCCAGAGAAGAGTATTATAAATGCTTGCACTGGAAGATAACTACAAACACTTTTAGGTTTGTTTGAAGGTCTTACTATATTATGTCTATAAAATCAGAGGGTGAGATGCAGTCATGGACAGGCAGCCTGCGGCAGGGAAGCCGGCGGCTATTCGAAAGATCCG
Organism: Cunninghamia lanceolata; assembly: GCA_027924645.1. NCBI lineage: Eukaryota > Viridiplantae > Streptophyta > Pinopsida > Cupressales > Cupressaceae > Cunninghamia > Cunninghamia lanceolata. The sequence goes on along the minus strand of BSBN01000555.1, from coordinate 6,145,571 downwards.
AGAGTGTTTTCTCAGCGGAATTGTCTTCCGCTTCAACAAATCGGCTAGATGACGAAGAGTCCCTGAAATGGGCGGCCATTGAGAAGCTGCCCACCTACGATCGCCTAAGAACTTCAATTCTTAGAGACGTTCATGGTGAGGTGAATGTATCAAATATCCAACTGGAAACTCGACAAGGAGTCCTCAATAGGCTTGTCAAAGTTGCAGAGCAGGACAACGAACGTTTTCTCCGTCGCCTGCGTAAAAGAATCGACAGGTTTGGCGAGATTTTCATTTTATCCTGGCCACACACTCTACTTAAATATCATTCATTTTAATGATTAAATAGTTAATAGATGCACCATACTTTTATTCTTCTGACATTTGTGGGATTCATTCAGAGTTGGGATTAAATTGCCCGAGGTTGAAGTACGTTACGAGCACCTGAATGTCGATGCCAATGTCCATATCGGGGGCAGAGCATTGCCGACCCTCACCAACTACGTGGCCAATATGGTGGAGGTATTATTTTTGTTATTGATATTGGATTTGAATGCTTCTGGATTTGACTGTGTTTGGGATCACACTCTATGATCCATCATCAGGATGTAGAGTTAAAGAAGAGAATGATCCGAAACGTTGATGGAAATAAACATTATGCAGTCAAAACCAGAAACATTCAAATCTATTACTATGGATTGTAAAAATCTAATGTCTTTAATTATTGATATTATTATTCATCAATTGGAAATAAGGGAATGGTGATAATGTTGAAACCTGCAATTTCAGGGGCTGTTGGAATCACTTCATTTATACAAGGGCAACAAAACAACCATGACTATTCTTCGTGACGTCAGTGGTCTAGTGAAGCCTGGCAGGTAAACCACCACTCTACTTAAATATCATCTACTTTAATGGTTGAACAGTCAATAGCAATTTTACACCTCATTCACAATAAAAAGTGGTAAATATTTGTCCTATTTTTATTGGCCAAAATTAACCTTTGACTGTTGAAGTGGATGATATTGAAGACCAACTGGTAAACCACTACCACAACCAACCGTAAACATGCTCTTTTCCGTTATTATGTGTAAAATGTTAATATTAAAATTGGAACTATGTAGGATTACACTCCTTCTTGGACCTCCTGCTTCGGGCAAGACTACGCTGCTCTTGTCTCTTGCAGGAAGACTGGATAAAACTCTCAGAGTATGCCTTCATTTCCATGCCTCTATGAATTAAAATAGCTTATTCCATTGTTATTGGAGCTCGGTGCTCACCGTAACATACTAGTGCAGGTTAGAGGATCAGTAAAATACAATGGACATAACATGAATGAGTTCGTCCCAGAGAGGACATCTGCTTACATTAGTCAGCATGATTTGCACATTGGAGAACTGACTGTAAGAGAAACCTTAGACTTCGCTGCTCGCTGCCAGGGTGTTGGCTCCAGATATGGTATTACCCGTACTAATATTAGTTTTTATTATTATTTTTTAAATGGAGTAATCAATACTTAGTGGGACCCGTGAAGCGAAGTCTTAACAGACACCACTATAATTTCTCATATGAGCTGCCCTCCATCCATGCAGATAAATCCAGGAAATCGGCTTGACCATCTACCCCTAAGGACTAATATTAGTTTTTATTATTAAATAGCAAGCGAAGTCCTAACACACACCATTATAACCTTGGTGGATATGAGCTGCCCTCCACCCATGCAGGCAAATCTAGGAAATCGTCTTGACCGTCTACCCTGAAGACTAATATTAGTTTTTATTATTAAATAGCCAGTGAAATTCTAACACACACCACTATAACCTCCATTAATATGAACTGCCCTCCACCCATGCACAAAATCGGCTTGACTCTCTACCCTTGAGGGCTAATATTAGTTTTTATTATTAAATAGCAAGCTGTCTGAAAATGAATAATGCATAATTTTTTTTCCTTTACAGATGTTTTAACTGAACTTTCCAGGCGAGAGAAAGAACAGGGTATCAAACCAGATCCGGACATTGATTTATTTATGAAGGTTTGTGAATCTATGTGAGTTTCAACGTTAATCACTTTTTCCATGAATTTTCCAAGTTGACGGGAAGGGGTGCAACATTCTTGCAGGCAACTGCAATAGAGGGACAGAAGACAAATATGATGACGGACTACATCTTGAAGGTAATTTTTCTTAGAATTATGTGGAAATTTCGCCCAAAAGTAAGTAGTTTGCACCTTACTACTTTTATCATTTGAGGTTTTGAATGGAAATGGTTGGAACAGATATTGGGGTTGGACATATGCGCAGACACCATGGTAGGAGATCAAATGCGCAGAGGTATTTCAGGTGGGCAAAAGAAGAGAGTTACAACTGGAGAGATGATCGTGGGAGCCGCAAACGCCTTGTTTATGGATGAGATTTCAACCGGCCTTGACAGCTCTACAACATATCAGATAATCAAATGTCTACGTCAATACGTGCATTTCTTCAATTCAACCATGGTAGTTTCGCTATTGCAGCCTGCCCCTGAAACATACAATCTCTTCGACGACGTCATTTTACTTTCTGAAGGTTATCTCGTTTACCATGGGCCCCGTGAATCCATTCTTGAATTCTTCGAGTCCATGGGATTTAGATGCCCTGAAAGGAAAGGCGTCGCTGATTTTTTGCAGGAGGTAAGCAACTTCATATGTAGATAAGTAGAGGTATTTTCGCAGGTGTTTTTTAATGATATTTTCTTTTAGGGTTCAATTGTGTAGTTTTTGAGTCAAACACATGACCTATATTTTATGAGTTGTGGTTCATATGAACCCATCTCCCATGTCACTATACTTAAATATCATCTACTTCAATGTTCAAACAATCAATAATAATTTTACACCTCATTCACAATAAAAAGTGTTAAATATTTGTTCTATTTTTATTGGTCAAAATTGACCTTTGACTGTTGAAGTGGATGATATTTAAGAACAGCCCTCTCATGTGAATGAATGGTCCACTTAGCACTCATTGCATCTAGGTGATGTTCACAGGGTGAAGCATCGGGACTTCCCAAGAGGTCACCCATCCGAATACTACTCCAACTCAAGCGTGCTTAATCATGGAGTTTTCCCAAGATCAAGCCCACTTAGCTTGAGTTAAGAGTAGTATTGGGATGGGTAACCTCCCAGGAAGTCCCCATACTTCACCCCTATGAACATCACCTATATGTAATGAGTGCTAAGTGGACCATTCATTCACATGAGATATGGGTTCATGTGAACCAATACTCATAAAATATAGGTCATGTTTTTGACTCAAAAACTATACAATTGAACCCTGAAATAAAATATCTCTAAATTCTAAGTTGCGGGTGTTCTTACATTATTGTTCTAACTACTCATCCCTGCATAACAGGTGACTTCGCCCATGGATCAAGAACAATATTGGGCAGATAGAAATCAAGCGTACCGTTTTGTTCCCGTCAAGGAGTTTGCGGACGCATTCCAATCATTCCACCTTGGTGCCAAAATGAGTGCAGAGCTATCAATTCCCTACGACAAAAGCAAATCTCATCCGGCTGCACTAACCACAAAGAAATTTGGTTTAAGGAAAATGGAGCTTTTTAAAGCATGTATGGATAGAGAACTTTTGCTAATGAAGAGGGGTTCCTTTGTCTATATCTTCAAATCCACTCAGGTATTTTATTAATGTTTTAATTAACTAGTTAATTTGTTCCTCATTTTCTGTTTGTACGCATGTTTACAGAGTGGAAGCATGTTTGACAGATCACCTTAATTGCTTTGATTGCGATGAGTGTGTTCTTCCGAACCAATATGCATCACAGAAATGTGAATGATGGATCGATCTACTTCGGAGCTCTCTTCTTTGGGCTAATTCAGCTGATGTTCAATGGTATGGCAGAAATATCAATGACAATTGGCAAACTCCCAGTATTTTACAAGCAGAGGGATTTCAAGTTCTATCCTGCTTGGGCTTTCTCTCTTCCAACTTGGGTTGGAAGAATTCCTCTTTCCATACTTGAGTCTGTGATATGGACTATTCTCACATACTATACCATTGGTTTTTCTCCAAGTCCTCATAGGTAAGACCTCTTAAACTTGTTAGTGCTATTTTAGATGAAAATTCAACCAAGGATTTTCATTCTCTTTCTCTTGACCAAACAAGTTTATAATTAGTTGTGCTGGTGACAGTTAAAATGGAGAAATAATTTTCTTGTTGTATTAGAAATCTATATTTCTAGAGTAGTAAATAGCTTCCTTAAAAGAAGAAAAAACAAAGGTTCTTACGAACATAAATATATTTCTTCAAGGACTAGTTTGACAAGTGAAAAGGAGAGATTGAGAAAACTGAAAAATCTAGAATTGTCTTTTAATTAACAAAGATGATATAACAATAAGATGTTTTTTATGTTTGGAATAATAAGAAGTTTTTTTTTTTTTAAATATATAAATATTTTTAAAAAATTTATATTGAAAACAATTTATATAAAAATTTTTAAATAGAGAAATAGTTTATTTAATTTTTTTTAATCGGTGAATGGGGAATTTTTAGCCTGGTCCCAAAGCAGGTAGCAGGGGTACAAAGTCCATGAGCTCAACAGTCTAATGAGGGTTTAGAACATGAAGTCATTAGCTAATGGGGGACCTCATCCCTCATTGGGGGACCTCATCCCTCATCTCCAGCATGAACGCGCTGCATTAATATGAATGGTCCAACCTGCAAGCTCAGTGGTCCATCAGGGGCACAAAGCCCACGAGCTCAACAGTCTAGCGAGGGTTTGGAACATGAAGTCATCAACTTAAATGCTAACTGCTTCAACACAAATAGTTCAAACCCATGAGCACAACGACTTGACGAGGGCACAAGGCCTACAAGCACAATAGCCCAACAGGGTGTTTGAATCTTGGTGGCAACAACCACAATGTCATGTTTTAATCAGCACACTACGACAAAATATATATAATTTTTAGAAAGAAGTAATTTTATTTAAAAACAAGAAAAATATTTTGTTTTATCTCAAATTTTTAATTACAAAATATAGATTTAAAAAATAAGTAATTTAAAGAAAGTAATTCCCATAAGGAACAATATATAACTTTTTCCTTATATACTTACATCTTATAGAAAACTAAATAAAATTTATTTGAAAATCCACACGCTTTTTATTCTCTTTCATTAATTGTGAATCCATCATGTAATTCTTAAATCTAAAATATTAAGATATAGTATTTTTAGGAGGAAAAGAGTATGTGAGCAAGGTTTGAATTTGACGGTCAATCATGTCTTGTCAAGTAAATTTTTTATGACAATTATTTGTTCAAAATTATCTTTGAAATATTGATATATTTTTTTATAAATAAAATTATATATAAATTAAATATATATTAGAATTATTCTATATAAATTTTTATGGTCTAATTAAAATTTTGATTGTATTTTACCACAAAAATGTTTAAATACGGTCATACATCTTCTATGTGAGGACAAATATTTATCACATTTTGGTGTGGATGAGGTCATACATCCTATATGAGGACAAATATTTATCACATTTTAGTGTGGATGAGGTGTAAAATTAGGATTCATTGTTTGACCATTAACGAAATAATGTTTAAGTAGAGTGTTCAAATCACTTTTTGACCCTCAACCCAGAATAATATTTAAGTAGAGTGTTCAAAAAAAGTAGAAAAAGTTAAAAATAAAAAATACATAAACATCAATTCAAAGGTTAATTTTGGTCAATAAAAATAGGACAAATATTTACAATATATTAATGTGGATGAGGTGTAAAATTACTATTCACTATTTGACCATTGCATCCAAACATTTAAGTAGAGAGTTCAAATCATTGTTTGACCATGACCCAATAATGTTTAAGTAGAATATTGAAAGTGAGGGAAAAATAAAAAATGCTTTTAAAAAAAATTGTTTTACCGTTTGGTTGATAGAAATTTCTTTTCTTCCCCGTGTTTTTCAGGATAGCTACAAGTAGTCCGCTGTTATAACTTATTTCAATAAAACTGATTCCGCTGTCTATCAACGCAGGTTTTTCCGACATTTGTTGCTGCTTTTCGTACTTTCTCAGTCTGCATTAGGGCTTTTCAGATTCATAGCCTCTCTAGGACGAAATCGAATAATGGCAAACACTTTCGGATCTTTTGCCCTCTTGATCCTTTTCGTTCTTGGGGGATTCATAATCTCCAGAAGTAGGGACTTTTTTCTCTTACAAGCTATATAATATATCTAGGAGAAAAAATGTACCAGTTACTCAACTAATGCTTTGTGATACTTTGCGGGTTGTAACAGAGGATATTAAAGGTTGGTGGATATGGGGTTACTGGATTTCTCCTCTCATGTACGCTCAAAATGGAATTGCAGTAAACGAGTTCTTAGCAAGTAGATGGCAAAAGGTCGGTAGCCTAGTTTATATTCTCATTTTATTACTTCTCCAAAACCAGTAGGAATTGCTTTTTAACCTTCTGATGTTAAACTGCACGCTGTGTTGACAGGAAACGGAAAATGTTGGCGTGAAGTTGTTGCATTCTCGTGGACTATTTTCTGATAGCTGGTGGTATTGGCTTCCTATTGGGGTGCTCATGGGATACAATGTTCTCTTTAATTTGCTATACACATTGGCATTACATTATCTTGATCGTGAGTATGAGTACCTCCAAAATATGCACATTGGCATCATTAATACCTTGCTTGTGATTGAATAGATAATAATGCCTTTGTTTATTTCATCAGCATTGGGAAAGCCTCAGGCAACAGTTTCGAAAGAGGACATGGAACATAAAAAAAAATCGACAACTGGTTTTCAAGGTAGAGTCATCCAGGAGAATGGAGTTGAGATGCAGAACATCCCAGGAGGGGTTATCAGAGAAATTCAATCTGCTGGTAAGGAGACTTACCGTCATTACAGTCAGTTATTCTTAAACATCATCCACTTTAACAGTCAAATGTCAATTTTGGCCAATAAAAATAGGACAAATAATTACTACTTTTTTGTATGGATGAGGTGTAAATTTGCTATGATTGTTTGACCATTGAAATGGATGATGTTTAAGTAGAGAGATTAGGGTCTACCATTCCATGTGAAAGAGTAGTAATGTTTATGTTATATGGTAATGTTAAATATTAGGGAGAAGCTCAAAACGACAGAGAAGTAGCGGTGTTTCAAACAGGTCTGATTCCTTTGTGACAAGCTCCCGCGAGGCTGGCAAGAAAGGGATGGTTTTGCCCTTCCAACCTTTGTCCATGGCGTTCGACCACGTCAGCTACTTCGTTGACATGCCCGCTGTATGTTGTGTTTGCCTTCCCGTTTGAATTCAATAAAATGGACAATAATTTACTATTGATTGTTTTAACTATTTGATCATTTGATTTTCAAGTAGAATGAGCTTTAATAAATTAAAATAAGTCTGTTATTTTCAAACTTTGATGCGCTAGGAAATGAAACAACAAGGAGTAGCAGAGGACCGACTTCAATTACTGCGTGAAGTGAGCGGGACATTCAGGCCAGGAGTGCTGACATGTTTGATGGGGGTGAGTGGGGCTGGGAAGACAACTTTGATGGATGTTCTTGCAGGAAGGAAAACTGGAGGCTATATCGAGGGTTCCATTACCATCTCTGGTTTTCCCAAGAAGCAACAAACTTTTGCTCGCATTTCTGGTTACTGCGAGCAAAACGATATACATTCTCCCTGCGTCACAGTCCATGAATCCCTCCTATACTCTGCTTGGCTTCGTCTCCCCAAAGAAGTCGATCGTAAAACCAGAGAGGTATATTTTATTATTCAAGAAATGAGTGGTTTTTTGTTGGACTAATCGCTACACTTCTGGGAATCGATCTTATGGACTAATCGCCACTTTGGGTCTAGGTGAAGGTGCTGGTTTGGAAAGTTCACTAATACTTGCAAGTTTTGAACTACCAGCACATTAACTCTGTTATTTTTCTGCCTTCTATATTTGATTTTCAATTGAGAGTGTTCTAAAATCGTCATGTGGTATTAGAGCCTCAACCCAGGTTCAATTTCCCTGGGTTACATCGGAGGGGGGTGTTGGACTAACTGCCACACCTTTGGGAATTGATTTTGTGGACTAACCGCCACTCTGGTCTAGTTGAAGGTGTTGGTTTAGAAAGTTCACTAATACTTACAAGTTTTGTTGTAATGGAAAACCTACATTTTTAAGTAAACATCACTATTTTGGATGGCAGTTACTGATTTATGATCACAATTTACTGCTGGATCATAAAGTATTGACATAAAAATTATATACTACATAAATTATCCTAAAAGCTTTTTGTATTGATTAATATGACACTGAAAACCTATTGTTGAACAGATGTTTGTGGACGAAGTTATGAATCTAGTAGAGCTGAACAACTTGAGAGGAGCTCTTGTGGGGCTACCTGGAATGAGAGGCTTGTCCACAGAACAGAGAAAGAGGTTGACAATTGCAGTGGAGCTGGTAGCAAATCCTTCCATAATTTTCATGGACGAGCCAACATCAGGACTCGACGCCAGAGCTGCTGCAATTGTTATGCGAACAGTTCGCAATACTGTGGACACCGGACGAACTGTTGTGTGCACCATTCATCAACCAAGCATAGATATATTCGAAGCCTTTGACGAGGTAATACTTGAAATCTCTAGTGTTAAATGTTGTAGCAAGATATGAATGTGAATGAGAATATGAATATGAATGTTCATTACAATTTGCAGCTGGTGCTAATGAAGCGTGGAGGGCAGATGATATATGTAGGACCCTTAGGTCCCCGCTCAAAAGAACTAGTTGACTATTTTGAGGCAGTTGAAGGTGTCCCCAAAATAACCCAAGGTTACAATCCAGCGACATGGATGTTGGAGTCCTCTTCTGTTGGAACCGAGCTACAACTTGGAGTTGATTTTGCAGAAATATATCGCAATTCGCGTCTGTATGAGTAAGTGATGGTGATGGTGATAACTGAATGGTTATTCTTAAATATCATCCACTTCAACAGTTAAATATCAAATAAAAGTAGGACAAATATCTACCACTTTTTATTGTGGATGAAGTGTAAAATTGACTGTTTAATCATGGATGATATTTAAGTAGAGTGTAACTGGCCTAAGTCCTACTCCTCATTAAATGTGAATTGTTGTGTTTTTGCAGGAGAAACCAAGCTCTGATAAAGGAATTGAGCGTAGCAGCTCCAGGTTCAAAGGATATATACTTTGAATCGCAGTATTCACAGTCTTTTTGGATGCAGACGTGGGCTTGCCTGTGGAAGCAGAATTGGTCATATTGGAGAAACCCAGAATACAATGCATTTCGCTTCTTTTTCACATTCATCATCGCTTTGATTTTTGGCACAATTTTCTGGAGGCTTGGTCGTAAAACGTAAGGATATGTTTCACTTTGTTTCCATTCAACTTTGAATCCCATCTACTCCATCTTCTAATTTTGAATTTATTCTAATGCAGGGGAGAGCAACAAAACGTTTCCAATGCAATGGGCTCAATGTTTGCGTCTGTAATGTTTTTAGGCGTGAACAACGCATCATCTGTTGAGCCTGTTGTAGATGTTGAAAGAACAGTCTTCTATAGAGAAAGGGCTGCAGGGATGTATTCTTCTCTCCCCTATGCCTTTGCCCAAGTAAGTCAATATTCTCATACTCATATTTTGAGTAATTAAAATTATAACACCATTCTAAAACTTCAATAGAACAATGGGAATAATAATATAGAAGGTTATTTCAAATTTAAAAAAAAAAACAAAAAAACATATAGGAAATAGTACATATTAAATATTCTCAGATGCTTACATAATTACTCTTTTACAGTGTCTAAGAAGCATCCAAATATCTGTGATTGAATATGTTCTGTTTGTTGGATTAATCGTCACACTTCTAGGAATTGATCTTGTGGACTAACTGTCACTCTGGGTCTAGGTGAAGGTGTTAGTTTGGAAAATTCACTAGCACCTGCAAATTTTGATGTAACAGCAAACCTACAAATGGTATCAGAGCCTCAACCCAGGTTCAATTCCCCTGAGTTGTGTTGCAGGGGATGTTGGACTAACCGCCACACCTCTAAGAATTGATCTGGTGGACTAACTGCCACTCTGAATCTAGGTGAAGGTGCTAGCTTGGAAAGTTATTAACACTTGTAAATTTTGATGTAACGGCAAACCTACACTATTGTTACCACTAAATTCAAAGTGTCTAATATTTAAATATTACACACTAATAAATAAAATTTCAAATAGTTGAAATACAACACTCTTTCTTACCCATATATGAATTTAGGCAGATGATGTATTATTTAACAATAAATAAAAGGAACGTTAAATCCTTATATACATTTGGTTTAAAAGTTTAATAAAAGCTGGTGGCATTTGAAATTCTTCAAGTAAATATAAATGAGGGGTGTGCAGGTGTTGATCGAAGTGCCCTACGTATTTGTTCAAGCAGTACTGTATGGAGTACTTGTGTACGCTATGATCGACTACCAATGGGAGGCAGCAAAGTTCTTCTGGTTCTTTTTCTTCATGTTCTTCACATTCCTATACTTTACGCTTTACGGGATGATGATAGCCGCTCTGACTCCCAATTCAAATATTGCTGCAATTATGTCCTCGGCTTTCTATGGAATCTGGATGCTTTTCTGTGGCTTTCTAATTCCTCGCAATGTAAGTATTATTCTTTGCCACTTGTAATGATATAATAATTGTTCTTGTTTAAATGACATAATAATTGAGTGAATGTCTGTTGGCATGGCAGAAAATTCCAGTGTGGTGGAGATGGTACTACTGGGCAGACCCCGTTGCATGGACACTCTATGGCTTGATTGCTTCACAATTTGGAGATCTGGACAATTCAATACTCAAAGCAGACGGGACTAAAGAAATACTTAAGCATTTCTTGAAGAGTTATTTTGGGTTTAGACATGACTTCTTGGGAGTTACTGCAGGCTTTGTAGTAGGATGGAGTATTCTCTTCGCCTTCGTTTTTGCCTTAGCCATCAAATATCTCAACTTCCAAAACAGATAGACATCGAAGGGGAACGACTCTAACCATGACATTTCTATATATGCGCTTATATACCAAAATGAAAAGTCTCATGTCGAAATATCTACTCCCAATCACTGCTAGAGAATAGATAAGCATGGTGTTGCTTTTGCACCACTAGATAATAGATAAGCATGGTGTTGCTTTTGCATTTACTGGAGAGTTTTTTTTGGGTAAAGGACTGATCTGCCTTTTTTCAAATGGGAAGTGACATCTACATTCTTTAGTTTAAGATTTATCTTTAGTCTTTTTTAGTTAGTTTTTTCTTCAAGTTATTGTGAGGATTAACATGAGAATATATAAAATGATATTTTTTCTATTTAAAATTTTTGTGTGTAAAGAATAGTAGAGCTCTTAGTTTATCTTTGTAAGGTTCTGTTTAATTATGGAAAATATAAAAGAGCAGAAGCTTTGTTAATTTCTATGTAAATCTTTTTTTTTTCTTTTATCTAGTATGAGAGCCAACAATGACATCTTCTTCTAGCATAAGTCTCACAAATCCTCAAATTCCTCAGTTTACTAGCAAAAATTATGAGTATTGGTCAATCACATTGAAGGCTTTATTTAGTTCTCAAGATATATAGGAGCTTGTGGAGAATGGGTTTTCCGAACTTGCAGATACAATAACATACAATGCATTATCTCAAACAAAGAAGTATGTGCTCAAAGATAACAAAAAAAGATTCCAAGTCTCTCTTCTACATCTTTCATGCAATGCATGAAAGTATTTTTCCTAGAGTTGCAATAGCAACAAAATCAAAGCAAGCATGAGACATCCTCCAAACTGCATTTCAAGGAATGGCTAAGGTAAAAAATACAAAGTTGCAAATGTTAAGAAGAGATTTTGAAAGTATGTCTATGAAAGGTTCTTAATCTGTAGATTCATTTTTTGCACAAATTATTGGCTTAATTAATTAAATTAGATCTCATAGTGAGACTCTTGAAGACAAAAGAATAGTAGAAAATATTATGAGGAGCTTACCCACAAAGTTTGTCTATTGTTGTGGCTATAGAAGAGACAAAAAAAATGTCACATTTTTTTGTAGATGAGCCTCGTGTATCTTTAATTTATCATGAGAAAAGGCTAAGTTAAGACCCCTCAAAGCCTCTTACCGCAACTATATAGATATTAATATGATTTCTATGTCTCTAAGTTCTCCTTCTCTTCTTCTCTTACATCCAAAACTCATAATACATGATTCTGATTCTCAAATTCCTACTCTAGATTATTTTTCTATAGATGAAGTTCTTGTTGAGTTCCTTCGGGTTTATGATCATATGCCTACATATCATCATGATCATGGATTTTCCTATTGTCTCAATGCACAAGCATAGTTTGGGGAATCTATCGACTTATCTAATGATGTTTCTCTATCCCCTGATAACTCTTAGGAATTTTCTCCTCCACTTGATCCTCAAGACCATAGTACTATCTTTGTTGGAGATACTATCAATGTCCTAATGGATCCTAAAGACAATGATAAAGTTATACAAATAGGAAAATGCATGTCCTCGGAAGAGCGACAAGTGCATTCAGATCTCCTGCATGAATTTATTCATTCATTTTCTTGGTCATACGAGGATATGCCTGGTATTGACCCACACATTATGGTCCATAATATCATGCTTTATCATGATGCCTAGCTAGTAAAATAGAAAATTCATAAAATGAATCCCAAGGTAGCTTTAAAGGTCGAGGCTGAGATAGAAAAGCTCTTACAAGGTAGTTTTATTCATCCTATAAACTATTCATCTTGGATTTCAAATATCATGGCAATCACTAAATCCAACAATCATCATTGAATTTGCATTGATTTTTGAGACCTTGACATAACATCCTTAAACGATGACTTTTCTCTTCCAAATATTGACATGATAGTTTACTCAACAGCCGACCATGCCTTGCTTTCTTTCATGGATGGTTTTTCAGGCGATAATCAAATTTTCATCAACCCCCAAGATTAGTACAAAACTACATTTACTTCACCTTGGAGAAATGTCTATATGTGGTCATGTAGCTTGGACTTAAGAATGTTGGTACAACTTACCAATGTGCAATGACCCTTATTTTTTTAGACTCCATTCACAATATCTTAGAAGATTATGTAGATGATATCTTGGCTAAATCTTTTTTGTGCCAAGATCACATACAAAATCTTCATTGCATCTTTGAACGTATTTGCCTCTACAACATGCAACTAAATCATTATAAGTGTGTCTTTGGTGTTGACATTGGAAAACTATTGGGATTTATAGTCTCGCATCATGGTATTGAGGTTGATAAGAAAAAGATCAACATGCTATTGTGAATATGCCGCCACCGAAGAATATCTCTAAACTCTAAAGTTTATAACGAAAGATTCAGACTATTCATCATTTTATCTCACAACTAGCAGATCACACTCTTTCATTTATAGATCTCATTAAAAAGAATGTCCATTTTGACTGGGACAAGAATTGCCAAAAGGCCTTTAATGATCTTAAGTGCTATTTAGCTAATCCTCATATTCTAATGCAACCATTACGAGATGTCATTTTCTTCTTTACAGTTATGCGTCACCTCATGCTTTGGCTAATTTATTAGCCCAACATGATGATGCAGGTAAGGAATGCATTGTGTACTATATCAGCCAAACCTTACTGGAGTACATGAGACTTGCTATTCAACATTAGAGAAATAATGTCTAGCTCGCATATTTACGATGCATCAGTTGAGACATTATCTTCTCCATGCTAAAAACACAAGTTATCATGAAGTTTGATCCAATTAAGCATCTCTTCTCCAAAACAAACTTATCTAGTTGCATAGCTAAATGGGTAATGTTGCTAACTAAGTTTGACCTTAAGTTTCTCTCAAAAGTCAATTAAAGGACAAGAATTAGCCAACCATTTGGATGAAGCCCTTCTCCTTTTGCTATCCCTAATCAAGATTATTTCCCCAATTATCATATCATTTATGTTTATCCATGGTGTTTGATCACGTTAGCTACTTCGTTGACAATCCTGCTGTATGTTGTTTGCCTTCCCATTTGTATTCAATAAAATGGGAAATAATATACTATTGATTGTTTTATTGATCATTTGATTTTCAAGTAGAATGACCTTAACAAAATTAAAATAAGTCTGTTATTTTCAAATTTTGGTGCGCTAGGAAATGAAACAGTTGTAAGGAAGTTAAAGTAGCAGAAACAACTTCCTACGCCAATCTTGAGGAGAGACAATATGCAAAACTTTAAATCTGATCTAACAGACTTGCAGAGCAAGTTTATTATAGGAGTATCACCAGTAAACAACTCGAGAAGAATTCCGGTAGCATTTTGACAGCATAACAATACCTGCAAACTCACTTCTGGCTATACAAGAAACCACCTGTGGTTTTACAAAACCATGTGCGAGGCTTCTCAACCAAGATTCCAGTCCCAAAATAAGCTCTCACGTCCAAAATGAAATCCCCTATTTTTGACCCTTACAGATATCATAGAATCTGTCATAATATGCCTAAAAATAGGCCTTCCATAATATACTATCATGTGGGCATCTTCTGACACCGAAAAAACTAATTTTCAAAGCACCGACAATGCGTAACAACTGTAGGAAAATATTAAATAAAAATAACTATAACAAGAAATGTGCAGCAAGGTTGAGACACCTCATTTCCCAACATTCTCCCACTTGTTAGATACCTTGCAAGGGCCAAGGGAATAACATCATCATGGATCAACTGCTAAGGGCCAAAAGGCCCATAGATTTGGAACACCGCCTAAATTTTGTTGTGCTCACGGGCTTAGTTAATGCATCTGCAACATTCACCACAGTCTCTACCTTTTCTAGCTTCACCTTGCCATCCTCGACCATATCTCTCACAAAGTGATACTGAACATCATTGTGTTTGGTCCTGGCATGAAAAGTCAGGTTCTTCGTAAGGCAGATTGATCTCTGACTGTCATAATAAACTGTAACTGCACCCTGTTTCAATCCAATATCTGAACACAAACGCTTCAGCCAAATGGCTTCTTTATAGACATGAGTAGCTGCCATGTACTCTTCCTCAGTAGTGGACAAAGCAACCACAGCCTATCGCTTGCTCATCCAACTGATTGCACCACCATTAAGAGTAAAAACATATGCATTGGTGGATCTTCTGCTATCGACATCACCAGCCCAGTCTGAATCCACAAAACCATGAATACTCAGGGAATGTTGATCTCCTGTACCATGAAAACAAATAGAGTACTCTGTTGTACCCCGCAAATATCTGAAGACCCTCTTAACTGCATCCCAATGCACTCTTATAGGATTAGACATAAAACAAGAAAGAGCTCCCACTGCTTGGGCAATGTTTAGTCTTGTACAGACCATAGCATACATTAAGCTTCCAACTGCACTCTGATAAGGCACTCTGCTCATGTCTTCCATCTCTGATGGGGATGTAGGACATTGTGAAATAGAGAGCTTCATTCCCAATGTAATAGGAACACAAAGTGGTTTACAATCTTGCATGTTAAACCTTTGCAAAACTGAACAAACATACTTACTCTGGCCAAGCCATAGCTTTCTATTCTCACGATCTCTTCTGATCTCCATCCCAAGTATGTGTTTTGGTGCACCAAGATCTTTCATTTCAAATTTTGCAGAGAGCTGAGATTTCAATTCTGCAATCAAACCTTTGCCTTTCTCAATAAACAACATGTCATCAACATATAAAGCAATTACAAGGAAATGATCACCATCAGATTTAAAATATACACAGTGATTAGATTTAGACTGCACAAATCCCAAATTCAACACATAAGTATCAAATTTCTGGTACTACATACTAGGACTTTGTTTAAGGCCATACAGAGATTTCTTTAACTTACAAACCAACTTGCTTTTACCTTTTACCACATAGTGCTCTAGTTGTGTCATATAGATTTCTTCCTCCAAATCACCATGAAGGAAAGCAGTTTTCACATCCATTTGTTCAACCTCTAGGTCATAAGCTGATGCAATAGATAATAAAAACTGAATGGATGTCATTTTAGCAACAGAAGAAAAAATCTCACCGTAATCAATACCCTCAACCTGAGAGTATCCCTTCGCAACCAACTGTGTCTTATACTTTTCAACATTTCCATCTGAACCAATCTTTTTCTTGAACACCCATTTACATCCAACAAGTTTACATCCTTCAGGCAAAGGTACAAGGTCCCATGTATCATTTCTTTCAAGGGCAGCCATCTCTTCATCCATGGCAACTTTACAGGACTCTGCATAATTCATACCCAAAGCCTCTTACACAGATCTTGGTTCATCAATGTTAGTATTCAAAGCAAATATACACTTCCAATCATCAGGTGAATACTCATACCTCTCTAGTGGTTGTCTATGCCTTGTAGACCTTCGAACAAGCTGAGGTGGAGGTTCTTCCACTTCTTCCTCGTCTTCTCCCTCTTCTGAAGATTCAGAGCTTGATGAGCTCTCCTCAACTTCTTGTCTATCTTGGGGCCTCGATTCAACTTCCTCAGTCATAGAAGGAAGTTGAATCACATCTTTTTTCTGTTCAATTTCTTTATGCTGTTCTGGCTAAAAAGTAACAGGAGAAGATTTAGTCTCTCTAAAACCAACACTTCTAGAATAAATTACCTTATCTGCAACAGGGTCCCAAAGCTTGTATCCTTTCACACCATAGCCATAGCTGATGAAGATACATTTGACAGCCTTAGAATCCAACTTTGTTCTCTTCTCCTTAGGCACATGTGCATATGCCTCACAACCAAAAATTCTCAGATGTATAAGTGAAGGTTTTTTGCCTGACCACGCCTCCATTGACGTTTTATCAACAAGCCCTGATGTAGGAGATCTATTTATCAAATAACAAGTAGTGGCAACAACTTCAGCCCAAAACTTTTGTTCTAGACCAGCTCCACTCAACATGCTCCTAGCCTTCTCCATCAACGTTCTGTCCATTCTTTCAGCAACTCCATTCTGCTGAGGAGAATACAGAGTTGTCTTTTATCTTTTAATCTCGCAATCTGTACAGAATCTGTCAAAATCTGCAGAACAGTACTCACCACCATTGTCAGTCCTCAAACATTTAATTTTCTTTCCAGTCTGAGTTTCTACCATAGCCTTGAACTCCTTAAAACGACTGAAAACTTCAGATTTACTCTTTAAAAAATATACACTTGTTCTCCTACTGAAATCATCAATGAAAGTAACATAATAAACTGATTTACCAATAGAAGCAACATCAACATGACCAAATACATCCGAATGGATTAGATCCAAAATACATGAAGACTTATGAGAAGACGAGTAAAACTAAATGCGGTTCTGTTTGCCATAAATACAGTGTTCATAGAAATCAAACTCTAGATTACAGTCATTCAAACCTTCAACAAGGTTCTTATTTTTCATGGCTTTCAAACCCTTCTCTCCAATGTGGCCAAGTCTCTGGTGCCATAACATGGTCTTCTCTACAGGTAACTTTGATTCAATAGATAGAGCACCCATGGGTACCCAGAAGCCACGACCATCCGTAAAAGAGGAAACCATCTCTTTTTTCAGTGAAGTAGTTTCTGGCTTAATTTTATCAGAAGTGTTATTGTACTCAACCATGCATGCATCAAGCTGGTACAATGTACCCAATCTGCATCCTCTTGCTATCACCATAGCACCTCTCACCATTTTGACACCTGCTTCAGAAAACTGTACATGCACACCTGCATCTATTAGCTTGCTAACAGATAATAAATTTATTGCTAGTCCTGGGATATGCAAGACACCATCAAATCTTCTAACTCTACCATCAGAAAATTTCACATGAATACTACCATGGCCAACAATGTCAAGGAAAGAATTATCACCCAAATACACCTTACCACTATTATAGTTTTCATACTTACTAAACCAGTTTTTGTTAGGAGTCATGTGGAAAGATGCACCTCAGTCTATCAACCATGCATTATCACCTGCACGAGTGGCCAAGGCTGCAATAAAGGCATCTCCATCTTCCTTTTTGGACTCAGAGTCAGAATCTTGCTTCTTCTTCTTCTTTTTCTTCTCTTCTTTACATTCATTTTGGAAGTGTCTGGATTTGCCACAGTTCTAGCATATTGCCTTGGACTTACCAGGAGATTTTGATCTCCCCTTATTCTTGGACTTGGAACGGCCACGCTGCTTCTCATCTTTGCCTTGTTCTTTTTGTCTTCCTCGAACACTCAAAGCCTCTTTGGCATTCAGAGAGACCTTCCTTCTCATCTCTTCAAAAAGTAGAGAACCAACAACATCCTCCATCGTCAAGATGACTGTAGTGGTCCCAATAGCCATAACTAGGCTATCCCATGAGTCTAGTAGTGAACACAGCAAAATTTGGCACCTTTTTTCCTCATCCATTTTAACCACAACCGAGGTCAACTGAGTCACCAACATATTGAATGTTTCCAGATGCTCAGAAATTCATCCACCTTCTTCCATTCTCAAGGAATACAACTTCTTCCTCAAGAAAATCTTATTCACTAGAGATTTAGCTTGATATATCTCACCCAACTTCTTCCAAAGCTTCTTTGAAGTGGGTTCTTTGTGGACATTTATCAGAATCAAATCTGCAAGGCACAATCTTATGAGACCTTTAGCTTTTCTATCCATTAAATCATACTTTGCAGCCAAATCTGGATCCACAGGCCTATGGACATTTTCATCCATTGCATCTCATAGATCCCGGTTAATGAACAAATCTTCCATCTTCAGCTTCCACATTTCAAAGTTCATGCCAGAAAACTTCTCTACCTCAATCCTTCCAGATGTGCTCGCCATCTGAAAAAACCTGCAACAAGATCACAAAGTATCCTCTGCACAAGCTCTCACTCAAACCTTGATTAGCATAAAAAACCCAACAACCCACAACTGAAACGAAAGGTGATAATGCTCTGATACCACTTGTAAGGAAGTTAAAGTAGCGGAAACAACTTCCTATGCCAATCTTGAGGAGAGACAATATGCAAAACTTTAAATCTGATCTAACAGACTTGCAGAGCAAGTTTATTACAAGAGTATCACCAGTAAACCACTCTGGAAGAATTCTGGTAGCATTCTGACAGCATAACAATACCTGCAAACTCACACTATGCAAACAACTCCTCAAGCCTCCAATTTATAGACTTCTGGCTATACAAGAAACCACTTGTGGTTTACCATGTGCGAGGCTTCTCAGCCAAGATTCCAGTCCCAAAATAAGCTCTCACGTCCAAAATGAAATCCCCTATTTTTGACCCTTACAGATGTCATAGAATCTGTCATAATATGCCTAAAAATAGGCCTTCCATAATATACTATCATGTGGGCATATTTTGACACCTAAAAAACTAATTTAACAGCTGTAGGAAAATATTAAATAAAAATAACTATAACGGGAAATGTGCAGCAAGGTTGAGACACCTCGTTTCCCAACAACAGCAAGGAGTGCCAGAGGACCGACTTCAATTACTGTGTGAAGTCAGCGGCACATTCAGGCAAGGAGTGCTGACATGTTTGATGGGGGTGAGTGGGGTTGGGAAGACGACTTTGATGGATGTTCTTGCAAGGAGGAAAAATGGAAGCTATATCGAGGGTTCCATAACTATCTCTCATTTTCCCAAGAAGCAACAAACTTTTGCTCACATTTCTGGTTACTGCGAGCAAAATGATATACATTCTCCCTGCGTCACAGTCCATGAATCTCTTGTATACTCTACTTGGCTTTGTCTCCCCAAAGAAGTGGATCGAAAAACCAGAGAGGTATATTTTATTATTAAAGTAATAAATTTTTTTTTTAGTAAACATTGTTGGACTAATGACGACACCTCTAGGAATTGATTTTATAGATTAACTGTCACTTTGGGTCTAAGTGAACTTTACTAACACTTGCAAGATTTGGTGTGGCGACAAACTTACAAATAGTATCAGAGCCTTAACCCAAGTTCAATTCCCCGAGTTGTGTCGGAGAGGAGTTTTGGACTAACCGCCACACCTCTGGGAATTGATCTTGTGGACTAGAAGCCACTCTGGATCTAGATGAAGTTCACTAACCCTTTTAAGTTTTAATGTAATGACAAACCTACAAACATCATTATTTTGGATGACAGTTACTGATTTATGATCACAATTTACTGGTGACTAATGATGGATATTGATGTAAAAATATGCTACATAAATTATCCTAAAAGCTTTTTGTATTCATTAATATGACATTGAAAAACGTATTGTTGAATAGATGTTTGTGGATGAAGTTATGAATCTAGTAGAGCTGAACAACTTGAAAGGAGCTCTTGTGGGCCTACCTAGAATGAGAGGCTTGTCCACAGAACAATGAAAGATGTTGACAATTGTAGTGGAACTAGTAGCAAATCCTTCCATAATTTTTATGGACGAGCTAACATCAGGACTCGACGCCAGAGTTGCTGCAATTGTTATGCGAACAGTTCACAATACTGTGGACACCAGAGGAACTGTTGTGTGCACCATTCATCAACCAAGCATAGATATATTCGAAGCCTTCGACGCAGTAATACTTGAAATCTCTAGTGTTAGATGGTTGTTCTTAAATATCATGAACACTTCAACAATCAGAGGTTAATTTTGACCAATAAAAATAGGATAAATATTTACCACCTTTTGTTGTGAATGAGGTGTACAATCACTATTGATTGTTTGACCATTGAAGTGGATGATATTTAAGTAGAGTGGTGTTAGATGTTGTAGCAAGATATGAATGTGAATGAAAATGAGAATGAGAATATGAATATGAATGTGCATTACAATTTGCAGCCGGTGCTAATGAAGCGTGGAGGGCAGGTGATATATGTAGGACCTTTAGGTCCCTGCTCAAAAAAACTAGTTGACTATTTTGAGGCAGTTGAAGGCATCCCCAAAATAACCAAAGGTTACAATCCAATGACATGGATGTTGGAGTCCTCTTCTGTTGGAACTGAGACACAACTTGGGGCTGATTTTGCAGAAATATATCTCAATTCACATCTGTACGAGTAAGTGATTGTGATCACTGTATTTAAATATCATCTACTTCAATGGTTAAACAATCAATAGCAATTTTACACCTAATTCACAACAAAAAGTGGTAAATATTTATCGTATTTTTATTGACCAAAATTAATTTTGACTGTTGAATAATATTTAAGAATATCCTATGGTGATGGCGATAACTGAATTTAGTCCTTCCCCTCATTAAATGTGAGCTCTGAGATTGTTGTGTTTTCACAGGAGAAACCAAGCTTTGATAAAGGAATTGAGCATACCAACTCCAGGTTCAAAGGATATATACTTTGAATCGCAGTATTCACAGTCTTTTTGGATGCAGACGTGGGCTAGCCTGTGGAAACAGAATTGGTCATATTGGAGAAACCCATAATACAATGCATTTCTCTTCTTTTTCACATTCAACATCGCTTTGCTTTTTGTCACCATTTTCTGGAAGCTTGGTCGTAAAATGTAAGGATATGCTTCAATTTGTTTTCATTCAACTTTGAATCCCATCTACTTCATCTTCTAACTTTGAATTTATTCTAATGCAGGGGAGAGCAACAAAATGTTTCCAATGCAATGGGCTCAATGTTTGCATCTGTAATGTTTGTAGGTGTGAACAATGCATCATCAGTTGAGCCTGTTGTAGATGTTGAAAGAACAGTCTTCTATAGAGAAAGGGTTGTGCATGGATGTATTCATCTCTCCCCTATGCCTTTGCCCGAGTAAGTCATTATTCTCAGGCTCATAATTTGAGTATTAAATCCTTATATACATTTGATTTAAAAGTTCAATAAGAGCTAGTCTTGAAATTCTTCAAGTAAATATAAATGGGCTACTCTTAAATATCATCCATTTCAAAAAGGTTAATTTTGGCCATTAAAAATAAGACAAATATTTAATACTTTTTATTGTGGATGAAGTGTAAAATTACTATTGATTGACCATTAAAATGAATAATATTTAAGTAGAGTGATATAAATTAGCGGTGTGCAGACATTGATCAAAGTGCCCAATTGGTAGTCGATCATAGTGTACACAAGTACTCCATACAGTATCCATGGAGTACTAGTGTACACTATGATCGACTACCAATGGGAGGCAGCAAAGTTCTTCTGGTTCTTTTTCTTCATGTTCTTCACATTCCTATACTTTACGTTTTATGGGATGATGATAGCCACTCTGACTCCCAATTCAAATATTGCTGCAATTGTGTCCCCGGCTTTCTATGGAATCTGGATGCTTTTCTGTGGCTTTCTAATTCCTCGCAATGTAAGAATTATTCTTGAAAATTGTAATGATATAATAATTGTTCTTGTTTAAATGACATAATAGTTGAGTGAATGTATGTTGGCATGGCAGAAAATCCCAGTGTGGTGGAGATGGTACTACTGGGTAGACCCCATTGCATGGACACTCTATGGCTTGATTGCTTCACAATTTGGAGATCTGGACAATACAATATTCAAAGCAGACGACACTAAAGAAGTACTCAAGGATTTCTTGAAGAGTTATTTTGGATTTAGACATGACTTCTTGGGAGTTACTGCAGGCTTTGTAGTAGGATGGATTATTCTCTTCGCCTTCATCTTTGCCTTAGGCATCAAATATCTCAACTTCCAGCACAGATAGACATTGAAGGGGAAATGAAAAGTCTTTCATGTTGGAATATCTAATCCCAATCACCGCTAGATAGATAAGCATGGCATTGGTGTTGCTTTTGTATTTATTGGAGAGTTTTATCTGGAAAGGACTGATCTGCCTTTTTGCAGATGGGAAGTGACATCTATAGACTTCAATTTAAGATTTATCTTCAGTATTTTTTGGTAAAGCTATCATGGGGTTTAAGATGAGAAGAGTCTTGATCTCATGGAATGTTAGTACCTAGATTACAAAATGATATTTTTTCTATCTAAAACTTCTGTGTAAAGAGCAGTAGTTCTCTTAGTTTATCTTTGTAAGGTTTTGTTTAATTATGGAAAATATGAAAGAGTATCTAAGCTTTGTTAATTTTTATGTAAATCTATTTTTTATTTCCTTCATCTGGTATGAGAGCCAACAATGGCATCTTCTTTTGGCATAAGTCTCACAAATCTTCAAATTCCTCGATTTACTAGCAATAATTATGAGTATTGGTCAATCACAATGAAAGTTTTGTTGAGTTCTCAAGATATATAGGAGCTTGTGGAAAATAGGTTTTCCAAACATGTAGATACAACAATATACAATGCATTATCTTAAGCAAAGAAGGATATGCTCAAGGATAACAAAAAAAGATTTCAAGGCTCTCTTCTACATCTTTCATGCAATGAATGAAAGTATTTTCCCAAGAGTTGCAGTACCATGAAAGCATTTTCCCAAGAGTTGCAGTACCAACAAAATCAAAGTAAGCATGGGACATCCTCCAAATTGTATATCAAGGAATGGCTAAGCTAAAATATGCAAAGTTGCAAATGTTAAGAAGATATTTTGAAACTATGTCTATGAAAGGTTCTTAATCTATAGATTCATTTTTTATACAAATTTTTGGCTTAATTAATCAGATTGGATCTCATAGTGAGACTCTTGAAGACAACATAATAGTAGAAAAGATTATGATGAGCCTACCCACAAAGTTTGGGTCTATTGTTGTGGCTATAGAAAAGACAAACAATCTTTCACAATTTTTTGTAGATGAGATTCATGTATCTTTAATTTCTCATGAGTGTTGGACTTAGATTTTCAAGCCTCGTTTATAAACCATCATGCCACATTCATCAAAGTTTTCCCAAGAGGTTCCTGTGTATTCACCTCATTTTTTTGGTGTGCCTAGTGCTGGCTAGTGTCTGATGTTGTTTCCCTTGAAATTTGGCCAAGTCTCAAATTTGAGAAATCCTCCAAATTCTAGATTCTGCATTTTAACTCCTATGGATCTGAAACCACTCTGAAACATCCTAATAATATATACATAAAATATAAAACTAAAGTATAACTACCACTTATACTTATATCTTATATTATGTATATACTGTCCCTTTGGATTTTTAGGTCCTGTCGACACTTAGGAACTTTTCCTTTTGTTCCTTTTTCTCACACTTTCCCTTTCCCATCTTTCATTCCTTCAAGATTTTGGGACCCGATGGAACCCGAGAACTCAATCCTAATGTTCGTCGTCCACCTGATAACCTGGAACCCGCGATGTAAAGGAAGTTTCTGTGAGACCTCGGGGCATGCCGGAACTTTGGAACTTTTTCCAAAGTTTTGAATTCCTCTGCAACCCTGATCCTTTCCAGTAAAAAATATCTTCTAAGTCTGAAATCCTTTTGGACCCCAAGCTGTTCTTTCATGATAAATTTGAAGGGGCAAATAAGTGATTTTTTGAGTAAATTTTTGAGATTATGGCTAGATTTTTCATGAAGTTTCAGGTCAACTTTTAGTTTTTGACCCTGGCCACTTTTGGTTCTGGTGGGACTTTTTCCGGCAGGACTTTGGGTCCTATTGGAACCTTGGCACCAGTTCCTGGGTGCTAGGCTCTCCCATGATCTCGACTCCTGCCAAGCATCAGGAAATGCCCAGAATCACGCAAAAACACACCGCCAACTCTCTTGTGAAATGGGTAGTTCAAAATGAAGTTTTATTGTAGTAGGTGGAGTTGTTGGGGTTTTCCCACCCTTTTTCCCTTAGATCCAAGTTGTGAAGGCTATAAATGAAAGAATGGAATTCATTTCAAGGGTTGGTCACTTTGGCATTTTTTAGGAAACTAGTGCAGTGCAACTAGGGTTTCTATCATTGTGAAAGTTTCAGATCTTTAGGGACAACTTTGTTGTAAATCATATGGATGAAACAGTGTAAAAATTTGTGAGTAGAATCATTTGTCTCCATTGTTGCAGATTTTTATTTAGGGAATTTTTGATTTGTTATAGAATTCCTTTTGCCACGATTTGTGGTGTGATTGTAATCTTCATTTGAAGGATTTGACAAGTCCATAATATATTAAACATGTTGTAATAGTCATTTTAAGATTGCATATGAATGAATGTTGTGTGGGAAGGGATAAATATGTATGTTTGGTTTTATTTTTCAAGTTTCATGCCTCTGGGTTTTCCAGTTAGGTGACCCAATATTATTTACTTGTTGTTTCTCCCTTTGATATTCTGTAGACTATGTAAGGTTCCATTTAAGGCATCGGTCTAAGAGGTGTTTGATCACCCAAACTACTTTACAAATCAAACAAATCAATCTAGTGTGAGATAGAAATAGTCAAATATGTATGCCTTGTATGATTTGCATTATAGCCAGAGAACATAAATGGTGAACCATTTCAAATTATATTCAAAACAAGTCACAACTACATACCAACAACTTGCATTCGTGCGAGATTGCTTTCATCAGCTTAAACAAGGTTATTTTATGCAACAAGTGTGTTCTAGTTCAGTGACAGTAGTTGGGACTAAAACAATGATTTGAGTATTGTTCCAAAGTTACAAATCTGATAATACATTATGTTGATTTTAATCCCTATTGAGGGATACCTCCAGGATTACCCTCCTAAGCCTAGCTGAGCTTGAAGTGTAGAGGAGTCTACCTACTCTTGTGAGTTGGCCAAAATTGCCCTTAACCTATTGACAAACCTCTTTCAATCACCTTGATGACACCCCTAGCCTAGGTGATTGTGAGATATTTTAGGGCTTTGGGTTGTAGTCATTTTGGGAACCAACAATGAGCATAGCCTAAGTTATTCTTCTAGCTCTTCTTTGGAGCATGCCTTCAAGTCACAAGTTTTTTTCAATCATGGTAGAGGTAGAGGGAGATCTAACTTTAGAGGTAGAGGAAAAAAATCATTAGGAGGTGGAAGAATTAGTCCAATAAATTCAAGTGGAAGAGGCAACAACCAAAATCCAAGTCACAATTAGTCTTATAGTTAGAAGTATGACAAATCTCAAGTTTAATGTCAATACTGTAAAAAGTATGGTCTTTATACAAATGAATGTAGAAAAAGATAATTTGTCTTCAGCAAGCAAAGTGCAAACTTCTCTAAATAAAATCAAAATTGGAGTAGTATGTTTTTGGCATGTTTCAAAAGGCTTTAGAAACTTTCAAGCAAATGCAATTGGTGGGTGTAACGCTAAATTCCACAACATTTTCCAGCATCCTCCCTGCTTGTGCCAAAATGGGATCTTTGGAACATGGTATGGACATCCATAAGAGCATGAAGGATATGGAAACTTTGTCAGATGTTGTAGTTCCAACTTCCTTGGTAGACATGTATGCAAAATGTGGAAGCATAGACAAGGCACATGAACTATTCGGTAGAACACCTCAAAGAGATGCCATCTCATGGAATGTAATGATTGCAAGATATGCACAAAATGGATTTGTTGAAAAGGCTTTAGAAACATTCAATCAAATGCAATTGGTGGGTGTAAAGCCAAATTCCTCAACCTTTTCCAGCATCTTCCCTTCTTGTGCCAAAATGGGATCTTTGGAACAGAGTATGGACATCCATCAAAGCATAAAGGATATGGGAATTTTGTCAAATGTCATAGTTGCAACTACCTTGGGAGACATGTATGCAAAATGTGGAAGCATAGACAAGGCGTGTGAACTATTGACATAATGCCTCAAAGAAATGCAGTCTCATGGATTGTCATGATTGCAAGATATGCACAAAATGGATTTGTTGAAAAGGCTTTAGAAACTTTCAAGAAAATGCAATTGGTGAGTGTAAAGCCAAATTCCACAACCTTTGGAAACATCCTCCCTACCTGTGCCAAAATGGGATCTTTGGAACAGGGTATGGGTCCTTCCATCAAAGCATGAAGGATATTGTAATTTTGTTAGATGTTGTAGTTGTAACTATCTTGGTAGACATGTATTCAAAATGTGGAAGCATAGACAAGGCATGTGAACTATTTGGCAGAACACCTCAAAGAGATGTGATCTCATGGAATGCAATGATTGCAAGATATGCACAAAATGGATTTGTTGAAAAGGATTTAGAAACTTTCAAGCAAATCTAATGGCAGGTGTAAAGCTAAATTCCACAACCTTTGCCAACATCCTCCCTGCCTGTGCCAAAATTGGATCTTTGGAACGTGGTATGGACATCCATCAAAGCATGAAGGATATGAAAATTTTGTTAGATGTTGTAGTTGCAACTTCCTTGGTAGGCATGTATGCAAAATGTGGAAGCATATACAAGGCATGTGAACTGTTTGGCAGAATAGCTCAAAGAGATGACATATCATGGAATGCAATGACTGTAGAATATGCATAAAATATATTTTTTGAAAAGGCTTTAGAAGCTTTCAAGCAAATGCAATTGGTGGGTGTAAAGCCAAATTCCTCAACCTTTGCCAGGATCCTCCCTGCCTGTGCCCAAATGGGATCTTTGGAATAGAGTATGGACATCCATCAAAGCGTAAAGGATATGGGAATTTTTTTAGATGTTGTAGTTGCAACTGCCCTGGGAGATATGTATGCAAAATGTGGAAGCATAGATAAGGTGCATGAACTATTTGACATAATGCCTCAAAGAAGTGTGGTCTCATGGAATGCCATGATTACAGGATATGCATAAAATGGATTTTGCAAGGATGCTCTTGAAAAATCTTTGAATTAATGAAATACTCCACAACATATCCTAACATTGTAATCTTTGTGTGTGTTCTATTTGCATGCAGCCATGCAAGTTTAGTGGATGAGGCATGTACAAACTCCAACCACATGTGTAATTCTTATTGTAAATTTATTATTGTACATTAATGATCAAATGTCTCGATGACTATTAAGAATTTCTTAAGGGGTCGTGTGATACAATTTCAGTCATGTCATATTTATTGATATGTATGCTTCAAGAATTAGTTAGTTTTCTAGAACTATAAAATGTTGTAAATGCTTCACAATAATCTTTTTCTTAATGCATGTGAGTATGGAAACATTGAAGAACAAGAACACAATATCATAAATTAAGCATGATACATTATCTATCATGTAACTATACAATTGATCATCATATTTAATGTAAAATATCATATACATAATGTCATGAAAATGCCATATAGTCTATATATAATGTCATATAGGCATGTACAAACAAAACCATTTAGGCATGCACAACTATATAGATCAGTAAAATAGAAATGTATGTTTACAAATCCATATAGGCATACAACAAAATGTCCCAACATCACAAGTCTTGTGACATGATATCAAATAGTCAATGGCCCTTCCTTTGTCATGAAGGTGGAGAAGTAGTCAATGACTCATGCTCTCTCAATCGCCGACTGGACCTGGGTAAAAGCACAAACCTATGTCACACTTTATAAAGGAATCAACCAATAGCAAAAAAATTTCTGAACTTCAACCTCATAAAAGTGGCATTTATGTTTTGAATTTCAAAATGATGTAAACTAATGAAATGTAGATCTCTTGGTGAATTTTATGCTTGTAATTTTTTAAAAAAATTAAAAAAATTATTTTGACATTTTTTATAACTTTAAAAGCAAATTTTGAATTGCTGAAAATTTCAGGAAAAAGTGACTTTGAGTGCACGTCAAAAAAAAAAGAGCAAACAATCTTATTTTTCCCTAACTTTTTTTTTCCCTAATTTTTTTTCCCAAATAGATGAATTCAATATCTAGTGAATGGAGAAAAAAAATCAGTTTTCAATACATATTTTCTTCGTAATATCATTTTAAAGTCAAACTTTACATAATATGATTGTTTTCATTCCACGCCAACTTTTGTATAATTTTATTATTATTTTCACAAAACCAATTATACCCTTTTGGAGAGGACTCTTTCATCTAGTGAACCATATAATTTTGAAAAAAATTGGATGTGTTTTATTTTTTTTTTAATTTCTAATCAGTGTCATCTCTGATTTTAACAACCTACTTGCAATAATTTAAAAAAAAAAACATATTAAAACTAATCAAAATATTAAAAAAAAAATATTTGGATTCTAGACTCAGAGCTCTACAAAAGTTTTTTTTTTTTAAATAATTCATTTTGATTGAAGAAATATTCAGTTGAAGTTGAGAATTTTACAAAACCAGAAAAAATAATGAGGTGGCTGCCAAGTGGACTGCCACATAGATAGTTTCAGGCGAAATGATTTCGCCCCCAAATTATTTGGGGGCAAAATCATCTCGCCTAAAATTAAAAAATCTAACGACCACCACCGGTCGGTGAATTTTTTTTTTTTTTAGAATTTTTTAAACTTAATTATATATATAGGGCTTTATTTTTTTGTGTTTTTATTCAATTCAAGCATCAAGGAGAAAATAGAAGAAGCAGAATTTTTCACAATAAAGGCTAAAAATTATTTTTTCATTTTTTTTCAATTCAAGCATTTGGAGATTCCACACAAAAGGAGTTTTTTTGGCAAGAAAGGCTACAAATTTTTAAGTATGTAACATGATTCCCAACTTATTTACTCATTTTGCCATGTAGAAATTGAACTTCATGTGTTACTTATTAGGATGTATATGTGTGTGTAGGTGAATTAAAATAAGCAATTTGTGATGGGGAATAAAAGAACTAGATTAAGGTTGTATGACCGAAAAAAAGTTGAAAAAACTATAGGAACATCTAGTCAAGAACAACCCATTGAAATTATTGATGAACAAGTTGAAGGGCGTGTTAATGAACAAGTACAAGATGAAATTGGTAGTAGTGATAGACATTTTTTTGCATGGAATGGAAAATCTTATGGAAATGGATGAGGATGCTCTTTTCAAAAATATTTCACCTGAACATATGTTACCTGAAAGCACAATAAAACTACACTCTAAAAGAATTTTGGATAAGTTTTTTGAAGATAAATCTCTAATTGGAAGAGCACAATTATGTGTAAAGTTATTTAGGCGAAAAGAAATGACCCCCATTTGAGAGTTGTTAGGAGTTGATAACAAGAAAAAAATTTCAAATTTAGTAAATCAGACAGTAATTGAAAACTTGCAAACAGCATTGGATTCTATTCAAACCAAGAGTCGAAGTTTTGATTTAAGTGTTGCACGTAGAGCATTGATGACTATAATTTCTAGTAAGAAATTATCACATAGAAGACAAGTTAAAGCAATTGCTCGATTAGTAAATGTATCTAGGAAAACTATTTAAAGATATGTCAATAAGAGAAACAGATTAGATGAAAAGATTAAAAATAATTGGGTAAATATTTGTCGAGTCCCTCAAAGAGATAGAATTTTAGAAGATGTAAAACAAAAAGTAATTGGATATTGGACCAACAACTCCTGTGTTTCTTCCAATAGAAGGGACACTATACAAATAAAAGACGAAGATGGTAAAAACATTTCTCATCCAAAGCATTTTATAGATACAACACAAAGTGAATTTTATGAAGAATTCAAGCAAGAATTTTCACAAGTGAAGATTTCTCAAAGGATGTTTGAGAATTTACGACCATGTTTTGTACGTATAAATAAAATACATGAAACTTGTTGCTGTCAAAATCATGTTGAATTTGATCTACACCTACAGTCATATAAAAAACTTATGGCAACAATTAATCCAAATGTAGCCATCCCTGGAAGTACAACACAATTTGTGAAGTCTATCTTATGTGAAAAATCAAAAGATTTAGATGAATTCAATGTACAGTGTATAAGAAATATATGTGTAGATTGTGGAAATTTGATGAAATTTTTACCATTTGAGAATATTGATCATTTAATGTCAGTTGTTTGGAAGAGATTTGAATATGAGAAATACTCAACGAAGTCAAGAGTTGAATCTAGAAAAATTGTTTTGAGAGAGAGTGAATTGCCCTGCAACGAGTTTATGAACAAATTTTGTAACATTGTATACCCACATATCCAACATTGTCATGGTGCAAGATGGCAGGCTAAGCAATTTCGTGACTCAAAGAATTATTTTCTACTAGGTTGTATTCTCTTTATTGTAGATTTTTCTAAAAATTATACATTTAGTCCTCAAACTGAAATTCAAAGTCAATCTTATCATTCAGAGCAAATCGCAATCTTTGTACAAGTTTGTTATAGACATGCTGAGTTATTTGTAGATAAGATAGAGAGTACCGAAGATGAACGAATTATCATCAAGGAGGTTCACTTTTATATCAGTGATGATACGGGTCATGATAGAATCTATGTAGCACATTGCTTTCAAATGTTTTTTGAAGATTTGGGACAACGTGGCATTGCTACATCGTAACACTGGATTTGGTCTAATGGATGTGCTAGTAAGTGTTGATTTTATTATTATTTTTTAATTTTAATTTTTAATTTAAAAATTTATATGTAATTTTAAGACTTGAATTCTTAACTAATTTTTAGTTTTCAAATTGTTGTTTATATATAACTATTTATACATGACAATTTAAGTCTGCAAAAGTATTTAATTGGTTAACGCAACAACATGCTAAATTTGGCATAAAGTTTTTGTGGAATTTTTTTGAGAGTGGACATGGAAAAGGAGAGCATGATGGAGTAGGAGCATGTGTAAAATGTGTACCTTGCCAATATGAACTTGCAAGTAATATATACTAGATACAATTTATTTACAAAATAATTTAAAATTGTTGAATACTTCTACAATGATTTATGTAATTGATCTATGTAT
This sequence comes from Cunninghamia lanceolata, assembly GCA_027924645.1. Taxonomy (NCBI): domain Eukaryota; kingdom Viridiplantae; phylum Streptophyta; class Pinopsida; order Cupressales; family Cupressaceae; genus Cunninghamia; species Cunninghamia lanceolata. Next base: position 6,113,958 of record BSBN01000555.1, on the reverse strand, counting down.
GTGTATTGTAATAGTTGGATGTACATGTGAACTTTTTTAAATTCTTAAACCTCTTACTTGGGCATTAAACACCAACATGAAATTGCAGGTAACACCATATGAAATGCAAGTCAAATTGTTGAATGGTGCAAAAGCCATTTTGCTACCCATGACTCAATATACAACAAACGCTATTTTTGGGAAGTTAAAGGTATGTTAATTGAATTATATTATTTGAAAACTTTAATATTTAAATTTAAGTACATGTGCATGTGATTTAATTTCAAATTTAAATAGTTTTAATTGAGATGCTCAAGAATTTGTTCATACGTGCAGATATTGATTGATCGAATCCATATAATTGGCAAGCTATTAATGGTGTTAGAAGTTTGCATCAAGTCATGACTATAGGACATAGCAAGCCTCTTGCTATTCAAGTGAGAGAAAAATCTTATTTTTGTGTTGATTGCATTGAGAACAATGCAAATATTCTATAATGTCCAAATGTAAGGGATGGATATGTTTCACAATGGGAAATGAAACAAATAGTATCAAGTCATCCTTTTGAAGATAGTGACATTGTAGATGTATATGATCTCATATATTTAGCTGATTACAAACGTGTATCAGATTTAGTTGTTATAGGTAAGTTACAGAATTGATTTATATTCGAGATTGTAATAAAGTTTTAAACATTTGATTTACATTGTTCAACTCAAATGTACATTTACATGTTTACTTGTGGTGTGTACAAGAGATATTTTTGCTGTGGTTGCAGATCCTGACAATACAGAAGGTGTAGATTACTATCTACTAAGATGCACACAAGTAAAATCAAAATTGTTAGAATCAGTGACAGATGGTGATGGACAATCATATCCCATTGGATCAGTTGTTGTTGAAAGCACCTATTATCAACAAGTAAAGATAGATAAAAATGGTATTATATTTATTGAATATATGCCAAGACAAAAGGTTCTACACTACAGTTACTTAGTTTTAGCAGCAAGATTAAGTTTGGAAACATTACAAAAAAGAGGATGTGGCCAACAAAAGTGGAAGTTGTCTATTGAAGATCACAAAAAGATTTTAGAGATAATAAAAGATAGAGAAGATCCAGATTATATATACCAAGAGCTCTAACTACATTATTGAAGAGTGAGTTGAAGCAATCGATACATCCAGTATGAAGGTATATGCACTTGAATTATCTATATTGATCTATTGATTTATGTTAAAATGTACATGAATTTCTTAGGTGTCTTAGGTGTCTACCTGTGTCTTAAGTATCTTAGGTGTTTTAGGTGTCTTAGGTGTCTACCTGTGTCTTAAGTGTCTTAGGTGTTTTAGGTGTCTAGGTGTCTTAGGTGTCTAATTGTCTTAAAGATCTAGGTCTTAAGTGTCTTAGGTGTTTTAGGTGTCTAGGTGTCTTAAATGTCTTAGGTGTCTTAGGTGTCTTAGGTGTCTAGGTGTCTTAGGTGTCTAGGTGTCTAGGTCTTAATTCTTAGGTCTTTTAGAGGTGTATAGGTGTCTTATAGGTCTTAGGTTGAACTTAGGTGTTTTAAGACTTAGGTGTCTAGGTGTCTTAAATGTGTCAAGTACCTATATGTCTTCTAGGTCTTAGTTGTGTTCTAGGTCTTAGGTCTTAGGTTTTAGGTACATGTTAGACCATCTTAGGTGTCTTAGGTCTTAGGTGAGGCCACTGAGCTTCCACCTTCACATGGTTGGCCTTGTCAGTACAAAATAAATATTTCTCGAAGCTAAAGGAAGCTCTTTTTTTTGTATTCTTATCATGTCAGGGTCTCAAACTTAACAAACAGGGACATTAGATAGATCTATCTAATTCATAATTTGTACATGTTCAACTCTCTTCAACTTGATATGACCTGAAGACTAAAAGGAGTCCACATCAAGTAATGATACCACCTATGCTCATCCATATCTTAGATTTACTCTTCCAAATAGTTATAGTACATTTTTATAATAAGGGTAGCTAATCACTATTTTCCTTGCAGAAGTTATTCCCACTATGGGTCTATATGACTAGTTTGAATAAATGTACATGTCATAATTAATAACTTCTCTATCCTTGATCTAAAATAGGGACTAGATCAAAATAGATCATAATTTTAATAACTTTAGAGCAATTAGAGTCACTAGATCATAATTAATAACTTTAGAGCAATTGGAATGTTAGAGCAATTAGAGTCACTAGATCTTTCAAATAATAAACTACATGGAGAGATTCCAATTGAACTACTAAAACTCTCATTTATGAGTGTTTTCATTATATCTAACAACATGTTTTGTGGAAGAATCCCACCAGGGGGTCAATTTGCAACATTCTACCCTACCTATTTCTCTGGGAACCTTGGTCTTTGTGGATTTTGGACAAGTAATTTAATAGATCATGTAAATGTGGACAAAAGGAAAATTTTGATATGAAATCCCCTCAAGAATCAAGGAGGTTGAAGAGGGAGGAGAAATTCCGTGGCATTCACCTATGTTGAGTGGATGGCAAGTTTTGCTACTGGATTTTGGGGGGTTTTTGGAATCTTGATTGTTAAAAGGTATTGGAGAATTTATTGATGAACATAGATTCATCAACATAAATATGCAAGAGCTAGAGTCATTTGGATTTATAAATAGATTTATCAACATAAATAGATGAACATAGATTCATAGTCTTAAGGTGTTTCATGTGACCAAGAGCTAGAGTCACTTGGATGCTAGTGCTTAGCATGTAGAATTTCATGCATCACACTAGCATCTTGCATCTATGTGGCACTAATTGACTATTTCTTAGCATTTTTTATCACCCTTAACGATGTTGCAAATGCTTCATGTAATGCCTCTATACCTCTCAAAATAGCATTCTTTGACCTATCTCCCTCATTTTCCCTCTATTCTTACATTTTTAAGTCCTATCTCTTTTTCAAAAGAAATCTATGGAATTCTTTAGCTCTCTTTTCTACAACTTCATGATATTTTGTGAACCATTTCTCCTATTATGCTCATTTGTAGCATTCTTTTTGGCATTCCAAGCAAGGATTATCCATGGTTATGTTCTTATTTAGTTGGCCAGTTTGCACCTTCATTAACTAGGTGATTAGGTTTGATTTACCCTCTTTTTATTTCTCTTCACTAGTGTAATCCATTATTTTCTTAATTGCATTGGTTGTGGGTTACTTCCCCTTCCTTTCTGTATTTCAATCTATCACATTAGTTTGCTCTTTGGATTGAGTAGATTAGTCTCACTTTTGTAAATATATTGTCATTGTTGTTATTGCATTCCATTCACACATTGAAGTCAAATTTTATATCTTCTAAAATTAGCTTTTAACATTTGATCCATTTTACCACTTCCAAAATTATCTTTGACCATTTGACCATTGAACCCCATTCAATAGAGTTATCTTCAATAAACTTTGGAATATATATAAAGAGTTAAAACTAAACATCATTTCACCAGTTATAAAATTAGCATTAAAGTTTTGTCTCCTTTACCACTTTCAAAATTGCCAGATAATGGTTTAACCATTAAATCCACCATCAAATAAATTTTTACATATACAATGGAAATATACTTTAGTACAAGAAATCATGACATTCTCAAGGAGATGTTATATATAAAATTATAACATGGTCAATGGAAAGATAATCTTGTCATTTAAAAAATATATATTGTAGAATGAATTGTATAAAAATTATTAACTAACTATAGATCTTACGTTCATATTGGAAACATCTAGAGATTTAGTTGTACTCTCCTAAGGAACACCAAAAAATATTCTATTAGATTGCTAGATTGATAACCATATTCTATTTTATGAAATATTAAAATAATATTGTTAGCATCCATCTAGGAGGCTTTAAATAAAAATTTATGATAAAAAAATATTAATTCAATTTTTTCACATTAATTTTAAACTTATCATTACAAGATTTTTAAGTTTGTAATTTTTTTAAAATTAAAATAAATAAAGGTGAATAATAACACATGGACATTGAATAAACCCATGAAGTGACAAAATTTTCTTTTATTCATTTATAAAAATGTAATATTATTTTAAATTCAATCTTTATAAAGCATAACACTAACACTAAAGCATGTAACTTAATTAGAATCATAAGAATATGAAATTTCATCATAAAAGGAATACTAAGAAATATAAAGATAAAATACCAAACTCTAAGGTGTACCAAGATAATTAATCCAAATGTCCAAATAATTAGGTTGCAACTACAACATCTATCAAAATTCCTCTCTTTTATGCTTTGATTTTCAATGTATATTTAGTTAGTTCTTGTTTCTGCTGTGTAGGTGGCAAGGTGTACCAAAATAATTAATCCAAATGTTCAAATAATTAGGTTGCAACTACAACATCTATCAAAATTCCTCTCTTTTATGCTTTGATTTTCAGTGTATATTTAGTTAGTTCTTGTTTCTGCTGTGCAGGTGGCAAGGTGTACCAAAATAATTAATCCAAATGTCCAAATAATTAGGTTGCAACTACAACATCTATCAAAATTCCTCTCTTTTATGCTTTGATTTTCAGTGTATATTTAGTTAGTTCTTGTTTTTGCTGTGTAGGTGGCAAGGTGTACCAAAATAATTAATCCAAATGTTCAAATAATTAGGTTGCAACTACAACATCTATCAAAATTCCTCTCTTTTATGCTTTGATTTTCAATGTATATTTAGTTAGTTCTTGTTTCTGCACTGTATAGGTGGCAAGGTGTACCAAAATAATTAATCCAAATGTCTAAATAATTAATATAAAGCATGTAACTCATAATATAAATTTTGAAATGTAAATATAAAGCATGTGACTCATAATAAGAACGTCTCTAAGATACAAAACATAAGTCCATACATATAATGTCCAAATATAAAACATGTGACTCAAATATGTCTAGATAAAATATAATATAACATGTAAGTCATGTAATGTCTAGAAATGTACTATAAATATATAAAACATCCAGGAATCATAATAACAACTCATAAATGTCTCACCCTATGAGTGGATTGAGCCTCGCTGTGTCTTGAACTGTGTCTCGAGCTATGACATCATAATCCCTGATTGAAGCCATCGACCAATCCGTGACTTGAGCGCTATGCTGAGTTGTGGGTCTGGGTCTGCACATGAAACACCATAAAAATTTTAAATTATATATATATATATATATATATACAAATATAATATATGTTTTAATTTTAAATAAATAAACAAATCTTGACAAATCTAATTTATTACCTAACATACACGGTTTGCATCATGTAGAGGAGTCTCAATAGAAGCATGACCGGATCCTGCAACCTATATATTTGACATGTGTCGAATACAATATATAAGCATATGTGTATTTAGTTAGAAAACTTGTACACTTGATTTCTGTATGTAGAAAGTTAACTTGATATATATGTGTGTGTGTGTGTGTGTACACTTAAATCAAACTTATATGTATGTATGTGATATATAGACCTAGTTTTTAAATACCTCATGATGATGACTAGGATCACCAGTATGATGCAAATCTCCATATCCAAGTTGTAAAATAGTAGCACAAGTCTAATACACATATACATTTAAGATTGCAATCAAGAGTTAGAGCTTCTTGATTTATGTGATTTATTTAAAATTGAACTTATAATTTTTAAATATATAATTTATGAATTTAGATTATAATTTTTAAATAAATTGTACCTCAGCTGCACCAGGAAAGGCCCTCTCAATCCCACTGATGTCAGAATCATGGAGATGTAATGATACACGTGTAGATGGTGTACTCTTAGTGCCGAAAAGAAGCCTACTATACTCACCTCCCATAACATGTGCAGTAACCTCAATCTCAGGACCAACTGGAACATTCAGAGGGGTGGAGCCTGTAGGACCAATTGGAACATCCTAGTGTCTCCCCAAACCCTGTGAACCTAACTCACCATGCCTCCTCTGTCTACCAAAATTTCACTCAAGATGTGAGGATATAACATCAAGTGGGATCTCATGCTAATCACTGATGAACTGGTATGAATCTAATAAATCACTGGCCAGGCATCTAATCATATTCTGTAAAGCACTCTCTCCACTAATCTATGCCACATCATGTGGGGATGGTATATTAGCATGAATGTAACAATCTAAACAGTTGGTTGATGTGGCCTCAGTGGATGGAATGTCAATCCTCAAGTGTAACAAATACCTGCCAACACGATCAGATGACAACTGATCAACCTCAGTGGCAATAGTCACCATGCTCTCAAAAAATGTGCATCTCGAGGGGGTCAATGATGGTTGGGTGGCATTTGCTAGTTCCACATGTTTTGGAAGAACCAAAAGATTTGGGCCAACTAAGGACCTCTTGTTCTGAAGAGATGGTGCATCTTGTCTTCTATACTTAGGTCTCTCTGCAAATCTCCCTTTCCCCTAACCAGCATGTTTAGGGAAAGATGTATAATTGATAGATAAATCTAAATGGAACTCTGCATATAATTGTTTGCAAAAATACAATGGCAACTCATCATTGTTTGGCCAATGGTGATGAGCTGCCAAAAACCTAGGATAGATGAAAGGACTGACAACTGCATCCACACACTTGGTGGGAGAATAGCCTCTCACTCTCTCTTTTCCCCTATAAGAAGGGAACATGCTGACAACATTATCTACTGAAACTAGCTTAGAAATAGATTTCCATTTCTCCACGATGACAACACTCTGAGAAAGCGATGCATAACATTTGTCAACACTAATGTCATCAAAGGGATTGTATGATCAAACAACTTGGATCATACATGTTATCTCATCCCTAATCCTAACCAACCTGTCTCTACCTGAAGGGTTTGGTGTATTGTGAATAGTACTAATCAGTTCACCCAAAGCTCTTTGAAACCTCTGAATGGTCTCATCATATAATGTAGAATTATCACCACCGTCAGGTTGACCTGACTGATGTGATTGATGTGAAAATTGGTCATCCATGTGGACCTAAATTTATCTGCAGTATGATAATTAAATTTTCTATCAAACATATTGTATTTCACGATGTAAATAAATCTGCATATAAATTTTTTGGAACTACTACATACATATTTAAAAAATCCATGATATAAATGCACATGTGCTTCTCAAATATGTTGCAAGTATGGGCCTAACTGGTGTTGTCATTGATGTCAACATACTCCTGTTGCATTGATTTCAAGGATTGGATGAGTTGTGTGCTAAGGATATTGAGAAAATTAGTCCTATCAGAAATAGAGAAGAACAGTGAAGACAGTGAAGCTCTATGAAGTGAAGATCCCAGCTAAGATGAAGATCAGAGGATACACATCAAAGGGTTTGTAGATATGTGTCTAAAGGTGATCTAGTAAAGATTTGAGAGGTCCGCATGAAGATTTGAAAAAGTTATGGCCATATGAGTAAAACTGGTTCTAGCAGATGTTCAGAGGTGACAAAGTGACACAAATAGGTCCGGTGAGATATGGAAATGCAATATCTTGTTCTACAGATTTGGTGGAGTGTTTAGGAAGTCAATGTGAATTGACAACTCAATTGGTTCATGGTCTGGAGGTCTGCAAGCATCTATTCCAATATGACAGTGATGACAGACTGTGTTCTTAAGATTTTGGATGAAGAAGAGAATGATTTCAGTTATCAGAAGTGGTGTGGATGTTCTTGGTGAATCAGGCAAGCTTGTGGGAGTCTCTAGATTGTGTCCAGTTTGTGTTGGTGGTCCGCATTGAAGATTGAGCTCGTAATTGAAGAATTACTTCCGAATGATGATGTTCTTCCTCAACTTGGCTGACCGGATGATTTACACATCTTGTGGATGATCTTGAAGATGTTCTGCGAATGATGGCGTGTTCCTCAAAGAAGATTGAAGTCCCATATATGTGTGGCCGACAAAGTGGTGATTCACATGAAATCTCTTGAAATAAGTCAATTTGTATTTGTGTATTTTCTTTGTAATAAAATAAAGTATGCCGACTTTGATGATTATCCCAAAGTCGATGTCTTGTATAAATAAGAATTGTGAAGTCATTTCAAAAAGTATCTTGGTGAAGATGAGAGAGTGGTAGAGAGGAGAAGAGTGAAAAGCAGAGCAGAAGTATTGAGCTTAAATGGAACTGACTCAAGCATGGTGAAGATGCTATTCTTCAGTTCAAGTATATAATATTTATTATTCTGTAGACAATGTGTCTCCTATAGGCAGTGGGCCTCTTGTGAGCAGTGTGCTCGGGCAGTGAACCCTAATTGGCATGTGCCATTTTGTTCTTCTTATTCTTTTAATAGAGAATACAATCTTGGGTTAGTCACCCCATGGTTTTTCCCTCAACCAGGTTTTCCACATTAAAATCTTGGTGTCATATGTGTTAATGTGTTTCTTCTCTTGAATTATTGCATCGTGTTTCCTTGATTAATTTATTATTATGTTGCTAAATTACAAGAAGGATTTAAGTGGTTAATAAAAGGAAAGTTTTGGGACAACTGATTCACCTGCCCTCTCAGTTGTCTGTCTTGAAACCAACAATTGGTATCAAAGCTAAGTTCCTCTAGAAGAAGCTTAACTGCTTGAGGAGATTGAGAATGTCGACCTACAAGAAGGATAGTCCAAGGTTTGATGGTTCAAACTTCACTACCTGGAAAAGCCGCATGGAATGTCACATATAATGCATGGGATATCAATATTGGAACATAACCTCAATTAAATATGTTCCCCCAACAAATGGCCCTACAACTCTAAATGAAATTAGAGATGCATCGAATAATCTTCGAGCTAAAGAAGCCCTACTGACTACCTTGTCTGATTCAGAGCTAAGAAATGTTATGGATTTGAAGACTGCCTATGAAATTTGGACAAAGCTTGAAAATCTATATGAAGGAGACAAATATGTTAAGTGTGCCAAGCTACAAAGTCTAAAAGGAAGATTTGAAAACTTAAAGATGAGTGAAGATGAGAATACCACTTCTTACATGACAAAAGTAAATGAGCTTGTTTGTGGCATTAGATGTGCTGGTGGAGTTCTGAATGAAGATGAAATTGTTGCTAAAGTTCTCAAATCCTTACCTCCTGCTTATAAACATAAAGTTTCTGCTATTGAGGAAATCAGATCCTTAACAACTATCACAAGGGATCAATTGGTTGGTAAGATATCTACATTCCAGTTAGCTAAGTTTGGTGATGCACTTCCCAAGACTGAATCTACATTCAAAGCTAGTGCCTCTACAAAAGGCAAATAGAGATATGATCCAGGAGAAAGTTCCTCAAGAAAATCATCTTGGTATGAGAAAGCAAGAAAAGATCTGGAAGAGGATGAATTAGAAGTTGAACAACTTGAGGCCCTCATTGCAAAGAGACTGCCAAGAGGATCCGGTAAGTATGAAGGAAAATTACCTTTCAAATGTTTTAACTGCAACAAGATTGGTCATTTTGCCTCAAGGTGTCCAGAAAGATTTTCAAGGGCAAATCCAAACAGATCAAGATTCCAAAAGAAATGTTACTATGTTCATGAAGATGATGATGATGAAGGAGTAACAGATGATGAATTAGAGACAGGAAACAAATTTGGAAGTGATTGGGTGTTTATTGCCATCAAGGAAGAAGATCCAATGCCCTCTGAATCTGTCAATCATAAAATGATAGAAAGAGCTCTGGCTACCCAAGTTGAAGAAAAGGATGATTGGGTCATTGACAGTGGATGCTCCCACCATATGACTGGTGACAAAAATAAGTTCATAGATTTGGAAAGATATGAAGGAGGAGTTATAAAATTTGGTGATAATTCTGCTGGCAGAATCAGAGGTAAAGGAACTATTTCTTTTGATGGAAAGAACAAAACTAGTGATGTACTGTATGTTGAAGGTCTGAAGCACAATCTTCTCAGTGTTGGATAGTTGGTGGACAAAGGCTATGATCTCTGATTCAAAAATGGAAAATGTAAGATCTTTGAAAGTTCTGGAACAGAGATTGCATCCGATACTCAAACAAAAGGTAATATCTTCCACTTGGTTAGTACTGGCAAAAGTTGTTTATTTGTTCAAATTGATCAGAGTTGGTTGTGGCATAGGAGAATGTGTCATGTGAATTTTGATAATATCATCAAGATAAGCAACACTCAAGCTGTAAGAGATCTTCCAAGACTGGTGAAACCTACTAATAGTTTGTGCAAAGAATGTCAGTTGGGTAAGCAGAGCAGAGTCACATTCAAAAGTAAGGAACAATCTTCTACCAGAATGTTGGACTTAGTACATACTGATCTATGTGGACCAGCAAGAATCAGGAGTTTGCAAGGTGATAGATACTTCATGTTATTAATTGATGACCACTCCCAGATGATGTGGGTGACTTTTTTGAAAGAAAAATCTGAGGCTCTTGAGAAATTTAAAATATTCAAAGCTATGGTAGAGAATGAAACTGGATTAAACATAAAATGTCTCAGGTCTGATAGAGGTGGAGAATTCACATCCAGAGAGTTCATAGAATTCTATGAGAAACATGGGATAAAAAGACGGTTATCTACTCCAAGGACTCCACAGCAAAATGGAGTAGTGGAGAGAAACAACCAGAACATCTAGGAAGCATCTAGAACCATGATGATGGAAGCAAATATTCCTCAGATCTACTGGAGAGAAGTTGTAAGCACTGCTGTCTATACTCTTAATCGAGTACAAATTAGAAGCAATACTGGTAAGACCCCTTATGTACTCTGGTTTGGCATCACTCCCACTTTGAAGTATTTCAGAGTCTTTGGTAGCAAATGTTACATTAAAATAGATGAAAACCTTGGCAAATTTGATGCTAGAAGTGATGAAGGAATATTCTTGGGTTATTCTACTCAAAACAAAGCATACCGGTGTTATAACTAGAGATTGAGAAAGATTATAGAAAGTACAAATGTGAAGGTTGATGAAGGTATTGAAAAACCCTGAAGGTTTTATGAATATGAAGAAGATGATCAGAATAATGTTTTGGTCCAAGAAGTTCAAGTTCCTTCTGAAATTCAGATCCAAACTGATCCAGAGAATCAAGAAGAAGAGATAAGTTTGAATGAACCTATCCAAGAAATAGAAGTGTAAGAAATTCCTAAAACTCCTAGGTATGTAAGACTGAATCACTTTGAAGATTGGATCATAGGTGATAAAAGCAAAGGTTTTCAAACAAGAAGAACTATTTCTCAAGACTCAAAAAAGTATTGTCTGATTTCAAAAATTGAACCAAAAACTGTAAGTGAAGCATGTAATGATGAAAGCTAGACTAAAGCAATGAAGGAAGAGTTGATACAGATTGAGAAAAATCACACTTGGGATCTTGTTCCCAGACCTAGAAACAAAAATATGATTGGAACCAAATTGGTCTTCTGGAATAAACTGAATAAAGATGGTGAAGTAGTCAGAAACAAAGCCAGATTGGTCTGCAAGGGTTATTCCCAAAATAGGAGTTGATTTTGAAGAAACTTTTGCTTCAGTGGCAAGAATTAAAGCAGTCAAATTATTTCTTGCCTTTTCTGCCTTCAAGGATTTCAAAGTATATCAAATGGATGTCAAGTATGCCTTCCCAAATGGTGATTTGGAAGAAGAGGTATACATTGAGCAACCGGATGGATTTCAATTGTCTGATCATGTTGATATGGTTTGCAAGTTGAAGAAAGCACTTTATGGACTCGAACAAGCCCCAAGAGCCTGGTATGAAAGACTGGATAAACATCTTTTGAAGATTGGGTTCAACAAAGGTACTACTGACAATAACTTATACTTCAATATTGAACATAAAAATATTTTGATTGTTGAAGTATTTGTTGATGATATTATTTTTGGAGGAAGAGATAGTATGTGCAAGACTTTTGCAAATCAAATGAAAAGTGAATTTGAGATGTCTATGTTTGGGGAAATGAATTTCTTCTTGGGTCTACAAATCACTCAAACTAAGAAAGGAATCTTCATATCTCAGACCAAATATGTGAAAGAATTGTTGAAGAAATTTGGGATGGAAGATTCAAAATCAATGAATACTCCCATGGTAACTGGATGTAAACTAAGAAAAGATGATGAATCTCCTAAGGCTGATCAGAAAAAGTACAGGTCAATGATTGGAGGACTACTGTATCTTACTCAAACTAGGCCTGACATTATGAATGTTGTTGGTCTTGTTGCCAGATTCCAAGCTAATCCTAGGGAATCTCATGTCATGGCAATCACGAGAATTTTTAGATATCTAAAGGGAACAATTGAGTATGGTTTATGGTATCCTAGGGATCATGATTTCTCTCTTCATGCATATACAGATGTGGATGACCAGAAGAGTACCAATGGTGGTGCATTCTTTTTGAGGAAAAAATTAGTTTCTTGGTTGAGCAAGAAACAAGAGGCAATATCTCTGTCCACTGTAGAAGCAGAGTATATTGCAACAGCAGGCAGTTGCGCTCAAGTATTATGGATGAAGCAAATGCTAAGAGAAATCAGAGTGGAGTATGAGGAACCTATCACAATCTTCTGTGATAATTCAAGTGCAATAAATATATCAAAAAATCCAGTGTTGCATTCAAAGATAAAACATATATCCATCAAGTTTCACTTTTTGAGAGAGCAGGTGAACAAAAATGAAGTCAGATTGGAGTTTGTGCCCTCCAAGGATCAGATTGCAGACATATTTACTAAACCTCTACCTAAGGACTCTTTTGAGTATCTCAGGGAGAAGTTAGGGGTTATTACCCCTCTGGTTTTGAATTAAGGTGCACTAATGTGCATCAGTCCAGTGGATCTCGCAGTAATATCTTATGGTCTAGATTGATGATAGGAAGCTGCTACTCAAGGGGAGCAGTTTGTATGATTCTGAGTGATGCAAGTATGTGCCCTTTTCCATTGATGTCAAAGGGGGGGAGAAGACATGTGAAAAATAAAAAGTGGTTCCTCATCAAAGGGGGAGCAGTAAAGGAAGAGAAGACATGTGAATGGTTGTTGTTGATAGGGGGAGATATGTCAGTCAGTAAGGAGAAATTCTTGTCTTGATGGTTAAAATAGTTTTTCACATCATATGTTGCCATCAATGACAAAGGGGGAGATTGTTGCAAGTATGGGCCTAACCAGTGTTGTCATTGATGTCAACATACTCTTGTTGCATTGATGTCAAGGATTGGATGAGTTGTGTGCTGAGGATATTGAGAAAATTAGTCCTATCAGAAACAAAGAAGAACAGTGAAGATAATGAAGCTCTATGAAGTGAAGATCCCAACTAAGATGAAGATCAAAGGATGCGCATCAAAGGGTTTGTAGATATGTGTCTAAAGGTGATTCAGTAAAGATTTGAGAGGCCCGCATGAATATTTGAAGAAGTTATGGCCATATGAGTAAAACCAATTCTGGTAGATGTTCAGAGGTGACAGAGTGACACAAAGTCTGGTGAGATCCAGAAATGCAATATCTTGTTCTGCGGATTTGGTGGAGTGTTTAGGAAGTCAATGTGAATTGACAACTCAATTGGTTCGTGGACTGGAGGTCCGCAAGCATCTATTCCAATATGATAGTGATGATAGACTATGTTCTTAAGATTCTAAATGAAGAAGAGAATGATTTGATTTATCAGAAGTGGTGTGGATGTTCTTGGTGAATGAGGCAAGCTTGTGGGGGTCTCTAGATTGTGTCCAATTTGTGTTGGTGGTCCACATTGAAGATTGAGCTCGTAATTGAATAATTACTTCTAGATGATGATGTTCTTCCTCAACTTGGCCGACCGGATGATTTACACATCTTGAGGATGATCTTGAAGATGTTCTGCGAAGGATGGCGTGTTCCTCAAAGAAGATTGAAGTCCCAGATATGTGTGGCCGACAGAGTGGTGATTCGTATGAAGTCTCTTGAAATAAGTCAAGTTGTATTTGTGTATTTGCTCTATAATAAAAGAAAGTATGCCGACTTTGATGATTATCCCAAAGTCGATGTCTTGTATAAATAAGAATTGTGAAGTCATTTCAAAAAGTATCTTGGCGAAGATGAGAGCGTGGTAGAGAGGAGAAGAGCGAAAAGCAAAGCAAAAGTATTGAGCTTAAATGGAACTGACTCAAGCATGGTGAAGATGCTATTCTTCAATTCAAGTATGTAATATTTATTATTCTGTAGACAGTGTGTCTCCTGTAGGCAGTGGGCCTCTTGTGAGCAGTGTGCTCAAGCAGTGATCCCTAGTTGGCATGTGCCATTTTGTTCTTCTTATTCTTTTAATAGAGAATACAATCTTGCGTTAGTCACCCAATGGTTTTTCCCTTAACCAAGTTTTCCATGTTAAAATCTTGGTGTCATATGTGTTAATGTGTTTCTGCTCTTGAATTATTGCATTGTGTTTCCTTGATTGATTTATTATTATGCTGCTGAATTACAAGAAGGATTTAAGTGGTTAATAAAAGGAAAGTTTTGGGACAAATGATTCACCCCCCCTCTCAGTTGTCTGTCTTGAAACCAACAAAATAAACCTGCACCTTAAATGCTTGCAAATACATGAATAATAGGCATATCAACCAAATCTGAATCAACTATAAAACACAGAACTAGGAATGCATGTAGAAAATCCAAATTTAAATTCATATGTAGCATGTACAGCATATTGACATGACAGCCATATACCTGAATTTATAATAAATCACATTTTATCTAATTCATATAAATCAGATTTTATCCTATAGTAGTTGGAGTCAGGGCTTAAATTTGACAGTCAACCTTGCCTATCAAGTAATTTTTTAATGACAGAACTATCTATTCAAGAGTGCCTTTAAAATAGTATGACATATTTTAGTATTAGTAATTTATTTAAAAATAAAATATATATATCATCATAATCCTATATATAAATTTTGACAGTTTGGCCAAAACCACTCCTTTCATATGATACAGTCTTTTCAAAATTTCAATTGTATTTTACAGCTAAAATGTTTAAATACAGCTATACAACTGTCAAATTTAAGCCCTGGTTGGAGTCATATATATCTAGTGTATGTTGAACTTCCTTCTTTAACCATCTTATTCCCTAGCATTTGATGGGCAAATTTGAATGGATAACCTTACAAGGGATAAAAGTGCATGTCCTGCATCGCTGTAGAACTTGATTTGACTTGTTTTATGTGTGAACTGACTCCCACCCAGTGCTAGGAAACAACATAGTTGTATAGCTGTATTTAAACATTTTAGCTGTAAAATACAACTAAAATTTGACAGTTGTATAGCTGTATTTAAACATTTTAGCTATAAAATACAACTAAAATTTTGAAAAGACTATCATATGAAAGGAGAGATTTTGAAAAGATTGAAATTAGTTTTGGAACTATTGATAATATCAAACAAGGAAGGATTGTGTGTTCAATCAAGACAATGTATTGTAGATACAGAGATATAGAGAGTCTTCATTGGAGTCCTCATTGCTCTCTAACATAGCAGGTATGGTCCTTATAACTTGGTGCTTATCAAAGTTGTCAAAGACGATGGAGGAGTTGTAGTGGTAATTGTATTAATGTTGATATTTTCTCATTCATATCATCATGGTATTGATGCAAAATGCAAGGCTGTGGACACAAGGCAACCAAAGGACAATGAGAAAGTCATTTGAATTTTAGATGTTCTAAAGACAACTTGACAATTTTCCTTGAAGTTTACCAAGCACAAAATAGAGGCATACAGTCTTCAGAGATAGCAAGGGATTCATAGATAGAGTCAATCATAAATGCATGAAGAGAAGGAGCCTTGCAAGATGACAATGGACTATTTGTTTATACTAAAAATTTGAGTAGAGATAGTGTGCTATTTTAAGATAGTTCTAAGACCATAGAAAACCTTGTAAGGACTGTGAAAACTGTTTAAACTTTGCATAACAGTGAAGAAAAAATGCATGAGTTAAGAAAGTGACAAAAGAAGAAAACAATGTATACCTTGCCATCACAGGATGCAGTCATTATGTGTTGTTATGGAGCTAAAGAATCTTGAGGGATAGAATCATCAATGCCTTTTGTTTAATTGATGAAGCTAAGAAAGTAGAGATAAAGTTTAAGGCATTCAAATCTAGCAATGACCTGAAGGATTTTGTATGTGCTTTAGAAGACTTCGTGATGTTTGAAATGGATCCTTGGAACCTATACAAAAATTGAAGGTAGAGAGAGACAATACCAAGAGCTTTCACATGCAGAAGAGATCAAGACCTAAAACTAAATGTAGATGCAGTAAAACATGGTGATAGTCAGCATGTGAGGAAAGCGGTGTAGTCATAAAAGAAAAGACAAACAAAGTTCTACATGCTATACCCTTGGTGAGCACAGTTGGATACATATATACTATGAACACCTATAAGAGCTTAAAAAGACTTGGTATGAACAAGCAGAGATCCCCCAAAAGAGGTCCACAATTTGAAAAGGGACAGTGACAGTGATAAAGGGTAGATGGTGTCAAAGAAGATATAATTTGGGACATTGGTCTTAAGTTTACATCATTAGTGTATATTGTTTCCTTCTTTAACCATGTTATTCCCTAGCATTTGATGGGAAAATTTGAATGGATAACCTTACAAGGGATAAAAGTGCATGTCTTGCATTGCTGTAGCACTTGATTTGAAAAAGACTGTATCATATGAAAGGAGAGGTTTTGGACAAACTGTCAAAATTTATATGGGACAAAGTGTAACAACTATAGGAATACATAGACGAAGAGAGATGGATGTTTCAAATGATCATGGTTATAGCCATCAGCCACTTGCTACTTCTGATCACCACAACCTTTCCAATAACTTATGCACAAATTCTTTCTTGAATGGTTTCAAATTGTGATTAATTTTCCATCACCACAACCTTGATAAAAACTTATACAAAAAATACAGTAAAGAAGAATTTCAATCATATAAGGTGCAGGTTTATTTCAATCGTGCCATACATCGTGTCATACAAAATATTTGACAGAAAATACCAAGGTGAAGATATATATACATGGTGCCATGCAAAATGTTTGATAGAAAATTTGCATGCCAAGGTGAAGATGCCATACCTGGTGACGACATTGTTGCAAAAGGTGGCGGGGAAGCGCTTCGCATGAAAGACCTTCAAACCCTACTGTGTTGTCGTTGTCGGAGAAACAAGCACTGTGAAATATGGCAAATTCTTTTTTTTTTAGTTTTTAACAATATGATTTTGGGCGAAACTATCTCTCCTCCAAATAGTCTTGCCTGAAAATAGCTTGCCACATATGAGCGAAATTATTTGGGGGCAAAATTGACCCACCTGAAATTATTTTGTTGGCCGAAAGTGTGACACAACTTTGTACTTTTACCACCTCCTCTCCAGAGATTTTTGAACCTCCACCTATTAATACAATTAAAAAATATCCACATTAATATAGAAAACATGAAATATAGAAAATGACATAAGTAATCAATCACTTACCACATACTAATAATCCCTCTCAATCATTCATTGACTCTCTTCATCTGTAGATGGATAGGTTGGAATTGTGACCTCTTGTGAGAAGAACGAAGAAGCAAATTAGAGTAAAGATAAATATCATTTATGTACATTGAATAACGTGAGATAAAAAAGAAATACATGATAACAAATTTACATGTTAATGGTTCATACCTATGTCAAAGGCATTGCAAACAAAATAGATGCAGCAATGCCCACATCCTTGGTGTCATGAATATCAGAAGGAGTTTGAATTGTTGTCATCAACTGATAATAGAAAAATGTTATTTGACCAAAACCTAAATAACATTATTTTAATGCATAATGACTAAAAATAGAAAAATTTACCTCTTTGAAATTAGATCTATGACCCACCCCACCAACTCCTCCTAATGTTGGAGGTCTAGCATCCACCTATTCATCATCAAATTATCATTAAATAAGATTACCATTAATATATGACAAAAAAATTACATGCACTATATTTACTATCTTATTACAAATTGCATACTTATCCACTCAATTTAGCCTCATAAGCTTGCATTGGACGACCGACAAATGTAGGATGAGTACTTTGGCCCTGGAATTTCATAATGCATATAATTACCTACATTAACTTTGACTTATAATATATTAATATAGTTAATTAGATATTTCAAATACAAATATAATAAATTACAAATCCTTATAAAAAATTACATGTCTATCAATACCAAAGGTCCTATCTAGCAAGTTGTCTGCCATTATGTTATTATTCAATATGAACGTGTCATGCTATTGATATTGTCCCTGTGTGGCATAGTTCTCAAAGTGTGTAACATCCTCTCTAATGTTTGTATCGATCTGAGCTTCCTCCAACCCATAATCACATAAAGCTCCACATGAATGACAAATATGTGGAGACCAATGATGCCTACTAGCCTCACCCTCACTAGCCTGTGAAAGATGGCTACCATGCTGTATTAAAGACTGAGTGAGGGAACTAATAGAATGTAGTGTCTCCACCTCAACACTCTCCTTCAAAGTAGAAGGGAGTGAGATATGTTGAAAGGATGGTTTCACTAAGGGTCTAGTTGGATGGTCCTAGGCACGATGTAACATAAATAAGGCTTTATTTTTAAGTCAATTGTAATCTATAATAGAATAGTAAGGCCACACCAATTTTCTTTGAAAATGAACAGATCAGAAAATAGAAGATGAATAGATTCCTTCCAAAATTTTAGAAAAAACAATATTTTTAGATTTTGGTTGTTGATATGAACTTTTGAGGGCTATATTTTATTAACATTTTTTTCTTTTAAATGAGAACAATATTTACCATACTTGTGTGTATATGATGGGAGTAAGTGATCTAGGGTTCAAGGTAGAATTTGATGGACAACTCAGTCAAACAGATTCAATTAGGTTATGTGTAGAAATAATTTGTATATGTGATAGAGGTTATGAGTATACAGAGAACAAATTGAACAATGAAATAAAGAAGATTGCCATTAGAACTATAATGATAAAAATGTATTATGCTACTGTTTATATTATCTATGATAACATATGTGTGTTGGATATGCCTTCTTATCTTCTCTAACCTACAAAGACTAGTGCTTCCTCATTTTGTATTATGTGTTGTCAAACAGTTCACGTGCCTTATCTATGTTTCTCATTTTATCTACATACTATAAAATAGTTCATGTGACTTGTCTTTGCTTACTTATTTCAGTGCATTCTATCAAACAGTTAACATGCATAGTCTAGGCTTAAGGCCTTAGGGTTTGAAAACCCTTCTCCCTTCATTAAAATTATCATTTATGTAGCTTTATTATTTTATATAAAATAAATCTAACTTTTGGTATGATATACATTTTCATTTAAACAAATATAGATAACGCCTCTTTGAGGCATTCTAAACAACGAACTCAAAGTGATCACCTTAAATTACATTTGCTTCAATGGTCAGCAACTAATAGCAATTTTACACCTCATTATTGTTATCCCTTCCACAACTAGCTTCCCTTTCCCTCAGAGTGTCCAACAACTTATTCATCTCCAAATATCATTCTCTCGTTACTAAAAAAATAGATACATTTAAGTAGCAGATTCTAGCCTTGCAAACAAGCATCTCAATGTGCTTTTGATTTAATGGAGAATTAGTTTTAAAAACTTTGGTATAGTGTTTCATAGAGTAAAGACAATACCTTATTAAGAACATTTATATAAAGGGTAAGGAATTATTGGATGTAAGAAAAAATATATAAAGTTAAGTGTGTTACTTGTTTCAATCATTGTTAAAAACAAATAATGGAACTCCATACCTTAAGTATAATCTTGTAATTTCATATGATAGATCAACAATAAAATGTCTATTAATGTTTGGTTGTGTTGATCTCGATGAGATTATTAGTCCAAGTAAATCTATGTTAGGAACCCATGTTTAACCCTTCTCTTTACTTTGTTAGTATATTACATTTGGAGGCATATGCTTTGTAAGTCGTCCCATGAGTATATTGTATTATCCCACATTCATGGGAAGTAATAGTTGTTTAGATTAGACTTAGTATATAAGTACATGTTGAGGCCAATGAAGGCATCCACAAGTTTATTGTATTGAGCTTTCTCAGAGGAGGTTGCCCCCTCGAAGTGGCCTGCGATCAATAAATTCCTTCTGTGTTTCTGCTATTTCTATTATTTCATGCATTTTTCATTATATTGTTGTAGGAGGTTCTTCTCATTTGGTATCAGAGCGCCTTCTTGGGCTCGCTGGGTGGAATTTTTGCCAAATTTTTTTTGCAGTGGCCTCCAAATGCTATGATTATTACAGTAGTTCTTTTTTCTTTGCATCTGTATTGTTCATTTCAATTGTAGGTTCAGATCAGGGAATAATCCCTATCCACTTAACTATGGGAAGTGCCTGGGCATAGCCCTAAAACTCATTGTGAGGAGTACCATAGGAACCCCAAAGTAGCTGGCCCATTGAGAGGACCTGCCAGCGAAAAGGGCAATGGCCCCTACCTGATTGACTAGTTCCCATCCATGAGCTAAACCAAGAGCTGTCATTTGTGGCAAAGTGGTTATCAATTTTACCTAAGCCGTGGAGTGAGGGGTACTGCCCCAATATGCAAGCTGTTAGACAACATTGGTATTCGAGTGAATCCCTTGAACCTTTAGGAAGCCGCACATACCTAGGGTCCATATCTATTACTAGCTGACAAATCACCGATTGAATCTATCTAGAGTCGTTTGTAGATCTTGTTGCAGATCATTTCCAAAAGAAGAAAAAATTCTATTTTTTTGCCATATCTTCCTTGCTTTAGCTCCATTTCCTCTGAAAATTCACTGGCACCCCTGAAAATCCATTCTGCATATTTCCTTCCTTGAGGACCATATCCCAAATTCCACTTTTCGAAGCCAAAAATCCCACATTTGTCTATTTTTAGGGTTTTCCATAACTTCTTCAATTCTCACCCAATCGGCTTCAAATTTTGCCACAGTGTTCATTTCCTATTTCTGCTCCTTTGTCCCTCTTGGACAAATTTTTCCATTCTTTCACCCCGCTTCTGAAATCCCCATTTTTTGCTTCCTTGTCCCTCAGAAAGTGTCCAAAACCTAGTCAAACCCCAATTACCCATCAGAGTTTTTCCCAAATCCAAATTTTCCTTTACTAAAAAAATTTTTGTTTTTGTTTTTCTACCCATTCCAAAAAAAAATCCTGGTTATGGTTGTCACCCGTGCAAGAGCAAAAAACATGGAGGAGGAACTTGCAGCCATCAAGACCAAACTCCAAGATCTGGATGAAAAAATTCTCGGGCTCAATCTTCAGTATTCAGCCATGAACAATAGACGATAGCCAGAATCTTCTGCAGATATAGGGTTTTCTGCTTCCGGTAATTTTCGTGGACCGAAGCTTGATTTTCCTTGCTTCAATGGTGATGATCCGACTGGATGGATATACCGGGTAGAACAATATTTCAATCTGCATAATACTTTTGATGTCAACAAAATCCCACTTGCCTCCTTTCATTTGGAACATGAAGCCCTTCGATGGTTCTGTTGGTACATCAAAGCTCATGAAGAGCCAAAATGGACAGATTTTTGCAAACTCATTTTGCAACAATTTGGCCCTAGTGCTTTTGATGACTTCACAGGAGCACTCACAAAACTGTGCCAAACAGGGACTGTGAGAGAATATCAGATAGAATTTGAAAAACTGGTCAATCACAATGAGGGATTGTCTGATGAATTCTTCAGGAGTTGTTTTGTCAGTGGTTTGAAGGATGCAATTTGCTCTGAGGTTAAAATGTTCTGTCCAAGCATAATGATGGAAGCCTTAGGGTTGGCTAAGTTGGCAGAGGACAAGATCACAGCTCAACAATGCTCCAAATCCAATTTTGTCCCATTCAGAAATATGGATCCCCAAAGCCCTCAAATAATGCCAGCTCCTAGAACAACTCCTGTCAAGCATTTGATTGAAGCAGAGATGCAGGCACGTAGAGAAAAAGGGCTTTGTTATAATTGTGATGACAAATTCACTCGGGGACATAGATGTGTTGAGCAAAAGCTCTATCTCTTGGATGTGGATTCCCCACCTGAAACTAAAGTTTATGCAGATTCTTAGGATACAGTAGCTGATCAAGTTGAAACTCAGCAGTCGCTTGTTGACCCTACTTCTCAGGAAGACCACCCAGAGATCTCTCTCCATGCCGTAGCAGGAGTCACCACCCCACAAACCATGCGGGTCAAGGGTTACTTCAAGAAGCTCCCTCTTACAATACTCATTGATTCTGGTAGTACTCATAACTTCATTGACCCTCAAATAGCCAAACAGGCTGATTGTTTTGTTCATCCTTGCTCGAGGTTTGAAGTCATGATTGCCAATGGGGGCACATTCCCTTGCAAAGGGAAGTGTCGCAATGTGTGTATCTCTATTGGATATTATAACTTGTGCTCTGACATGTTTGCCTTGCCCTTAGGTGGATGTGATGTGGTTTTGGGTGCCCAATGGTTACACACACTTGGACCCATCTTATGGGATTTTGCTGAACTTTGGATGCAGTTTTTAGACAATGGGCACAAACACACATTGAAGGGCTTACAACCGGGGTCTCTCAGCATCATAAGTTCACATTGCCTGTAAAAGCTTCTTAAGAAGAATTCACATGGTGTCATCACTCAGCTTCACTCCATTCAGATACAACCATCAATGGTCTCCACTACTCCTTCGGCTCTACAACGAATGATGGCTATTTTGCATGCAGTACAGAAGGGTGACCATACCTATTAGGGAATCATTTTTGCATCGGGGCGGCTCACCAGAGCCTGAAATATTTCCTGGAACAATGAGTCACCTCCCCAGCACAACAACAATGGATCAGCAAACTCATGGGTTATGACTATAAGATCACTTACAAGAAGGGTATGGACAATATTGTGGTGGATTCTCTTTCTTGCACATGTGATGACCAAGCTTCTCTTTCCGCTATTTCTATGTCTGTTCCAAATTGGTTGGAATCTGTCCTGCAGGCCATCTTCTATGAACTCTATGTTTCTCCATCGGTAGGGCACTCTGGGTTCCTCAAAACTTATGAGCGGGCATGGCGTCACTTCTTTTGGAAGGGAATGAACAGGGCAATTCAATAGATTATGGTTGCATGTGATACCTCAGAACAATAGCATCAGTGGGCAAAGTGGCTCCCTCTCACTAAATGGTGGTACAATACCTCCTACCACACTGCATCTAACATGACGCCATATGAAGCAGTCTATGGTCAAGCACCGCCAACGCTCCTTCCATACTCCCCCCACAGTTCACGAGTTCAGGCAATCGACATGGTTCTCTACACCTAGGATCAGATTGGGGATCATAAGTTGGCTCCTTCTTCCCGCATTCATCCAATATTTCATGTTTCTTGTCTAAAGAAATTTCTTGGCGCCAACAAAAAAGCACAAACTATTTTACCACAACTAGATAATGAAGGATCCATCCTTTTGGAGCTTGAGGTAATCCTCACTAGGCACACTCATCCTCTTCACTCCTAATCCATCCCAGAGGTATTAATTCAGTGGCATGGAATGCACCTAGAGATTTCTATAGGGGAACCACTCCTTCAGATTCAACAATAATTTCCACATCTTACTCTTTGAGGACAAATCTTTTCTAAGAGGGAGGGGATGTTAGGAACCTGTGTTTAACCCTTCTCTTTACTTTGTTATTATATTACATTTGGACGCATATGCTTTGTAAGTCGTCCCGTGGGTATATTGTATTATCCCACATTCATGGGAAGTAATAGTTGTTTAGATTAGACTTAGTATATAAGTACGTGTTGAGGCCAATGAAGGCATCCATGAGTTTATTGTATTGAGCTTGATCAAAGGAGGTTGCCCCCTCGAAGTGGCCTACGATCAATAAATTCCTTCTGTGTTTCTACTATTTCTATTATTTCGTGCATTTTTCATTATATTGTTGTAGGAGGTTCTTCTCAATCTAAGTATTCTAATATGTTGAGTTGAGTATAATTAGAAGATGTGAGTAATGAAATCATTAAGAATATATGTATGCATATACATAGTTTTAATTAATGGACAAATATATTATTTTAACATGTATGTATATTTTGTTGTAAAAGTGATATGATTTTCTCATGTTATTGTTTGTGGATTCAATTTAATAGACTTAGTACAAGTTGATCATTTAGAATTAAAATTAAATTGATGCATTTATAGATATCATATTTGCATATGACAACTATTAGACACAATGTTAGATTATATAGACATTAATATGATCTAAGGATAGAATTGAACATACTCATAAGTTGATAATATGGAATAGAGATCTACATGATGTTATATTTATAGTTTAATTGCTCTTAATCACTTTGAAGAAAGAAATTAGATACTTATTAGCACAAATTAGGATCAAATGTTAGAGACATGTTCAATTGGGTATAGACAACACCATAGAGGAAAATATCTCAAGTAAGGAATATAACGAGTATGAAAATATGTAACATTAGGACTCTAGAGATAGGTATTGTCACTATGGCCTTTCATTAAATAGACGATTCATGCATTATTATAATGCCACCTACATATATGATTAAGGGACTTAGTATGAATAGCATGTTATTATAATTAATTGGCATTGTAGTCTTTAATTTAGACGAAATACAAAAAAGGGTTATCACCTCCCATCTAACTTTCATGAATTCCACAATGGATCATCTTTAACCCCCACAATTCTTCTCACAAAATGATATCTTGAAAATGCATCCATTGATGATCACAAACATAGGATAGCCCTATTGGAAAATAGGCAAGGAAAGTAGGGATACTCAAAACCTTATAGGAGAGTCTAGGCATGGAATGTGTGTAGTAACTCCTAGAAGGGATTATCTGTAAATTTCAAACCCATCACCTAAACTCTTCAAGGTTTGGAATAGGCAATCCTAGGCACAAGTATATTACATTGGTCATTATAGAAACCCTTAGATTAGATTAACAATGGTAAGTGGGTAATTGCTAGATGAAGCGGCCTTAGAAAATAAATATAGCAAATATGATAACAATTTTCATTCAAGAAAGTTTGTAGATTTTCTTAAATAGGGTTAACTAAGGATATATTACTTAAGAAAACTAAACTAAATAATAAGTAGGGATTTCACCTTTACATACTTAAATAATTGACCGATGACCTTATTCCAGACTTTTACAAGTTGCAAGTTCACCTTTGGTGATTAACAATAGAACCCAAATTGCTAATTATGACATGTACTATCTTTTTTTACAAAACTTACTATTAAGCAAATGAGTCTATGATCTTTTAAGCTAATCTCCGTATTATGGTAGATATCCATCCACATTTATATTAACTTAATTTTGGGTTGAAATAACTATGGCCAAATGATATTGATTAAATTTGACGAAAAGAATCATTGTTTTATTAGCTTGATTTTAGATCTTGATTTTTGATATTATTAGTATTTGACAAACAATTTAGAATTTTTCCTTTCCTTATGTTGGTTATTTTCCCAGAATGGATGCTTATTCCCAGTAATCCCTACAAAATAGCCATCATTGATCAACAGGATTCCCGGGCCAGGGGCCAACAGTATAGGAGATAGACTCTATAAATATCTCCTCTTCTTCTTTAGGCTCTGCAGAACCAAGGGGGGTATTCCCTATTCAACATCTATAAAATGCATCTATATATTTGCTGGGATGTTGACACAAAGCAGATAAATCCTCTATTAAGTGGACCAAAACTATGAGATAAGTGCAAAGGGGCTAGCTTTGGGCCTATATTCAGTTGTAGACAGAGGATTTTGGATCCTAAAACTACTTCTAATGTCCTAAAAGGTTTGTTTATGAAGTTTGAGTTTGATTTATATTTGGATGCAAAACTAGGACATGGAGTGTAACCTCAATGCAAGGCTAGATTGGTGCCTATCCAGGGCTCGGAGTCAGTAGACATACACATGTGAATGGTCAGCATAAATATATACCAAAGACTGGGTATCAAGGGGATTTTATTATATCTGCCTTACAGATATCTCCCAAAACAAAGTGTTTAGTCATTCATACTTAAAGGAATCCCTACTGCAACATATTTTCCTAATGATTAATCTGAAACTTTTAATTTGTCCCTTGAACAAAGGTAGGAGATTAAACATTCAATTCAAAAAACCCATATTCCTAAATCATAAATAACCCTTAGTTATTTAGACTCAAAAGAAAATACAGCCACAACTTGGAGACAAATGATTAAACACATGCAATCAGTTCATTTCTCATATAAAACAGCATGAAACCAGTTAAATTATGCATGAAACACACAACATGAGACTCATAAACTCACATAACTTTTCAGGACAGGGCCACCAACTAAGTTGTATTGTATCATAGAGCTAGAAGTTTGTCCAGTTTTCAACAACCAAAAATGAGTAACACAGTTTGCTTAAAATAGCAAGAAAGTGTACTTCGCAAAAATTAATTACATGACAAGGTCAAAAATTCCTGCCAGACAATGCACCAGAGATGGCGCTCAAAATAATAAATGCAGCAGGGGACAACACATGGAGAAGCAAGAGAAGGACGAGGAGCAGTTGAGCTCGAGCCCTGTGCCGCCGCTGGAAAACTTTCATCGTAAACCTGCTACTTGGTTGTTCAACCATCAGCCCATGCTTGTTTGTAATCCTGCCATTAATGGCTCAACCACCCATGGGATGCAACAGCAGATGCATCTGGAAATTTTACCGCTAAAAAATGGTTGCAAACGCAAGGAAAAACCATCGCCGAAAGTTCAAAACCCAACCGTCGATCAAAACCCATCGCCGAGATCAACGGTCCCAAAACACCTATGAAAAGCTGCTAGCCAATGACATCGTGCCACATAGGCACCTTGACTTTCTATCGCTGACCCTTTCTTCCTTTATTTTGCCTTTATCGCTTTGTATATGCATGCCCAAAAGCATATACAAACACCTTATATACAAGTCAGACCTCAAATTTTATTAGAACAATTTGAGAATCGGTTCAAATCCGGCTTGTATTCCTTTTACCACACATCGGCTTGTATATCAGCATATACAAGCACTTTATACAACCCATGGACGCCAAATTTTATTCACTGCACCTTATTCCTTCATCGCGTCTGGATTGCATGTCTCTCCTTTTGCATATCTTCGAATGTATAACTGCATATACATTCGCCTCATACATACAAGGTGAATTTCAAATTTTAATGAGGCACTCGAAGTTGTTTTGAAATCTGGCTTGTATCTAGCCTTTGTACGTTCGCAATGTATATCAACACATACAAGTGCCTAATATACATGCAACGGACCCGAAATATTATTAACTTCATCTGATTTATCCCTCGGGTCCAGAATGTATGTCCTCTTTTTGTATATCAGCCTGTATATGCAAACATACAAATCCCCTAACATACAAGCAAGGAATCTTTTAGGATATGCGATATAGATTCCCTCTTGTATGTCGCCAATGTATGTCAAACATACATTCAACCTTGTATCTGCCTCCCCTGTATGCTGAATATACAAACCTGTTTGTATATGCCCGCGGGCCCTATCACATGTATCTCCCGCTACTTTGTATGTTGCCGAATATACAAGGCCCCATGTATCTTTTTCATTATATGTGCTGGCAATGAACCTCTACACTTAGCAGATGTATATTGGGCCTCGTATATTTTTCATTGCATAAGACCTGATGTATATTGACATACATTCATTCCTGCACATACAAACACATGATCTGCTATAGAATATTCTCTCAATGTATCTTCCACCTTGAACCCGATATACAATTGAAAATGCATACAAGTGCAGAATATTCCCGGGAGTCTTGCGAAAGATTCCACTAATGTATATACAACCCGATACACATTAAAACATGCATATAACTCAAATTTTCAACATTCTATGGAAGCCGATTAAGATTTCACAAGCCTGCCTACATGCAACTTGCATTTGCATATACAAGACTTAACATTTTTCATGAGTGCAACAGGAAAAGGCGGTAAAACACTCCATGTTGATGGAGGAACAATTTAAACCAGGGCACTAAGGGTTTGAAGAAACACATGTAGGAATCTACAAACTCGAATCAAAACCCAGATCCCAAGTGAACACCACCAGTGGCTCCGACTAGGGACGTGCAGACGCAAGACTGCAGTGAGAACCAAGCAACTCCGAGGCAGACCAGACAAAACCCAAAACTCAAAACATGACCGACTATACAGGGCATGTACAAAATATTTACATTTACTTTACAATGTGCACAGAAGATAACCCTTATAAGAAGTAAAGATTCAGGAACTGACCGTGCACTGGCAATTCCAACAATTCACCACTTAGGGCCTAGAGAAAGTAAGAATCTCCTCCATGAATGTCACTGATTTGATACAGGCCCACTCACAAGGGCTCAAATTTACCGTGTTTTCCCTTATCCTAGTTCCTTGCATTCCATACAAGAACCAAATCACCTCTCTGAAACTTTCTTTCTGTAGTTCTCTTATCAAACAGATATTTTACCCTTTCCTATTTTTTGATGTTTGTTTTTTGTGCCTCCCTTCTCACTTCATCTAGTGCAACCAGCTAATTGATTCTATCAGTCATTGGATCTCCGATCTCCTCCATGTTTTCTTGTATGAATTTGTAAACTGGAAAAAAGTTTTTTACAGGTAATTTAGCCACTACACCATATACCAATTCAAAAGGAGATCTTCCAGTTGCTTTCTTGACTGTTATTCTGTCAGCCCACAATGCCATTTTCAGCTTTGAATCCCAAGCCCTTTTGTTTTTACCTACCATTCTCTTTATAATCTTCATGAGGCTTTTGTTGCTCGACTCAGCCTGACCGTTTCCATGTGGGTGATATGGTGATGCATGTAACAAATTAATTCCATAATTACTGCAAAAATCAGTAAATTCACTAGACCTGAAGTACATAGCATTATCTGTGACTAATTTTACCGGTACTCCAAATCTAATAATAATATTTTCTAGAATAAAATCCATCACCACTTTGCTGGTAGCTCTTTTGGTTGGGATGGCCTCAATCCATTTGGTGAAATAATCAGTGGCAACCAGAATCCAACTGTGATAGCCACTTGATTTTTCTGAGATTTCCCCTATAAAATCAATTCCCCATTGCTGAAATGGAGTTTCTACAGTTACAGTCTTAAGGGGCAATGCACCTCCGTATTTTAGCCTTCCTGAGAACCTCTGGCAAGGATCACACCTTCTTACCATTCTATGTGCATCTAAGAAAAGAGTTGGCCACCAATAGTCTGCTCTGAGAATTTTATGGGCTATTGTTTGGCCAGCATAATGTCCACCACATACTCCATTGTGCATGTCACTGAGAATATCCTTGGCCTGATTTTCATCGACACACCTGAGTAATACACCATCAGGATTTCTCCAATACAACTTTCCTTGAACAATGATGTATTTAATAGCCTATAGCTTCAAAGTCCTTTTCTGACTATCACTGAAGTGGGAAGGATAGTTAAAATTCTGCAAATAATGTACTACATCCTTATACCATTCAGAATCTGACATGTTTATATCTTCATTATGTACTGCATTCACTTGGCATGCCTCTAGATTTGACTGTGTCATCAATTTTGCCAAACCTTGTCCTCTTACCAACTTTGTGATTTGCATTTCAATGTTGAACTCCTGCAGTTTGTTTATCCACCTACATCTTCTTCCAGTTACCTCCTGCTGAGTAAATATATCTTTGACTGCTACATGAGGCACATATGCAATTACTTGTGAGCCTACCAAATAGGGCTTGAAGCTCTTAACTGCTCTGACCAATGCATATGCCTGCTTCTCCATTATATCATACTTTAATTCAGCAGCCTGCAATTACCTACTAAAGAAAGCTATAGGCTGTTCAAACCCTTCTTCATTTTTTTGCAATAGGCATGCAGCAATAGTATGGAAAGAAGCAAATGAAAACAATTGAAATGGCCTAGAAAAATCTAGAGATTTTAAAACAGGAGCCATCTTTATTGCCTCCTTTATGTCTTGAAATGATTTGGTTGCTTCATCTTCCCATTTGACAATTGCATTCTTCTTCAGCATTTTAGAGATCTCCTTGGTGGTCTCTGCAAAATTAGGAACAAATCTCCTAACAAAATTAATCTGTCCAAAGAAGGACTAAACACCTTTTACCATTTTAGGGATCTAGATTTTGTCAATTGCAGCTACCCTTTCAGGATCGATCCTGACTCCATCCTTGGAAACAATGTGTCCAAGCAGTTTTCCTTCTACAACCCCAAAGGCACATTTCTTTGGGTTAAGTGAGATGCCATACTCTAATGCCCTAATAAAAATTTGTTCCAAATGCAAACAATGTTGTTCTTCTTTCTTTGAAAAGGCAGTTAAGTCATCTTGATACACAGCCAAGATTGAATCAATCAATCCTATAAAAGTCACATCCGTGGCCCTCTGAAATGTGGCACCTGCATTTGTCAATCCAAATGGCATCCTCACATATATATATGTTCCCCATGGAGTAGTGAAAGCAGTCTTGAATTGTTCTGATTCTTTCACTTTCACTTGATTGTATCCTGAGAATCCATCCATCATAGATAGAAGCTCACAGCCAGTCACCTTCTGCAACATGGCCTCCATGTTTGGCAATGGATAATTGTCTTTCAAAGATGACACATTTAAATTTCTAAAATCCACACAAAGTCTGATGTCACCATTCTTTTTTCTGACTGGGACAAGGTTAGACACCCAAGTTGAATGTCTAATAGGCATGATTATTCTAGCTTCCCTAAGTTTCATAAGTTCTTCCTGCATTTTTGGAGCTAGAGTTGGGTTGATAGGTCTTTATTTTTGTCTGAACAGCTCAGCTCCAGGCTTCAAAGGGATTTCATGCTGGAACAAATCCTCTCTATAATCTTTCAGGTCCTCATATGACCAAGCAAACACATGCTTGTATTTCCTAAGTAGTGCAACCAGCATACTTCTGATATGTGGTTTGAGCTATTTACCGATGTACACCCTTTTAGGAGCATGAGATGTTCCCAAGTTTATCTCTTCTAAATCATTCTTGTTTGTTGGAGATGACTTTGTGACGAGTTGGTCCCTATTGTCAAAAGCTCTCTCTAAAGAAACTAGCCCTCTAGGGATTTTATTTGTCTTTAGCTGAATTACTTCCTTCCCTAAGAGAGTTTCTTTCCCATCTACTACCTCTACAAAATTCTAAAAATCCATTTCCTGGTTCTCATATTCATCAATACAATGTAGAAATCTCAATAAATCTTTATCATCATCAAACACTTGCCAGCTGCATACATTATCTAGCACTGCAGGTCTGAGTTTGACCTCAACATTTGTTACATCTGACAGAGTTATATCATCTGGCCTTACAGCTACATTAGCTAGAAAATCTGCCCTGGCATTTTTTTCTCTTTCTATCCAATTTATTGAGAAGGCATCAAACAATTCGATTGTATCCCAAACAGCATGCTTATATTGCTTTAACCTCTTATTTTTTGATGCATACTTATCCCTAACTTGGGAAACAACTAGCTCTGAATCACCAAACACCTTGAGCATCTTAATTCGATGCCTCAAGGTAATATTCAATCCTAATAATAGAGCCTCATACTCTGCAATATTATTTGTACAGGCAAACTTCAACAAGAATGAGAATTTTAGAGGTTTACCAGATGGAGACAGAAATACAATCCCAGCACCAGAGCCTTCCTTCAAACAAGCTCCATCAAAATACATGGTCCAGAGGCCCTGTTGATCAGACTCTTGAATGCACATGTCTCCCTCTTTACCTTCTCTAACATCTGAGACAACTCTGAAATTATCACAGTCAGTGTTCACAAAGGATATCTGTTCCTCTAATTCGTGATTCTCCACTGTCTCTGATGATCTTTCCTCCCTGATCAGTTTGGCATTCCTACCATTCATAGGGATCATATTGTATGACAGATCTAATTGCATACTTCCACCAATCAACGTTGCCCACCTTCTTGACAGCAACATGCCATACTGTGGCTTGATATCAACAACTATTATGTTCATTTTGTAGGTCTTTTCAGGATATGCTGCCAGTCTAAAATTGACATCTTTCATAATTCTGATGACAGGTACCTCTCTAGCATCCATGGCATAACATTTCCCACATGCCTTATCTATCTTTAACCCAGCTTGCTGCATGATGGCCAAAGGCATGATGTTCGTTGATGCTCCTGAGTCAAGCATACAGTTCTTAATTACTTTTCCATTTATGACAAGGGAGACATAAAATGGTTCCACTTGTGAAGGGCACTTTGTCATGGTCATCCCCAAATACACTTCAAAAACCTCATCTTCTTCAACACACAGGGTCTGTTTCTTGGCCTGAGGTTCATCATTCTGCTTGGCTTGACAGGGTACTCCTGAGATTAAGGATACTGCTTTATTTTTGAATTCTTCCACTTTCATTAGCTCCATCAGTGGAACAGAGACTTTTATCTGTGATAAGATTTGAGTGATATCAAATGGAGCATAATTTTGTATGACAGTTGTAGCTTGCTCCACGGTTTTACTTCCATCCTGAGTTGATCTAGCTTTAGCTTTTACGGCTCCTTGACTGTCATCTTTGATCTGAAGATGTTTATTTTGATCCTCAGCATGGGGAACTATATTCTCTGCTTTTTGAGAATCATAGCCTATTTTTTGCTTAAAACCTTGCTTATTATTGTTCCATTATTTCTTATATGTTTCCGTCCCCTTATGACTGTGCACAGGTTGGCCCACAAAAGTGTTCTCTGGTTGAGGTGAGCTACCTACCTGAGCTTTACCCCTAAGATTGTAATTAATTTTGACTTGAGCTACTGCTGCAGCTGTGAGGGCTCTAATTTCTTCATCAGAAGGTCTCCTCAAACTATTCAAAAAATTGTGTGAATCCTGAGCGTAAGCGTAGCTGTCTTCCTCATCTTCGTCATAAGGAAAGTGTTGATAGACCTGCATCTCATCATTCGCATTTGCATTAGCATCATGAGAAGAGTATCCTCTATTTGTAGACAGCATATTGACATTATCATCTTCCATGCAATGTGGCTCATTGCATTCATCACAGGCAACAGCATTATTATATAGAGACTGAGCAATCATACATTGTGACTGTGAATGAGGCATTTGGCAGATTATACACCATGGGGTGTCATTAACAATATTTATAGCTTTCTTCAAAGGATCAGGAGTTTCCTTTGTATTCTGAGCTCTTGGATTTGTATTGTTGTGCGAGAGGACGGGTTTACCATCACGCCAATTAGTATCATTGGTGCCTGAATTCACTGACAGTTTTCGAGCAATTTTCATGCAGGCACCATCCCAAAAAATCCAAAAAAAATTTCAGTTTTGGCACCCCTTCAATGTTTTGTAGCATCCACATCATCTTTCTTGAAGAGGGGGTCTTCATGTTTTGTCCATCGGCATGAGTTTGGAATGTGTCTTGGCGATCATGATTGGTACCAATGGTGTGTTATCTTCTATCGCTGAGACTTTACCTATCGGCGTAGGTGTTTTGTGGCTTGCCGACAGACTAGGTCTCGCCGACGGGGGTTTTGGAGTGCTATCGCCAAGACTTTGGCTATCGGATGAATGGGCAAGTGTTGGGCCGACAGTTGGGGGTTTGGCCGATGGTGGGATTTAGTGTGGTCATCGGCGTGTGTTTGGCTATCGGCGAAGCAAATTTTTGGGCCACCGATGTAAGGTGTCTGGCCGATGAGGGATGTTCAAGGTGGTCTTTGGTATGACAATGTGTGTCGGTGAGGGAGATTTGTGCTTAGCCGATGGGTCTTCTCTGGCCGATGTGGAAGTTGGAGGCTTTAGGGAGGTGTTCGTCGGTGTAACTAAGGGTATCGGCCAGTGTTTTTTCAGTTGCTCCAATAATGTGTGTCTGGCCGAGGGGAGCATGGAGTGGTCATTGGTGTGAATGGTATCATCGGTAGAGGATGTTTCTGCTTGGCCGACGGTTGAGGGTCTCGCCGACAGAGGATGTGTGTATCGGGGTGATCGGTTGTGTTTGCATCTTTCTTGTTGTGCCGATGGTTTATGTTTCACCGACGAGGGTGTTTTGGTGGCCATCGGGGAGAGTTGGTCTATCAGCCAAGGCATTTTGTTGTTCACCGATGGCTCTGGTCATACCGACGGAGGAGGAAGACGGACTGGTAACTGCTAATGGGGATTGCGAAGGAAGGCATCGGCGTAACACTCTTCATCAGCTGGGGAGATTTTGGTTGCTCCGACGGTGTAAGTCACACTGACAGAGGTGGTAATCGGTATGACAGTGTGTGTCGGCAGGAGGATCTTCGGCTGGGCCGATGGTTTTCGTCTTGCCGAAGAAGGTGTATTTTGCTTGGCCATCGGAGAGACTTGGTAGATCGACGAAGGGTTGGAAGGTCGGCCCGACGGTTTTTCTCTGGCCGATGAAGGGGAATGCGAAGGTAGTGATCGGTATGACTATTAAGCTCGATGAGTGATTTTTTGGGGCGGGCCGATGGTATATGTCATGGCGATGGGCTTTGGAGGAGGAGCGTGCGTCGAGCGCGGCAAAAGCGCTCGACATTTGTTATACATGCGGCCATGTTTTTAAAATGATTAAGTTGTCTCCGCGGCACCAATGTGGGATTTTTCTTCCTACAGTTTTAAACTTTTAGTGAACCGCATTTTGGCGGGAAGTTCTTTTTTGATTGCTGCGACAGTTTCCAAGTGAAATGCGGTTGGTTGAGCCATCAATGGCGACAATGCAGAGATGTGAGCAAATGGTCAAGCAGTCAGGTACCCATTTTATGGCATAGCGAATTTTCCAACGGTGGCGCTGGGCTCGAGATCCTTTCTGTCTGATGCAGCAATAACTTCTGGGCGCCATTCCCTCTGATGGATGTATCTGGCAGATTTTTGACTTCTGGCCATGTAATTAATTATTGAATGTACACGGTTCTGTATAAATGGTTTTGGCTGTGTTACTTTTTAGAGGTTGGACATTTTTGGGCTTTCTGCTCTGATTCTGAACATAAGGTGTTCACATTTTGAAAGGCAGTCTTTTTCTACAAACTCGGTCCTTAGTCTGGTGTACTAATCTATCTTGGCTTGTAAATGATGATTTTCTCTGTGATGGCCTTCTATGCAGATTGATTTTAAATGAAAAACACCTGTGTGTGTATTGTTTCTGATTGTCTCCTGTATGTCATTTGTTTTCCTTTCAAACAAGGTTGTCAAGGGCTTCCAAGTTTTTCAGTATGTGCATACTGTGTGTCTGATTTATTGCGTCTGCTCAAGGAGTGGTTAAATAGGCTTTTGATCAGATACAAAGGGAAATAGATTGCATCAGAGGATCTGTTAAGTATGATCATTAATGATACTCTTTCTTGGACATGTTGCTATTAGGCCGTAGCATTATTCTTAGGTCCTCTGGATATGAATTTATGTTGTCATGGGGAGACATTTACAGTCT
Organism: Cunninghamia lanceolata; assembly: GCA_027924645.1. NCBI lineage: Eukaryota > Viridiplantae > Streptophyta > Pinopsida > Cupressales > Cupressaceae > Cunninghamia > Cunninghamia lanceolata. The sequence goes on along the minus strand of BSBN01000555.1, from coordinate 6,078,563 downwards.
TAGATATGACTCTGCTACCTAGATAAGGCACTGGTTTGGGAATCTGTCTGTTCAATGGGTCTAGGAAAGTCCCATAACTCCAAACACCATTTCAAACCATCTCATCCTTCCATCATTTTCAAACCATCTCATCCTTCCATCTGTTAGTTGTAGGATTAGGATTAGGAACCTCTGCATGCTCTCATACCTAACCAGACGTTATGTCCAAGAAGATTGCCAACCTTGTGATTTGTTACACAAATCTTGGTCCATACATGAGAGTATTCTACCTGTTACTGTCAAGTTAAATCCTTTTGTCATTGAGCTAGTCAAGGTTATACTTTCATCAAATAGGGACACCCCCCTTGGTGCGGCAGAACCAGAAGTGAAGGGGAGGAGCTCACGCAACCCCCTGTATTCAGTTGGCTGAATCTGCATGTGCATTAGAACTGGCAAACCCTAATGCTGATTCAGAAGAAAAACCAACAAAAATGGCGACTCCACTGGGAAGAATTGATACAAACTGAAATATTTTTGTGGCCCATCTGAGTCACCAACAAAAATGGTGACTCTGCTGGGGAATCTTTCATGTGAATGAGGATGCTCTACTGGTGGTATGAACTCAGAAAAATATGTGTTGAGCTTTCAGCTGCTGTAAATTTTGTCCTCTTTGGAGAGGTGGCGACTCTGCAAAAGATTCAAGTGCACATGAAAAGTTGATGTGTGTTGTGATAGAAAATGTGCTTTTCAGACTTCAACATTTGTATGAGAAAAGGTACCCTGTTTCTTCCCACTTGTATTTATTGTTCTACTGCATAAGTTAGATGCCAGGGGAGGCTATAGGTCTTAGGAATGCAAAGGATGTCTGAAAATAGAAATTTCATGAATCCAAGTATGTATTATACCATACTCAGTTAGGAAGGGAATGATAAAAGAATAGAAGAGCTAAGAAATAGGTTGATATTCGTAGAGGCTGAGTAGGCCCAGTTAAAAAGTAGTAACCCTGTTGTGTCTGCTAGTCAGAAGGCTAAACCTCTTCTCAGCCCTTTTGATCCTTTGTATGACCAACTGGATTTGTCATGGGTTGATTATAAAGTAGAAACTATGCCTGCTAGGATATACTGTCAGATGCCCAGATTTAGTGGTCACAGTGTATGTGATGGGAATGCACATATCCAAAATTTTCACAATTTCATGGGAAAACATTCATTCAGAGATGAGGATATGTGGATGAGATTTTTTGTTAGGTCCTTTGATGCAAAAGCAAAAGACTGGTATTTGAGCTTTCCAAAGAGATCCTTTGCCTGTTGGGATGAGCTTACTGACTGTTTTAAAAATGAATTTGCAAAAGAACCTGTTGATCTTGTTGCAGAATTGATGAATATCAGAAAATAAGATGAAGAGCCATGTGTTGATTTCAGTCATAGGTTTGCAGTAGCCCTTTCACAGATCCCAGAAGTCTTCAGACCTAACACTTCAGCCTGTGTTGGCATATTCTTTGAGGCTTTTGAGGAGGGCTCTAGTGCATTACTGAGGGATTTCAAGGTGACAAGTATGCAGATGGCATACAAGTTTGTAGAAAATGTAGAAAACTTCAGAAATGAGCACCTGCTGAAATCCCTGTCCCCAGGCCTTGGTGTGAGAAACGATTGTGAAGCTGTGAATGACCAAATGATTATGGCATCATGTGAAAATGAAAAAGTAGATGTTGAGGATGCCAGTGAAAGGACTAATGAGAACTCCCATTGCAATGATGAGGCATCTGACCATGAAAACAACAATGAGGTTGTGGACAGCAATGAGCAACTGTTGGAATGGACCTATGGAGACAATTGTGAGTATTGTACTCAAGACAGAGAAGATATAAGCAAACAGAGAAACAGTCCTATGTGTGACCCATTGCCTTCCTTTCAAACACATGGAGATCATGAAGAGCAGTCAGGGATTGAAACAAGTGCTAGCTCAGAGCATGATTGTTTTTCATTTGATGGTTGTTTTGCTTGTGACACACAGGTTGATACTCCTCCACGAAGGGAATCCATTGGTGATGAAAATGCATGCTCTGCTGCCCATGAACAAATGGCATATTATGATCAAGCTGATGCACCTGGGTCACCCATCTTTGACACATATGGTGATGAGGATATATTTGAGTATGGTGAGGATCTAGACATTGTTTTTGACTTGGATTCTGTTTCTCATCCTGATGAAAGAGGAAACAACATACATCAGGTAAGTGACTGTGAAAATGTGCCTGATTTCAAAGAGATGCCAGAGCCTGATCTTTTCCAGTTTGGTGCTGCTATTGGTTGTGTACATGATGTGCACAATTGTGAATTTGAAAGCTTTTCTTTTGAGAGGCCAGCATATGAAATGATCTCTATTTTTCCTAGTTGTGTGGTGGACTTCGAGTGCTTTCAATTTTCAGTCCAGCTAGGAAATCATTTTGTAATGCATAGTGATGATAACCTGTGTTATATTCCATTTGAGTATGCATTGCCTGATACATTCTGCATCCATTTGTTGCCTGATGCTGAGGGTTGTCTGCATAAGGTTGACAGTGACAAAATAAATTAGAAGGTTGAATATGCAAATGACCAGGTTTGTTTGTGGTCAGATCTTGGTAGTATTTTCAGGCTTGACCCAGTGTATGCAGATGAGAACAAGGTGTTTGATAAGGGAAAATTTTGGTTTTCTTTTTCTTGGTGGCCTTAGGCCATCAAGTTTGATTGGTGATGCAGATCATGGTAACTTCATGACTCTATGCCCAATGGATAAGGCACTAGTCTGCATCCCAGAGATTTGGGGTTCTCGCTGTAGTTTCGCACCTGCACGTCCCCAATCAGAGCCACTGTTGGTGCTTGAATTCACTGACAGTTTCTGAGTAATTTTCATGCAGGCACCATCCCAAAAAATCCAAAAAAAATTCCAATTTTGGCACCCCTTCAGTGTTTTGTAGCATCCACATCATCTTTCTTGAAGAGGGGGTCTTCATGTTTTGTCCATCGGCATGAGTTTGGAATGTGTCTTCGCGATCATGATTGGTACCAATGGTGTGTTATCTTCTATCGTTGAGACTTTACCTATCGGCGTAGGTGTTTTGTGGCTTGCCGACAGACTAGGTCTCACCGACGGGGGTTTTGGAGTGCTATCACGAAGACTTTGGCTATCGGATGAACGGGCAAGTGTTGGGCCGACAGTTGGGGGTTTGGCCGATGGTGGGATTTAGTGTGGTCATCGGCGTGTGTTTGGCTATCGGTGAAGCGAATTTTTGGGCCGCCGATGTAAGGTGTCTGGCCGATGAGGGATGTTCAAGGTGGTCTTCAGTATGACAATGTGTGTCGGCGAGGGAGATTTGTGCTTAGCCGATGGGTCTTCTCTGGCCGATGTGGAAGTTGGAGGCTTTAGGGAGGTGTTCGTCGGTGTGACTAAGGGTATCGGCTAGTGTTTTTTCAGTTGCTCTGATAATGTGTGTCTGGCCAAGGGGAGCATGGAGTGGTCATCGGTGTGAATGGTATCATCGGCAGAGGATGTTTCTGCTTGGCCAACGGTTGAGGGTCTCGCCGACAGAGGATGTGTGTATCGGGGTGATCGGTTGTGTCGGCGAGCGTCTTTCTTGTTGTGCCGATGGTTTATGTTTCACCGACGAGGGTGTTTTGGTGGCCATCGGGGAGAGTTGGTCTATCGGCCAAAGCATTTTGTTGTTCGCCGATGGCTCTAGTCATACCGACGGAGGAGGAAGACGGACTGGTAACTGCTAACGGGGATTGCGAAGGAAGGCATCGGCGTAACACTCTTCATCGGCTGGGGAGATTTTGGTTGCTTCGACGGTGTAAGTCACACCGACAGAGGTGGTAATCGGTATGACAGTGTGTGTCGGTAGGAGGATTTTTGGCTGGGCCGATGGTTGTCGTCTTGCCGAAGAAGGTGTATTTTGCTTGGCCATCGGAGAGACTTGGTAGATCGGCGAAGGGTTGGAAGGTCGGCCCGACGGTTTTTCTCTGGCTGATGAAGGGGAATGCGAAGGTAGCGATCGGTATGACTATTGAGCTCGGTGAGTGATTTTTTGGGGCGAGCTGATGGTATATGTCATGGCGATGGGCTTTGGAGGAGGAGCGTGCGTCAAGCGTGGCAAAAGCGCTCGACATTTGTTATACATGCGGCCATGTTTTTAAAATGATTAAGTTGTCTCCGCGGCACCAATGTGGGATTTTTCTTCCTACAGTTTTGAACTTTCAGTGAAGCGCATTTTGGCAGGAAGTTCTTTTTTGATTGCTGCGACAGTTTCCAAGTGAAATGCGGGTGATTGAGCCATCAATGGCCACAGTGCAGAGATGTGAGCAAACGATCAAGCAGTCAGGTACCCATTTTATGGCATAGCAAATTTTCCAACGGTGGCGCTGGGCTCGAGATCCTTTCTGTCTGATGCAGCAATAACTTCTAGGCGCCATTCCCTCTGATGGATGTATCTGGCGGATTTTTGACTTCTGGCCATGTAATTAATTGTTGAATGTACACGGTTCTGTATAAATGGTTTTGGCTGTGTTACTTTTTAGAGGTTGGACATTTTTGGGCTTTCTGCTCTGATTCTGAACATAAGGTGTTCACATTTTGAAAGGCAGTCTTTTGCTACAGACTCGGTCCTTAGTCTGGTGTACTAATCTATCTTAGCTTGTAAATGATAATTTTCTCTATGATGGCCTTCTATGCAGATTGATTTTAAATGAAAAACACCTGTGTGTGTATTGTTTCTGATTGTCTCCTGTATGTCATTTGTTTTCCTTTCAAACAAGGTTGTTAAGGGCTTCCAAGTTTTTCAGTATGTGCATACTGTGTGTCTAATTTATTGTGTCTGCTCAAGGAGTGGTTAAATAGGCTTTTGATCAGATACAAAGGGAAATAGATTGCATCATAGGATCTGTTAAGTATGATCATTAATGATACTCTTTCTTGGACATGTTGCTGTTAGGCAGTAGCATTATTCTTAGGTCCTCTGGATATGAATTTATGTTGTCATGGGGAGACATTTACAGTCTTAGATATGACTCTGCTACCCAGATAAGGCACTGGTTTAGGAATCTATCTGTTCAATGGGTCTAGGAAAGTCCCATAACTCCAAACACCATTTCAAACCATCTCATCCTTCCATCATTTTCAAATCATCTCATCCTTCCATCTGTTAGTTGTAGGATTAGGATTAGGAACCTCTGCATGCTCTCATACCTAACCAGACGTTATGTCCAAGAAGATTGCCAACCTTGTGATTTGTTACACAAATCTTGGTCCATACATGAGAGTATTCTGTCTATTACTGTCAAGTTAAATCCTTTTCTCATTGAGCTAGTCAAGGTTATACTTTCATCAAATAGGGACACCCCCCTTGGTGCGGTAGAACCAGAAGTGAAGGGGAGGAGCTCACACAACCTCCTATATTCAGTTGGTTGAATCTGCATATGCATTAGAACTGGCAAACCCTAATGCTGATTCAGAAGAAAAACCAACAAAAATCAAGTATGATACGGCATATCATGTAATGATGGTCTTCTTTCTTGCCTTTGGTAAACTGGCCTGTCAGGACCTATCCCCTTTTCATTTTTAGCTATTCTATAACTCAAGTCCTTAACAACATTTATTAATTTATCTATTTTATCTTCAGAAGTAGATGCACTGCCTTGACTATTTTGGGATTTAGTATTTGGATTTTGCAGAATTTTCACATCATCTCTTATGTTTGTCTTACGAGATGCTTTTCTGTTATTTTCAATATTTGTTGCAATTTTGAAGGCATCTCTAAGGCTGTGAGGTCCCTTGTCTCTTAATCCATAAGCTATCTTGACATCAAAAACATTTATGTACAACATTATGCACATAGGTTCATTAGGCCTCAAGTCCTGTGGCAATTTGTTCAATACCTTCATGAATCTAGCATTGAAATCAGCAACTTGTTCATTTGATCCTTTGGCAATGCCAGTGAATTCATTAATGAAGAAAGTAGGATCAGTTTTGTCACCATATTGTTCCTTGAATATTCTCCTAAACTCATTCCATGATAATATGCTTCTGTCAGGCAGACCCTTGTACCACTCCTTGGCTTCATCAACTAAGGATTGCATAAATGATTTCATGAAAACATCCTCATGCTCAACCTCGAAGTTGTCCATGATATTCTAAAAAGCTTTTAGATGGTCTTCACCTGACACAGTATTATTTCCTAAAAATTTAGGCACTTGCAGCCTCACATGTTTGTCAATAGGATTTGGATAACCAGGAATGCCATCAAAAACTAGTTGTCTGAATCTGTCCAACTGCATTGGCTGTCTACCAAATTGGTTAGCATTGGCATTTCTATTTGCATTCTGATTTCTTACATTATTTAATGGAGCTCTTATGTTATTTGCATTCTGTCTTTGATCATTACGCTGATCATGGATTTCAATTCTATGCTGATTTCTCTGCATAGTTATATTTTCAAGGGTAGGAATTGAATCATTCTGAGCAACTCTCAGAGCTTGCACTTTCTGTCTCATATCATCTCTGATTTTCATTGCCTGCGGATATTCTATTTCTGCCTTAAGCTCTTAATTTCATGAGCTAATTGTTCCTCTTTGGGCATAGAGGAGGATGGTCCCATTTCATTCTGATCATCATTATCTTCATCCCCTGGAGACTCATCCTCTTCAAATCTGTCACTGGGATCTAAGAAAGGGCATTCTTGAAACACCTCTGACCTTATTCTCAGAGCACCATCCTACTGTTTCTCATATACATTTTGGATTTCAGCTTCTGTGTTTGAAAAATAAGGCATTGTTTGCTCTGAAGATCCTGGATTGTCTTGAATAAATTCATTTTTCCTGGGGCTAGGAGAACCATCATGACTGGCTCGTACAGTCCCTTTTTTCCTATACATCATCTTTATGGGTAACTCTTCAAACAGAGTATTACACTGGGATCTTCTCCCTTGCATACAAATTTTTACTTTACTGGTTGGGAGATTGGTTCGAAGTCGCCACCTATTACTAGGAATTGTTTTCCTTTTGGAATCAGGGTTCTTTTACCAGTCCCCAGTAGAGTCGCCAATTTCTTTTGGTGACTCGGATGGGCACATAGATACTATTCTTTTTCATTAACTCCCCAGTAGAGTCACCAATTTCTGTTGGTGACTCGGATGGATAAAATATAACAATTCTTTTTTCATCAATTCTTCCCCAGCGGATTTGCCAATTTCTGTTGGTTATTTTTCCAGACTGGATGTTTATTCCCAGTAATCCCTACAAAATAGCCATCATTGATCAACAGGATTCCCGGGCCAGGGGCCAACAGTATAGGAGATAGACTATAAATATCTCCTCTTCTTCTTTAGGCTCTGCAGAACCAAGGGGGGTATTCCCTATTCAACATCTATAAAATGCATCTATGTATTTGCTGGGATGTTGACACAAAGTAGATAAATCATCTATTAAGCAGACCAAAACTGTGAGATAAGTGCAAAGGGGCTAGCTTTGGGCCTATGTTCAGTTGTAGACAGAGGATTTTGGATCCTAAAACTACTTCTAATGTCCTAAAAGGTTTGTTTATGAAGTTTGAGTTTGATTTATATTTGGATGCAAAACTAGGACCTAGAGTGTAACCTCAGTGCAAGGCTAGATTGGTGCATATCTAGGGCTCAGAGTCAGTAGACATACACATGTGAATGGTCAGCATAAACATATACCAAAGACTGGGTATCAAGGGGATTTTATTATATCTGCCTTACAGATATCTCCCAAAACAGAGTGTTTAGTCATTCATACTTAAAGGAATCCCTACTGCAACATATTTTCTTAATGATTAATCTGAAACTTTTAATTTGTCCCTTGAACAAAGGTAGGAGATTAAACATTCAATACAAAAAACCCATATTCCTAAATCATAAATAACCCTTAGTTATTTAGACTCAAAAGAAAATATAGCCACAACTTGGAGACAAATGATTAAACACGTGCAATCAGTGCATTTCTCATATAAAACAACATGAAACCAGTTAAATTATGTATGAAACACACAACATGAGACTCATAAACTCACAAAACTTTTCAGGACAGGGCCACCAACCAAGTTGTATTGTATCACAGAGCCAGAAGTTTGTCCATTTTTCAAAAATCAAAAATGAGTAACACGGTTTGCTTAAAACAGCAAGAAAGTGTACTTTGCAAAAATTAATTACATGACAAGGTCAAAAATTCCTGCCAGACAATGCACCAGAGATGGCGCTCAAAATAATAAATGCAGCAGGGGACAACACATGGAGAAGCAAGAGAAGGACGAGGAGCAGTTGAGCTCAAGCCCTGTGCCGCCGCTGGAAAACTTTCGTCGTAAACCTGGTACTTGGTTGTTCAACCATCAGCCCATGCCTGTTTGTAATCCTGCCATTAATGGCTCAACCACCCGTGGGATGCAACAGCAAATGCATCTAGAAATTTTTTCGCTCAAAAATGGTCGCAAACGCAAGGAATAAACCATCGCCGAAAATTCAAAACCCAACCGTCGATCAAAAACCCATCGCCAAGATCAACGGTCCCAAAACACCTATGAAAAGCTACCAGCCAATGACATCATGCCACGTAGGCACCTTGACTTTCTATCGCTGACCCTTTCTTCCTTTATTTTGCCTTTATCACTTTGTATATGCATGCCCAAAAGCATATACAAACACCTTATTTACAAGTCGGACCTCAAATTTTATTAGAATAATTTGAGAATCGGTTCAAATCCGGCTTGTATCCCTTTTACCACACATCAGCTTGAATATCAGCATATACAAGCGCTTTATACAACCCATGGACGCCAAATTTCATTCACTGCACCTTATTCCTCCATCGCGTCTGGATTGCATGTCTCTCCTTTTGCATATCTTCGAATGTATAACTGCATATACATTCGCCTCATACATACAAGGCGGATTTCAAATTTTAATGAGGCACTCGAAGTTGTTTTGAAATCTGGCTTGTATCTAGCCTTTGTACGTTTGCAATGTATATCGGCACATACATGTGCCCAATATACATGCAGTGGACCCGAAATATTATTAACTTTATCTGATTTATCCCTCGGGTCCGGAATGTATGTCCTCTTTTTGTATATCGGCCTGTATATGCAAACATACAAATCCCCTAACATACAAGCAAGGAATCTTTTAGGATATGCGATATAGATTCCCTCTTGTATGTCGCCAATGTATGTCAAACATACATTCAACCTTGTATCTGCCTCCCCTGTATGCCGAATATATAAACCTATTTGTATATGCCCGCGGGACCTATCACATGTATCTCCTACTGCTTTGTATGTTGCCGAATATACAAGGCCCCATGTATCTTTTCATTGTATGTGCTGGTGTTGAACCTCTACACTGTAATAGATGTATATCAGGCCTCCTTGTATATTTTTCATTGCATAAGACCCGATGTATATTGACATACATTCATTCCTACACATACAAACACAGGATCTTCTACAGAATATTCCCTCAATGTATATTCCACCTTGAACCCGATATGCAATTAAAAATGCATACAAGTACAGAATATTCCCGGGAGTCTAGTGAAAGATTCCACTAATGTATATGCAACCCAATATATATTAAAACATGCATATAACTAAAATTTTCAACATTTTATGGAAGCCGATTAAGATTTCACATGCCTGCCTACATGCAACTTGCATTTGCATATACAAAACTTAACATTTTTCATGAGTGCAACAGGAAAAGGCAGTAAAACACTCCATGTAGATGGAGGAACAATTTAAACCAGGGCACTAAGGGTTTGAAGAAACACACGCAGGAATCTACAAACTCGAATCAAAACCCAGATCCCAGGTGAACACCACCACCTTCTAGTTAGGTAAATGTTTTAAACAAGAATTGAAACATAAACCATCTTGCAGTGTGCGATATCAACGGTGCCTCTAGATCGCGTTTACGGGTAAAGTCGTTGCATTGATCTACTACACATATTGCCTAACATAACTGCAACAACAATGTCTGGGCATCATCCCTATAACCCGTCGAGGAGTAATAAGGAATCATCTCACAAATTAAGTTCAAGGGACAGGTAATCTCCCTCAAATGCCAAACTAATAAGACTAATTGCCTAAACATGTGCATTGGCCCAACTCTAAAAATTCCTTCTGTCACATGGTTCCTCAAAAGAATGTGGAATCACCTTGTAGATTTGTCAAAACAAGAATATTCTTTCGTACAAGGGTACAAACCCTTGAAAAACGAAATGGGGAACATCAAACATGTAGTAAAGTTCTATCTTGATAGGAATAGGAATAGTGAATCTAGGTAAACAAGTATTGGTCAAGAAGGCCAATTCCTTATTAAATGCTCCCTTCGTGGGTAGCAGTCGTAGAGGAACTATCTTGGGAACTGGGGGCTAGAAAGGATTGTGTAGCCACATTAAAAAATTCACATAAAACATAGAATAGTGAATAGAACTACATATAAACTACACCTTGATCTTGTTCAAAAGTGGGTATGTAGGTAGCCTGGGGAACGAAGCATGTTCTCAGTGTGCAGGTTTTCAGGCATGGGGTTGGGAGGTTTAAAAATTCTTAGTGGTTCGATTTTAACTTTCGACTTAGAAATTCCATCAAGAAAGCCCTCCAACAAATCATAAGAGGAACTGAATAGGAAAAAATTCAATGTATACTCAGAAGAATCTCGTATGGATTCGCTTGACTCCCTGAGGCTTAATGCTAAATTCCAAGGTGGGACTCAAGCTTTTATTATTTGAAAAAATTTTACTCTTGAAGACAACGACCTCGGTGCACTTTCGAAGGGAGTGTAGTATTCAGTGAGTGGTTCAAGATCCATTTGATCCCAATGGGCCTAAGTCTCTAGCCAGAGCACATACCTAACCCTTGTGGTAGATGCCTATCCCATTAGGATAGATGCCTGTCCTATTTGGATGAAAGTATATCTGACCCATTTGGTCAGATGCCTATCCCATAAGGATGGATGCTTTTCGCGATTGGACAAATACCAATCTCGTTGGATAGAAGTACCCGAGCAAATGATTGAATCAACTCTATCAACTTGAGTTTAACACTTACAACAACTTAGAAAAAAAATTAGTGCAAATTTTCAAGGTTTAACGACAGGGTCGTTACAATTTGGTTTGTGATAGAATTGATGTGAGAAATAATTGACTCTAGGGATGTAGCAAGGGATCTCTGGTGAGCATTGCTTGCATTTGGATTTTTTAATGTTTCAATTAAGTTTTCAAGCCATCTTTTGTTATCCTCAATTTACCCTAAAAAATTTTCTTATGTCTCCTGAGGATGTCTAGGAATTGAAGGAGAAGTTTGAGGAGGGTTGTTTTGAGCCTCCTCTGAACACCTAGAATCTCGTCATCCCCTCTATTTGGTGGATTAGGGTTTGATGGTGTTTCAAGGGGTTCATTGGCTGAAAATTTAAAATAAAAATTCAATCAAAACATTGAAAAACAAATGATTCATTTTCAAATTTAGAAAAATAATGGAAACCTTACCTTGTTCAGCTTGTTGACCCTATTGAGCTCATTCACGAAGTCCTCGAGTGTCGGAATGGGGTAGCGACATAGTGTTCATGTAGATTTTGTTAGTATAGAAATATTAGTTAATTAGTTTATTTATCTACACTTTGTATTAAGCCACCTCAGGGGGCGATGTGTCACTTGGAGAGTTTGTCAAAACTCATCCAAGCTATGTAGCGCTGCTTTTTCTCCACTTGGAGAAACAAACTCGCCACTTTGTGTTGAGTGCATGGGTCGACTTCTATAGTGAATCAAACTCCTCACTCTATTTGTACAATCCACATCCATTGTAAATCCATCTCATTTTTCATCAATAATATTGAAGGTCACTCCTGTCATTTTCGTGTGATTTTCTTTGCATCTAATTTCTCACAGGTTGAGCGAGCAACTACATGACATCCATGGCTCATCAGTGCTAGCTTCTGTCCAGTTGATCCGCCAACACCAACATGGTATCAGAGCCTTTGCTGGTTCATCTGCTGGTTTGAAGTATTCTGTGAGTTTTTTGTGCATGCAAATCTACGTATTTGCAATTGTTTGTTCCCCTGTGTGTTCTGGATTGGTTGTTTGCAAAGGTCACTAAATCGGTGCGCAGAAGGGTTGGATCCATAGAAGTTCCCTATGTGAAGTGTGTGTTATGGTGTGTTGAGCAGGCAGGTTGTGGCCTGTGGAGCCCGTAGCCCTGCTCATTTTCCAGGGCATTTGGCCTTGCTCATTTTTGAGGGGTCCTGCTTATAGAGGAGGCAGGTCATATTCCATACGAGAGGCCTGCAATCAAGATGCACTCACTACCATACGAGGAAAGACACATTCCATATCAAGGGAAACACATTCCATAGGAGAAGTCTATAATCGGGAATGGGCTTGCACAAAAGGCTGAGGATGGCCTACATTCGGCCACAGGCCTGTAGAAAAGGTCGACGACGACCTGCATTCGTCCATCAAGGCCAGGACATTAAGGTGGCCGCCCCTATTCGCCCTACCGTGCCCTTGTAGGTGCATTCCATTCCACATCAGCGGGTGTCAAATTGGAGGCCAAAACCCTGGCCGAACCACTGTTCACTTTGAAAAAAGGTGAAATTGTTGATGGCATATGTGCCGATGTCACTCCCTAGGGCTTATGTCAGTGGGGAGGGGGAGAACCCACCTCAATTTTAAGCCCCTGGTCATATGGTATTTTAGCTCCTGGTTGGGCTTTAAGGAAAGCCATTTTTTTTCTCATTTTATTCTCAAACAATTTTTGTGGGTAACTTTGAAAAAATATTTTTTATGTGCAAATTTGTAAAAGTGAAAAATCAAAAGCATTGTAACTTTCAAACAATAGCTCGAAATTGAGCACCAGTTTGTTAAAAGTGCTTAATTTTTTGAGCTTAATGCATTCGTGACAATTATGCACTGATATTATAAAGTGCATTTTTTTGTCCACTTTGTATCAAATATATGCACTAAAAATATAAAGTGTCACAAAGCAAGGGAGGATAAAAAAATAATCAAGGGTGGGTGTCATTGAGTTGTGCCTTATGCACTTCTATATTTCTCTTATATTTTCTTCTGTACTTCTAAGTTTGCAACAAAATATCTACTAAGCATAGATCCTAATCAACCGATCAAGCCTCTTACACCTCTCAACTACCATGAATAGAAACTCAATGTTTAGCTTGCATTGAAAAATAAAGGTTTGTATAGAGTCACAACAGGTAGTGAAAAGGAACCAAATGCTGCAAAGGATAAAGGAAAAGTGGTTTAATAAGTGTGATCAAGCCTTCGGGTTTTTATGTCTAAATCTATCTCCAGAGCTTCTATTCCATGTTGAGACCTTAAAAATGCCAAACAAAGTTTGGCAAGCACTTGAAAAGCTTTTTGGGAAGGTTGACAAATTAAGAAGCCACAAGCTAGAAAATGACGTCATAAGTCTAAGTCCAAGTGACTTTAATACTTTAGAGGATTATTTCACAAAATTTAAATCATTGATATATTGCAACTCAAAGAATGTGGGATTGAAAAGAAAGATGATCAACTCATCCTCTCCACACTTTCCAAGTTGGGTCCTAATTACTCAGTCTTTGTCTCAACCTTTTATTCCACCAAAAGGGCTGTTGGAGCAACATGGAAGATGCCCTCACTTGATGAATTCATGTTAGATCTCCCCAGGGAGCAAGATAAGCTAATTCAGATGGGCACCATGAATTCATATAGGCCACAAGCCCTTATTGTAGAGAGTGGAAAATCATAGGTTCAAAAAAAAGGTGAGAAACAAAAGGATAAAGATAGGAAGAGCTAAAATCACAATCTTCAAATCAAAGAAAAAGGAAAGAACAAATGAAATGTTCCTATTGCAAAAAAAATGGGACATGAAGAAAATAAATGTATGAAGAGAAAGATTAAACACCTCACTCATCTTCTTGAAGACAATAACATAGGGGTTTTTGAATCTTCATCAACATTGGACACTTTCAAAGGAAAAGGAAAAGAACAATCAAAAAGTATGACACTAGTAGCATCTACAGTCTCAAAATATGAGAAATGGCTTCTTGACTCAGGAGCTTCCCATCATATGGCCTATTTACCATATCAGTTCATTTCATTGCATCATGTTGATACAATTGAAATCATAACAACAAACAACACTTCTTTGTGTGTTTGTGGGAGAGGAACCATTGAGTTAGGCAAAGGATACCTCACTAATGTCCTTTATGTCCCATAATTGAACATGAACCTCCTCTCCGTTTATCAAATTGCAAACAATGGGATTGGGAAGACAACTAAGTTTGGACCAGATTCAGTCATCATTCGAGACTTGTTGAGTAGAGAGATTCACTAATAGAATTTTGGCAAATAAATGACTACGTGACTAAAACTTTTAGTCACAACAACTAAAGATGACTAAATTCTACTCATTTTTTGCAACACAACTATAAATGACTAAATAAATGACTAATATGATCATCATAAGTGACTAATTTGATCGTCGGATAAAAAAACACAACTAAATAATTAGTCACACAAATAAAAATTAGACAATATGATATTAAAGTGGATTAAAAAAATATTTCGAATTAAGGGAGTGGGTTGTATTATAATATAATAATAATAATATATTATATTACAATACTATATATATATATATATATAATAATGTAATATATAATAATAATATATATTATATAATAATATAATATTATAATATTAAATATATTATAATATTATATTTAATATTATAATATATATTATTATTATATATTACATTATAATATAATATAATAGTTATATTATAATATAATATAATATAATATTAAATATTATATTATATAATATTATTATATTATATTATTAATATTATAATATGATATTATAATATATTTAATATTATATAATAATATGATATTATAATATATTTAATATTATATAATAATATAATATTATAATATATTTATTAATAATATGGGTGGCAAAATTGAAATGGGCGCCCATAATATGGGCGCCAATATTGAAATTTAATAATATGGGCGTCATTATATTTCATACAACTAATAAATTCCTATTAGTGTAACCATTGCTACAATATACATGTGCTGCTTCTCGTTGAAACCCTAATAGTAAACCCTAACTCGGTGAGGGGGAGAAGATGTAAGCATTTGGGTGGGCAAAATAGAGAAGAAGAGTAGCAGAAGATCATGGACATCGCCTCCTTTGAGAAGTTTTTGCAGGATCGGATCAAGGTCGGTGGCAAAACCTATTTTGTTTCATCTCCTTTTTATTTTCTTACTCTTATCAATCCCGACTTCTCTTTTTTGTTGTGAATGATTGGAGCAGAGCGGGGCCCTTAAAATTTCATCGTAGTGCAATAGGTGGGTGAGCTTAAGCTCTCAATTTGTTGATAAGCCATGGCAACCCAGATGAGAAAAAAGAGAAAGGTATGCTTTTATTGTTGATGCAGGGCATCGCTCTCATTTCATCTCATTTTGGTTTTGTTTCTTTCTTGCAGTTTGTTAGTTTAGGTTTTGTCTTAGTGTAATCTACTTTTTAATGTGCGGTAAGCTTCATGGTCGAATCTGCCTAACAAATCGACAGTTAGTAGTTTGTTGTGGTAACTGTAATGGATCGGCAGTTTGGAAGTGGATGAGTACTTGAGGAGGAATCGATGTTGAAACAGGGGTTCGATGCTGAAGAGAAGAGGGGTTTCCATGATTCAAAAGGCAACTGATGGTGGAGGGGAAAATCATTAGAGGTCGGTGTCTTTGATCGACCAAAAGACAAGCAGAAGGTCAAATAGTGCAGTGGGAGATTGTAGCTAGGCCGATTGTTGAAGGCCTTATGTGATCAGTAATGTAAGCCTCTGTCGAATGAATAGAATGTTGTTTTAGAGATTAAACTGTATGCAATCAACATAAGCATTGGGAATAAAATAGTGCATTTGTTCTTTTTGCCTTTGACAGTGAATGGTCAAGTTCTAGTCTGTATTTTTTATTTTTATCCTGAACTTATAAACTTTGAGAGAGAGTTGCTCAGACTTGAAATCTCTGTGGATTGTAATTTACCCTATGACCTGCAAGGCATGCCATCAATTGTTACCCCCACTGCACAATATTTTGAATTTGTTTCACTATGGCTTTATTGATACAGAGTAGCTTTATTGAAAAGAAATTCATTGATACAGAGTGATTCTCTATTTTTATGCCTTTTTGAATTCTTCAATAAATGATGTAAAACAACCAGTGAGGCACATCATTTATATATTTTGACTTGCCAATGAGGCTAAAATCAGTGAGATTTCTATTTAGCCAGTGAAGCTGTAACCAGTGAGACATTGAATGTATTTCATTTATCAATGAGGCTTAATGAAGTAAATTTTTAGAGTGATCAATCATATTTGTTCAAGCATTTTAGTCTTCATTTCATGGTGCTTCTCTCAACATTTGAATATCTGTGATACTTGAAATTTATATGCATAAATTTGTGAGGATTAATTAAGTTAGATTTGATTTGTAACTTGAATCACTGATTCACCCAAATAAATGACTACCATGACTAAAATAAATGACTACCATAACTAAAATAAATGACTACCATGACTAAAATAAATGACTACAATGACTAAATAAATGACCAGTTAACAACAATCAATGACTAAATTAATGACTAAATATACTACCAAATTGATCAATCAAAACAACCAATAAATGACTAAAAATGGTTTAGTCATGAATTTGGTCGTGTTATAAATGACTGGTAATAAACTACTAATGGTCATGTGACCATGTTTGGTCATTTATACCTAGGTTTTAGTAGTTTTTTTAGTAATATATTGCTCTTTTTGTACTAGTGATTGTAGCCATTAGGAAAGCTGATAATTCCTCTTGACTTTACACATTCAAAGACTTTTCTCTAGATGAATCTTCTTCTATGGTACACTCACTTGCACCTAGTGTAGACAGTTCATCACCAACATCAACACCTATTGCTACAGAGTTCAGAGTCACTTCACAAAAAGCTTCCAAAGATTCTCCACAATAGTATATTGATGATAGCATTGAGGATATATGTAGTCACCTTTGATTGCAGATTTCTTGCTAGTACAGAATTCAAAGAAGCTTCTCAAAGAGCATCTAGTGATTCTCCATAGCAAGATATTATTTATTTGTATCATGCTTTGTATCATGTCTAGTTCACTTTTTATTTTCTCTCTTTTAGAGGAAAGTTTTTCCCATTGGGTTTTCTTTTTTTCTCCATTTTATGGGAGATTTCATTGTACATGGGTACCTCATCAAGCCTAGTTGCCAGAACCCATCTATCTTTATCCCACCTAAGGTATGCTCAAAGGGGGGTATTAGTGTAGAAATATTAGTTAATTAGTTTATTTATCTACACTTTGTATTAAGCCACCTTAGGTGGTGATGTGTCACTTGGAGAGTTTGTCAAAACTCATCCAAGCTATGTGGCATTGCTTTTTCTCCACTTGGAGAAACAAACTCGCCACCTTGAGTTGAGTGCATGGGTCAACTCCTATAGTGAATTGGATTCCTCACTCTATTTGTACAATCCACATCCATTGTAAATCCATCTTATTTTTTTATCAATAATATTGAAGATCACTTATGTAATTTTCATGTGATTTGTATTGTATCTAATTTCTCATAGGTTGAGTGAGTGGCTACATGACATACATGGCTCGTCAGTGCTAGTTTTCATCCAATTGATCCACCAACACCAATAGATTCTCCTCCAATATCTTCAAAATATGGTCATGGAATAACCCTAGTCATGTTTGAATGCTTGGAGCAAATTTGTGAGGGAAAATGATGAGGTGTGGGTCTGTATTTTTATATGTATAATAGACCAAAATGCGATTGCATTATAACGCACTTGCATTTTAGGCTCGATATTACCAAGCCTAAAATGTGAGTGTGTTATAAGGTGAGCACATTATAGTGCGCTTGTATTATTTATTATTTGGACCAAAACATGATTTGACCACTTTTTGGTCCCCCATCTTTTTGCACACGCCCCTATCTCTTTATATTTCTCTCACTATCTCTATATATCTCTCTCCCTCCCCCTCCATCTCTTTCTATATCTCTTGCTATCTCTTTATATATCTCCCTCTGTCTCATTATCTCTCTTTCTCTCCCTTAACTTTCTCTTTTTCTCTCTCCCTCACTATCTCCCTCCATCTCTCTTTATCTCTCCCTCTCTATCTCTATCCCCTATCTCTCTCTATCTCTTTCTCTCTCTCCCTCTCCCTCTCTATCTCTATCCCCTATCTCTCTCTATCTCTTTCTCTCTCCCTCTCCCTCTCTATCTCTCTATCTACCCCACTTTATATATTTTCCCTCTCTCTAACTCTATCTCTCTATCTATTTCACTATCTCTTTCTATCTCTCCCCCCTCTCTCTCTTTCTCTCCCTCTCCCTCTTTATCTCTCTATGTATCCCTCTCTCTATCTCTCTATATTTCTCCCTCTCCCCCTCCCTCTTTCTATGTATCCCTCTCTTTAACTCTATATCTCTATATATCTCTATCTTTCCCTCTCTCTAATGCTATCTCTCTATCTCTATCTTTGCCTCTCTCTATCTCTTTCTATCTCTATCCCATTGTCTCTATATCTCTCCCTCTCTCTCTATCTCTCCCTCTCTATCTCTATCTCTCTGTCCTCTCTCTATCTCTATCTCTCTGTCCTCTCTCTATCTCTATCTCTACCCCCCTCTCCCCCTCTCTATCTCTCTATCTCTCCCCCTTTTTCTCCCTATATCTATATCTCTATCTATTTCTCCCTCTATCTCTTTATCTCTCTATATCTATCTCCCTCTGTCTCCCTCTCTATATCTCTATTTATCTCTCCCTTTATATCTTTTTCTCTATATCCTCCATCTCTCTTTATCTCTCTGCCTCTCTAACTCTATGTCTCTCTCCCTCTCTCTATCTTGCTCTCTCTATCTCTCTATCCATCCCTCTCTCTAACTCTATATTTCTATCTCCCTCCCTCTCTATCTCTCCCCCTCTCTATCTCTCCCTCTCTCTAACTCTATCTATCCATCTAACAAGGTGCATATGATGCTACTTGTTCCAACACTGCCTCTTCTATTTGAAAGTATGCAGTCCTTGAATCTTCCTCCTTGGTGGTGCCTGCATAGATGTTCAGGTTTCAAGCAGTTAGTTTTGCAGGCACCGTCCCAAAAATTTCAAAAAAGTTCTAAGTTTTCAGGCCCCCTCAGCATGTTTCAGCATCAGCATCATATTTCTTAAGGAGGAGGTCATCATCGTCATATTCAAGCATCACCCCGATGTTACAATGAAGCTACAGTGCACCCTGATATTTCCACAGGGGGTGATATTCTGAAATATCGGGTGATCTTACGAATATCACCCCGGTGCCAATATGATGGTGACGTCATTAGGATCCGGGGGGATCATATTTCTAACACTAGTCATCTTGCAGACATCCCCTGATATTGCGATATGACGATGACATCATCCGGATATGAGGAGGTGCGCGGTATGTAGAATGTGATGGTGACATCATCAAGATGTTCATCAGCAGGATATATGATGTCGGGAGGATAAACATAAGGTTTGTCGATGAAGCGGTCTGGCCGATGGAGGATGACAACAAGGGTTAAGATGGCGTCGTCGGGAGCAAAATCGCCAACATTATATATGATCACGACCGTGCATATAAGGTGCTGAAAGGGTTGCTACAGGGCGAATGTGGGATAATGTCTCACATATATTTGAAAGGAAAGAATGCCACGGAATGCTCCACGTGGAGACACTTGAAAGATGGGGAGGGTCAACAGGATGCTTATGTGGCACGTTGCCATTGGTGGCCGACATGTCAGCATGATCCACACCACAGATCTCAGTGGGAAAGGGAGGAGATCGACAGTTATCATTTAAATATTCAAATGGAGAGTTTTCCACGCTTCCACAGTAGCATCCCAAGGTGGGAGAAGGTTTGCAAGGCACGCAACTGCTGCATCCTGAGGCTGTGAGTTGGTATGCCATTAATGGCAGGATTGCACAGAGGTATGGGTCAAAAGGACATGCCAGCTACCCGATTTAGACAGAAGATCTCCATGTGGTGATGCAGATCTCGATCTCACCTGTTCTTTCTCTCTTCTTTGTGCAGCGGCATTAAATGTTTTCTGCGCCCTCTGGCATTGCTTGATATCTGGTAAATGTCTTGGAGAGTGCCCCGTAATTAATGATGGAGTACATCTGCTTGCCTTATAAGCAGATGATGTTACTCAATCCAAGTTGTTGAAAACTGGACAAGTCTAGGCACTGTAATAAGATACAACTCCATTAGTGACCATTTTTGGATGTCTTGTGAGTTTATGAGTCTCATGTTATATGTTTCATGCATGAATTTACTAGTTTCATGATTGATTTTATATGAACAATGCTTTATTTGCATGTATTCTGTTATTCTGTCTCCAAACTAAATATGCTCTTCTTCTGAATCTAAACATCTAATGGGTGTCTGGGATTCTAGGATATGGTTCTGCTATATTGAAAACTTGATCTTTTGCTTCTGCTCAAGGGGTAGATTAAAGTGTTTCAGGTTAAGGGTTGGGAAGAACATAATGCAGTAAGGATATTGTAAGTAGAGGTAACTGAATACTCTATTTTGGGAGGTATCTGTAAGGCAGATATCATAAAATCCCCTTGATACTCAGTCTCTGATATATGGTCATGCAGGCCATTCACATGTGTATGTCTACTGACTCCGAGCCCTGGATAGGCACCAATCTAGTCTTGTATTGAGGTTATACCCAAGGTCCTAGATTTGCATCCACATAAAATCAAACTTATACTTCAAAATCAAACCATTAGGACTTTAGGAGTAGTTTAGGACCCAAATCCTCTGTCTACAACTGAAAATAGGCCCAAAGCTAACCCCTTTGCACTTATCTCACAGTTTTGGTCTACATAAAGGAGGATTTATCTACTTTGTATCAATATCCCAGTCAGTCCATAAGCATATCTCATGGATGTTGAATAGGGAATACCCCCCTTGGTTTTATAGAGCCTAAAGAAGAAGAGGAGATATTATAGAGTCTATCTCCTATACTGTTGGCCGCTGGCCCAGAGATCTTGTTGATCATTGATGGTTACCTTGTAGGGATAGCTAGGAATAAGCATCCAGTTGGATTGTGAACCAACACTCCTCATCATCACCCAATGATATAATGGTTGTCTCTTCCTAGACATTTTGCTACTCTAGAGTGAAAGAAGATGGAGGGATGACATGAGTCTTCTCATACAAGTTGTCCCACTTGGGTAAGTGCAAAAAGATGGGGGGCCAAAAAGTGGCCAAAAAATTTTCAAAAAAAATTTAGGCATAACGCGAGCGCGTTATAACGCGCTCGCGTTATAAAGTCCTTTATATATTAAAAAAAATGCTGTCATTTCATTTTATTTTATTTCATTGTGAGTTTTTCCTCCGCCCGCGGCTTAAAACCCTTCAAAAATGCGCTCACGTTCTACAAAACACCGTTCAACACAAAAGATTTGTCGATTCATCGCCGAAATGCCGCCGCGACGTCGAGCACGCCAAAGGGGTGAGTTATCTTTATTTTTTTGTTTGAATTTATTCCTAAATAGGTAGGTTTTGTGTTGATTTTTGATGTATATTTTATTAATTGTAGGAAATGTTAATGCACCTCCTCCTCCTCCTCAAAATCCACAAAATTTTGAGGAAGAAATACCTGCAGAACAACAACCTCCTCCATTCATTCCTCGACATGCCCCTGGAACACAAGATAATATAATGGGGGAAATTGAAAACAACAAAAAACAAATTGAAGATATAATTGCAAGGTTGAAAGATCCTTCCACTTCAACCTTGCATAGGTCCACGCTTGCCGAATCTCTTGAGTCTATGTTATCAAATGTAAATTCAAATAGCAAGCAAATAACTAGTTGGACCGATAAAAAGAGAGAGTTTAGAGATTACTATGCAGATAAATTGTCATACCAAGATGTCAAAAAATTACAAATTACAAAAGTAGACTTGTGTTCAATTTTCTCAAACCCACAAACAAATCAACCTCCACCCATTACATGCAAGAGGTTCCCTATCCATTGGTGCAACAACCAAGCAATAAGGGACAATTTCGGGCAGAGGTGGTGGATGGTTTTTGACCATCCTCCATGCAATAACAATGAGGTCCCACAATACTTTTTGAGGAAACTCTACTCCGAGTTTGTCCTCAATAAAGTGCCAAACTATTTTGATATGCAGGACTTCCAGGGTAGAGGTGGGGGCTCAGCACAGGATAGACCAGGGGCACGTCTTGACCCACAGCGGGTAGTGAGACGAGTAATCAGCAGACCAGCCCACGAGCATGTTTCTATTCCTTCCATTGTGAAGGAGAGTGTTGAGGTCGATTAGTGCCTTGACCCAGAGCATCATAGAGCATGTCGATCCTGCAACACAGAGTGGGTTGGGAGATAGTGCGAGGAGTAGGGTCCCACCGCATACTTGCCAGGCTTGTGGGTCAGCCTATGGTTATGACCCCATGGACAGTCAGGACGCAGGTGCACAAGCTACATCTGCAGCTGAGCAGATGGTGATGACAGATACCCTCCTGAGTGAGACTTTCGGCCTTGATACTCAGGTAAATATTAGCAAGTTTATTGAATTTAATTTATTAAATTTTATTTTTGAAATACAAGATTAACTAATTTAAATTGATGATTTTAATGAAATTTTAGGGTTATAGCGTCGATGCAGTCTTCAGTGGTTCTCCACCTACATTTTTCACTAGATCATCTACTGTCGAGGTATGTAACTAGTAAACAATTATAAATATTACATGTGAATAGCATCATTATATGAATGGTATTCTAATTTCTAATTTTGGATGTTGAATAGGTTAACACTGTAGATTTCATGGCAACACCTGCCAGCGGTGGTGGACTTCAAAGCTTTACGGAGGTAATAAAATAAATAGTTTAATGAATGAATTGTACTTACTAAATTTTTGTATGTGATTTGTGTGTTTTATTGTGTGTACTTCCATGTTTAGATGAGCGTGTGTGTATGTTAGGAGCCATGATTTGCATCACTATTATAGTTTTCGTAATTGAATAATGTTGTTTTATTTCCAGATGATGCAGGCTGCGGATACACCTCCCCATGTTCATAGGGCAATGGAGCAGGGTGTGGCCTCTGCGATTCATAGCTCTATGGCATTGACAGGGGTATGAGGCAGATTAGTAAATTTCAATTTACATTCATTGTTATAGTTGTCTATTTTTGAAAAATCAAAAGATTATTGATTTGAAGTTTAATTTCTATCTGGATGGTTTCTATAGGACATGACATCACCAGGGCCTATTCCTGCTACTGAGGCAAGCGACGAGACAGATTATATGTTAGCGGTAAGTGATTATTTTGTTAAATGTTTCATTTTTTTATAACATGTAATTTCTATATATTAATATCTATACTTTTTTTTGTAACAGGTAAAGGTGCAGGAAGAACTAAATAGGAGGAGTAGCCCTCGGGTTCGTAGTAGACCACCCACATGCATGTCTCCATCCCCTAGAAGATCAAAGGCTACTCGTGATTTATTCTCTTCACCAGCTAGAGGGGAATGACTTTTTATTGTGTTCCTCTGTTGTATGCCTATATGGCATTTATGGACATATATTTTGTATTGTACATAGTTGACATTGTATGCCTATATGGCATTCTTGTAAGCCTATATGGCTATTTTGTATATATGTTATACTTATATCGACAGATATTGATGTATGCGTATATGGATATTTGGTTAATACAAATCTTTTTTATTGATGGCATCCATACTTGCATTATAAATCCACTTTTGAATGGATATTTGTAGATAGCTACTTCAAATATTTAAAGTCTGATTGTATTACATAGGATGTTTGCATTTTCTTTGATAGGCTTGATAGGCCATGGATTACATGATGGTGTTTGATGGAAAAGTATGGTACTAGAAGACTCTAGTTCATTCTTAATAGGCTTGTGATTGATAATATCTTTGCATGATTGCACTTGATCTTGGATCATGGGCATGTTGTTAGGATTTTGATTGCATTGTGATGTTTGATGGATAGGCATGGTGTAAGTGTAAGATACCCAACTAGTTCTACGAAAAATTTTCCTTACTTAAACACTTTTACTTGCTAACAATTCATCAACTACTTCAATAACATAAAGATATACATCAAGATAACTATTTGAATGAAACAACATTAGAGTTGGGTACTTGTCTTGTTACTTGATTCAATCAACTTGCAATGTCTTATTACATGGAAAATGCTTTCAATAGCATGAAGTACAACTCATTCAATGGAAATACAAGGACAGGCCTTGAAGCCTTGATGTTACAATGTCTTCCTTACTTGAGCAACATTTGAAGATTTGGAATGTTCAACTCATCACCTCACAAGGTAGGCGCATATTTGAAGGATTTACAGGTTTTTCTGACTTGGGCGCCAAGTTGAGGTGACCTCCTCCTGAAGTTGCGCCTTGTCAACATTAGGTGCCAATTAGAGTTTATGGATGCTCTGGATTGTTTCCAAGAGTAGGCACCAAAACATCATCATTATGAAAGTGTTTTAAATGCTAGGCGCCCAAATGAGCCCTCTGGAGTCTAGGCGCTCCTTTCATGCATTCTATGTTCTAGGCGCCAATTGAAAGGAGTGGAGAACAGGGCAAGCGCCTTCCAAAATAGGTGTTTCCTTGAGGTGACAAGGACTTAGAAAGTGCGCCTAAGGTGAGCGCCTTGAGTGAAAAGGTCTAACAAACATCTTTGAACCCCCTTTCAAGGTTAGGCACATTCTGGAGGTGGAAACAAGTAGAAGGTGCGCCTTAGCTTCCTTTGTCAATTCTTGCAAGTCTTTGTTGATTAGGAAGGTGGAATGCTTCATTGTAGAATGAGCGCCTATCTTCTAATGTCCAAACTACTTCTTCTGGCTCACTCTGTGGCTAGGCGCCAGAGCTAAACTGTTCACACAAGGGAGTGCACCTAGACTCACTTGATGTTTTCTTACTACTTCAACCCCTGGAAGATGTTCCAAGGTGTTCCCTTTTACAAGCACCTGACCTCCCAAGTTCCTTCATGTGCTATTCCTTGAAGGCGCCAAAACTGAGCTCCAGTGCCATGGGATTGTGCCTAACATCTTTGAAGAGTTTCTAAGCCTTTTGCAAGTTGATATCCCAAACTCATCTTCTAGGCGCAACAGGAGCTTTCCAAAGGAGTTTCCAAGTTTTAGATGCCAAGCGAGATCATGGGTGAATGGAACTGCGCCTTAGGAGATGACTGGATCCTAAGCGTCAGTCTGGAGTTACAGTGGAATTGATATGCGCCTCAACTAGCTTAGGCGCCCACTTGAAGTGATTCCTTTAACACTTCTCTGTCAATCTCAACTGCAAGGATGATCTCCTAATCCAATTTTGATCCTCTGGAGATGCAAATAGCTTTACATTTCACTAGGCTCCATCAATGATGATCATCAACCAAAGCGCATTTCAAAGGTGAGATAGGCAAGTGAGGCACCAAACTAGTCCTTAAGACTTATCTCCTTCTATCAAGTCAATTTCAACTATGTGAGAGAGTTCTATTCTAGGCGCAAAATGGAAATGTTTCATCAATTGGTGCATCTTACAAAGCTCCCAATTCTAGGCGCCAGAGCCAAAGAGTTTTTCCCAACACATGCACCTGGGCTAGGAATTCACCTAAGAGACATCACTTAGCTTTAAAACTTTTAATCTATAGCCATCTGGGCTAGGCGCTCCAATGGAGGATCCTTGAACTCATGCATTGGCGCCTTCTAGTTCTAGGCACCCATTTTGGATGATTCATCCTGATACTAGCGCCCAAAATGACTAGACTCTCTTCATCATCCAATTCACTTAGAAGACTCAAGTTGGAGACTTAGTTGTCTATCCATGTTCTCCGGAAGATTCATTGTACCTCTATGCACTATCTCCTTCAAGGCGCTCCTTAAAATCATTGGAAGTGCTCAGGACTTACCTTAGTCCAAAGCGCCACAATCCATTCCTTAAAGCACAAAGAATTGTCAAAGGCGCCCCTATTTACCTCTAAGCACTCAAATATCATTTAGATTCAAGGCGCACATTTAGCTCCAAAACGCAAATTTCCATCATCAACCCATCAAGGTGCATCATCTTCCCTTTGTATCCCCTTCAAGGCGCAGACATTCACTTCTTCACACTCAAACTCACTCTCTGGCGCCAGAATAGGTGTATAACTTCAAATAAGGCGCTAATCTTAGGTTTCTAAGTACTTAGTTTGATCTTAAGGCTATCCTTCCTCTAAGCACTCTCTTCAACTCCCTCACTGAAGGCCCTCTGTAAGTTTGGGCGCATTTCATCCCAAGGCGCTTCAACATCATCCAAGGCACAAATTCACTCTCCAAGACAAGGTGCAAAAAACCCTATCCTAAGGTGCTCAAATCTTGCTTCTAGACCTAGGCGCACAAACATGAGATTAAGGATCATTCTAGCCACCATCACTTCGCTAAAGGCGCAAAATTGGTGTAGATACATTCCATTTATTAAGGATCATTCTGGCGCCCAAATCTTGTCAAAGCAAAGGATCAATAGGTTCTCTCTAAGGCGCACTCCAGGGTTTGATCTTGCAAGACTTCTCACGTCAAAATTTTGACCAAGACACTCAAGGCACTAGTCTTTATCATCTAACCCTACAGTGCACTTACTCATTATGATATACTCCTCAACTTTGTATTCAACCTTGCCCAAGGTGCATATTCACTATAAGGCATTCTCACGTTGTCAAGGCTCAGAGGGCTTCAACTTGCTAAAGGGTAGAGGTCTAGGCGCATATCTGACTTGAAGCTCAAGGCACTTCAACCCTCTTGCTCTGGAATTCCTTCTAGGCACTAAGTGACTTCTCCAATTCCTTGAAAACATTTGAAGTGTTTTACCTTCTCAAGGTGCTCCTTCGAACTTGACTCCAAGGTGTTATAATCTCAAAGGTGCTGACATCATCTCAACCAAAGGCGCTCAATGATTCATCCCATATCTAGGCGCTAAAACACTTAATCAACCAAGTCATTCAAGGCGCCATTCAGTAAACTCATCTTCCATGATATTCCTATCAAGGCGCATATCACTTCTCTCATGGGCTTTAGGCACTCAGTTGAGTGTTTCAATACTACTTAGGTGCCAAATTCATTTTAATGCACCAAACACAAAGAGCTTTCAAACACTGGGCGCTCACAAAGAGTCTTCCAACCTTGGGCGCTAAATTAGGTCTTTGCAACTATCCAAGGCGCATACCTTCGTTTGAACAACTTATGGTGCCAAGACAACTTCTCATTAGGGCACTCAAAACACTTGTGTTTACATTTGAAGTGCTTTACCTTCTTAAGGTGCTCTAGACTAACCTGACTCCAAGGCGCTCCATCATCATCCTTAAGGCGCTAAAAACATCATCTCCACTCTAGGCAAAAACATCATCCAACTCCTTAAGGCACTTCACTGTCAAAGTCTGAAGGCGCTCTACCTAGATCTTTCCCCTAGGCGCCAGAACTCCTAAGCACTCACCAGATAACTCTCTTCTTTAAGGCGCAAATCTTCCTATACTATGATTGCCTCTGAAACGCCGATTAACGTGATGTGAGGGTGCAAAGGCTACTCCAATCCTCAGTGAGCGCCTAGTTTAAACAAGGAGAAATAAAGCATTCAAAACTATCCAAACGATCATCCCCTTCCTAATGTCTTCACTACTCCAGAAAACCTTGGCCAAAATGACACATAACAACTCCTATGAGCACCCTTATGCCCTAGGATCATCTAGTTTGTGCGTCTTGTAATGAGGAGTTCATGTAAGTTTGGAATGAGCACCTTGAATAAGTGTAAACTAGCCTAGAGAAGGGTATGTGCGCCTTGAGCATTCCAGAGATAACTGTGCGCCTAGAACAATATGAGCGCTCATGATGATGATTAACACCCTGATGAGACTATGAGCGCCTTGTTCAGGAGATACCTTGTTTGATCATAAAATGCACCTTGAGTCTTGAAGGTTTTGAGCGCCTAGGTGATTTGGATGTTGGGATGTTGGTATGCACCCAAGATTGAGGTAAGTGAGCGCTTGTAATGGAGGAGAGCAATGAGATGGAATGTCTTGTAGAGATTGGCGCCCAGAGACCCATTTTTACGCCTTTGATGATGACCATTTTTGCATAAGAGTTTAGCGCCCTAGAGTTGTAAACTTTCTTTTTGGGTGCCCCTGAATGAATGTTGGCGCCTTGGACAACTAAATATGCCTTTGATGGAGTGGAGCCTAGAAGGGGAGTAGGAAGAAACCCAATCTTCAAGATTCATCAAGCTTCAAAGTTTAGGTCAGAGGTTATCCACTTTATCCAAGGAAGGTGTTATCATCTACACTCCGAGAAGGTAATGTCAAAGGCCATCATGAAGGATCACTTCATCAACTTCAAGTCCTTCAAGTTCAAGTCCTTTCACCTAGCAAGTCCAAGAGAGATTTCTACTCCGATTCATGAAGTAAGCTTATATCATCCTTATCTACTTTGCAAGAAGAAGAAACATTACAAAGTCAATCAAATGAGTTACAAGTACCATACATCCAATTGCAAGGAGTGAACCACCTTAAGGAAAAATAGTTCTCTTGAAGTTACTTGAAATGTCAAAAGGTTTAGCGCCTCCAAGTAAGGTCAGAGGTGAGGTTAGAGGTGAAATGCGCCTTTGGACCATTCTGGCACCTTGGATGAAGAACCTATATCTTGAGCCCAAGAGGTAAAATTTGCACCTTAGTGGATTTGGAGAGTTACAGAGATTAGAGAAAAGCGCCTTGAAGACAGAGTTGTTCAAGGCGCATGTGTGATTTGGTCAAAAACAGGCACCTAGAGTGAATAGGCTTTCATCCTGACTTAATACACTGCCTCCTTCTGACGATTTTTGGGGCAGTAGAAAACCTTTCACCACGGGCAAATGCCTTAGAGCTATAAAAAATTGAGAGAGGTTATTGTAGAGGCACTCTACGTGATCCCGTTGCCTCAGACGGAATGTTTCTAAGTGACACGGTTTTCGAGTAACATCTCGTCAAAGATTGCTGCCTTTTTACACTTTGGACTCTTTAGGGATATCGTCGGTACAATGTAGCTCCGACTGTTTCGACATGTTTGGGTGAGAAATAGGACCATGCCTAGCATAAATGTACCCATTCAGACGTGTTGGAATAGTTAGTTTGGTCGCATCAGGAGCAGGACGAAAGTTACACCCCTTTGCAACTTTACACTGCCTCCTTCTGACGATTTTTGGGGCAACAGAAAACCTTTCACCACGGGCAAATACCTCAGAGCTATAAAAAACTGAGAGAGGTTATTGTAGAGGCACTCTACGTGATCCCGTTGCCTTAGACGGAATGTTTCTAAGTGACACAATTTTTGAGTAACATCTCGTCAAAGATTGCTGCCTTTTTGCACTTTGGACTCTTCAGGGATATCGTCGATACAATGTAGCTCCGACTGTTTCGACATGTTTGGGTGAGAAATAGGACCATGCCTAGCATAAATGTACCCATTCAGACGCGTTGGAACAGTCAGTTTGGTCGCATCAGGAGCAGGATGAAAGTTACACCCCTTTGCAACTTTACACTGCCTCCTTCTGACGATTTTTGGGGCAACAGAAAACCTTTCACCACGGGCAAATGCCTAAGAGCTATAAAAAACTGAGAGAGGTTATTGTAGAGGTGCTCTACGTGATCCCGTTGCCTCAGACGGAATGTTTCTAAGTGACACGGTTTTCGAGTAACATCTCGTCAAAGATTGCTGCCTTTTTGCACTTTGGACTCTTCAGGGATATCGTCGGTACAATGTAGCTCCGACTGTTTTGACATGTTTGAGTGAAAAATAGGACCATGCCTAGCATAAATGTACCCATTCAGACGCGTTGGAACAGTCAGTTTGGTCGCATCAGGAGCAGGACGAAAGTTACACCCCTTTGCAACTTTACACTGCCTCCTTCTAACGATTTTTGGGGCAACAGAAAACCTTTCACCACGGGCAAATGCCTCAGAGCTATAAAAAACCGAGAGAGGTTATTGTAGAGGCACTCTACGTGATCCCGTTGCCTCAAACAGAATGTTTCTAAGTGACACGATTTTTGAGTAACATCTCATCAAAGATTGCCACCTTTTTGCACTTTGGACTCTTCAGGGATATCGTCGGTACAATGTAGCTCCGACTGTTTCGACATGTTTGGGTGAGAAATAGGACCATGCCTAGCATAAATGTACCCATTCGGACGCGTTGGAACAGTCAGTTTGGTCGCATCAGGAGCAGGACGAAAGTTACACCCCTTTGCAACTTTACACTGCCTCCTTCTGACGATTTTTGGGGCAACAGAAAACCTTTCACCACGGGCAAATGCCTAAGAGCTATAAAAAACCGAGAGAGGTTATTGTAGAGGCACTCTACGTGATCCCGTTGCCTCAGACAGAATGTTTCTAAGTGACACAGTTTTTGAGTAACATCTCATCAAAGATTGCTGCCTTTTTGCACTTTGGACTCTTCAGGGATATCGTCGGTACAATGTAGCTCCGACTGTTTCGACATGTTTGAGTAAAAAATAGGACCATGCCTAGCATAAATGTACCCATTCGGACGCGTTGGAACAGTCAGTTTGGTCGCATCAGGAGCAGGACGAAAGTTACACCCCTTTGCAACTTTACACTGCCTCCTTCTGACGATTTTTGGGGCAACAGAAAACCTTTCACCACGGGCAAATGCCTCAGAGCTATAAAAAACCGAGAGAGGTTATTGTAGAGGCACTCTACATGATCCCGTTGCCTCAGACGGAATGTTTCTAAGTGACACGATTTTTGAGTAACATCTCGTCAAAGATTGCTACCTTTTTGCACTTTGGACTCTTCAGGGATATCGTCGGTACAATGTAGCTCCGACTGTTTCGACATGTTTGGGTGAGAAATAGGACCATGCCTAGCATAAATGTACCCATTCGGATGCGTTGGAACAGTCAGTTTGGTCGCATCAGGAGCAGGATGAAAGTTACACCCCTTTGCAACTTTACACTGCCTCCTTCTGACGATTTTTGGGGCAACAGAAAACCTTTCACCACGGGCAAATACCTCAGAGCTATAAAAAACTGAGAGAGGTTATTGTAGAGGCACTCTACGTGATCCCGTTGCCTCAGACGGAATGTTTCTAAGTGACACGATTTTTTAGTAACATCTCGTCAAAGATTGCTGCCTTTTTGCACTTTGGACTCTTCAGGGATATCGTCGATACAATGTAGCTCTGACTGTTTCGACATGTTTGGGTAAGAAATAGGACCATGCCTAGCATAAATGTACCCATTCGGACACGTTGGAACAGTCAGTTTGGTCGCATCAGGAGCAGGACAAAAGTTACACCCCTTTGCAACTTTACACTGCCTCCTTCTGATGATTTTTGGGGCAACAGAAAACCTTTCACCACGGGCAAATACCTCAGAGCTATAAAAAACTGAGAGAGGTTATTGTAGAGGCACTCTACGTGATCCCGTTGCCTCAGACGAAATGTTTCTAAGTGACACAATTTTCGAGTAACATCTCGTCAAAGATTGCTGCCTTTTTGCACTTTGGACTCTTCAGGGATATCGTCGATACAATGTAGCTCCGACTGTTTCGACATGTTTGGGTGAGAAATAGGACCATGCCTAACATAAATGTACCCATTCGGACGCGTTGGAATAGTCAATTTGGTCGCATCAGGAGCAAGACAAAAGTTACACCCCTTTGCAACTTTACACTGCCTCCTTCTGATGATTTTTGGGGCAGCAGAAAACCTTTCACCACGGGTAAATGCCTCAGAGCTATAAAAAACTGAGAGAGGTTATTGTAGAGGCACTCTATGTGATAGCGTTGCCTCAGACGGAATGTTTCTAAGTGACACAGTTTTCGAGTAACATCTCGTCAAAGATTGCAGCCTTTTTGCACTTTGGACTCTTCAGGGATATCGTTGGTACAATGTAGCTCAGACTGTTTCGACATGTTTGGGTGAAAAACAGGACCATGCCTAGCGTAAATGTACCCATCCGAATGCGTTGGAACAGTCAGTTTGGTCACATCACGAGCAAGACACCAAAAATGCAAAGGTTGCTTTGTGCAACTTGACAACATTGACACTTTTTTGCAACATGACTCAAAGACTCAAACTGACCCCAAATGACTCAAAGTGACTTAAAATCACCTTGATTATAGAGGTCAAGGCGCTCCTTATCATTCATTCATTATGAGCGCCTTGGGAGAATGTTATATAGGTCATCATCATGATTGGGCGCCTTGGATCTAGAGTGTTGGAGAGATCATCAAATGGTGTCTAGTAGGGTGAGTTATGAGTTTGGTCGCATCAGGAGTAGGACACCAAAAATGCATAACATGATGATGTAAAAATGTGTACATATGTGTAAAAATGCAGGAGGAAATAAAAAAAGACAAACCTTACAAATTAATATGCATACTTACAACTCAATGTAACATAACTTTACAAAATCAATGTGAATACTTACAAATTAATCCAATGAACCATCTGGATCTGCTCTACTCTTTATTGTGTCAAGTATTGCTTCATGGTCAGACTCACGCACCTTCCACAATATTTTGTTCAAAGGTCTACCCCGATACTTTATCAAATGAACATTGGATGCCATGACAAGGTTCGAGTAATGAAGAATCTTTCGATGCATGTCAAAGTCCTGAAATAGCCAAATATTAACACTCTTATGTGGGTACCTTCTAAGCCATGTTCCAGTAATAACCACTGATCCTGTAGGGTATTCGATGTTTTCTCCATCTGTAACAGGGGCCTCCAATTTATTTTTGGCCTCAACACAATGACATAAGTAATAATCTGTTCCCTCTTCATTATCTTCATCTGCAATAACTGCATATACGTGTCCTACATTGATATGTGTAGCAAATTAGATGAAATTAGTCAACATTACAAAAACACTACAAAGTAAGATGACATTACCTGGTTGAACTAGATGAAATTAGATGCATATATGTGCCCTATATTACCTGGTTGAACTAAATCTGATATGTGGTCAAAGTCAACTGACGATTCCATCTGTGTTAGTTCCAGTGCCGTCAGGGGTCGATACGTGTCAAGTGGGCTAAGATAACTTAACTGCCATTCGTCAACCCACTCCTTTGACTCGCACTCATCCCAGACTTGAATTGTACAGGAAGAACAAAAGCATGACATCTTTCGTGTATGGATACTCCATGAACCTATAATTGAGCTTCTGAAAGAGTGCATCTCATTTGATCCTGTCAGTGTACAACAATCCTTATATGGTGCAATGTTAGTATCATCTATCAACCAAAAAAATCTATGAACTAAAGACTTACCTTCATTACCTGGACCCATGGAAGCATTACACCACTCGACAATCGATTTTGCATCTGTCAACTTTGCATTGTCTTTATACTTTAACTCTTCTCGTGCTATGGCTCTTTTGATACATGCTCCTGCACCATCATGCTCCCCCTTTCCATGCCCGGCCAATCGGTTACAAACCTTTCAGACATTCAGTTCGGTTACAAATGGTAATGACACGTACACAAACTACTCAACATTATGCCGTTACTTGGCCAAATTCTAATCCCTCAACCCTTCACTCTAATCCCTCAACCCTAAACCCTATCCCTAAACCCTCAACACTATACCTTAAACCCTAATCCCTCAACCCTAACCCTAAACCTTGTCCCTAAACCCTAATCCCTTCAACCTCAACCCTATCCCTACACCCTTGACCCTCGAACCTCAGCCCTCGACGTCAAACCCTAATCCCTCAACCCTTAACTATGATCCTTCATCTCTCAACCCTAACCCTAAACCCTCAACCCTCAACATCAAACCCTAATCCCTCAACCCTCAACCCTAATCTGTCATCTGTCATCCCTCCACACTCTACTTTAACCCTAATTCCTTGACCCTCGACCCTCAAACCTCAACCCTCAACCCTCAACATCAAACCCTAATCCCTCAACCCTTAACTCTAATCCCTCGACCTTCAACCCTGATCCTAAACCCTAAACCCTCAACGCCAAATTCTAATCCCTCAACCCTTCACTCTAATCCCTCAACCCTAAACCCTATCCCTAAACCCTCAACACTATACCTTAAACCCTAATCCCTCAACCCTAACCCTAAACCTTGTCCCTAAACCCTAATCCCTTCAACCTCAACCCTATCCCTAAACCCTTGACCCTCAAACCTCAGCCCTCGACGTCAAACCCTAATCCCTCAACCCTTAACTATGATCCTTCATCTCTCAACCCTAACCCTAAACCCTCAACCCTCAACATCAAACCCTAATCCCTCAACCCTCAACCCTAATCTGTCATCTGTCATCCCTCCACACTCTACTTTAACCCTAATTCCTTGACCCTCGACCCTCAAACCTCAACCCTCAACCCTCAACATCAAACCCTAATCCCTCAACCCTTAACTCTAATCCCTCGACCTTCAACCCTGATCCTAAACCCTAAACCCTCAACGCCAAATTCTAATCCCTCAACCCTTCACTCTAATCCCTCAACCCTAAACCCTATCCCTAAACCCTCAACACTATACCTTAAACCCTAATCCCTCAACCCTAACCCTAAACCTTGTCCCTAAACCCTAATCCCTTCAACCTCAACCCTATCCCTAAACCCTTGACCCTCGAACCTCAGCCCTCAACGTCAAACCCTAATCCCTCAACCCTTAACTCTGATCCCTCATCTCTCAACCCTAACCCTAAACCCTCAACCCTCAACATCAAACCCTAATCCCTCAACCCTCAACCCTAATCTATCATCCGTCATCCCTCCACACTCTACTTTAACCCTAATTCCTCGACCCTCAACCCTATCCCTAAACCCTTGACCCTCGAACCTCAACCCTCAACCCTCAACATCAAACCCTAATCCCTCAACCCTTAACTCTAATCCCTCGACCTTCAACCTTGATCCTAAACCCTAAACCCTCAATGCCAAATTCTAATCCCTCAACCCTTCACTCTAATCCCTCAACCCTAAACCCTATCCCTAAACCCTCAACACTATACCTTAAACCCTAATCCCTCAACCCTAACCCTAAACCTTGTCCCTAAACCCTAATCCCTTCAACCTCAACCCTATCCCTAAACCCTTGACCCTCGAACCTCATCCCTCGACGTCAAACCCTAATCCCTCAACCCTTAACTCTGATCCCTCATCTCTCAACCCTAACCCTAAACCCTCAACCCTTAACATCAAACCATAATCCCTCAACCCTCAACCCTAATCTATCATCTGTCATCCCTCCACACTCTACTTTAACCCTAATTCCTCGACCCTCAACCCTATCCCTAAACCCTTGACCCTCGAACCTCAACCCTCACCCTCAACATCAAACCCTAATCCCTCAACCCTTAACTCTAATCCCTCGACCTTCAACCCTGATCCTAAACCCTAAACCCTCAACGCCAAATTCTAATCCCTCAACCCTTCACTCTAATCCCTCAACCCTAAACGCTATCCCTAAACCCTCAACACTATACCTTAAACCCTAACCCTAAACCTTGTCCCTAAACCCTAATCCCTCAACCCTCAACCCTAATCTGTCATCCGTCATCCCTCAACTCTAATCCCTCATTCCTAAACCCTAAACGCTATCCCTATTCCTAGACCCTCAACAGGCTCGATACTATACCTTAAACCCTAATCCCTCTACCATCGACACTCTTATTTAACCCTAATCCCTTGACCATTAACCCTATCCCTCAACCTCAACCCTCAACCCTCAACCCTCAACTCTCAACATTAAACCCTAATTCATCAACCCTAAACCCTAATCCCTCAAACCTAAACCCTATCCCTAAACCATCAACCCTCAACACTATACCTTAAACCCTAATCCCTCAACCCTCAACCCTAAACCTTATCCCTCAACCCTCAACCCTAATCCCTCATCCCTCAACTCTAATCCCTCATCCCTAAACCCTAAATGCTATACCTATTCCTAAACCCTCAACAGACTCGATACTATACCTTAAACTCTAATCCCTTATCCCTAAACCCTCCAACCCTATCCCTAATCCTTATACCCTCCACACTCTACTGTAACCCTAATTCCTCGACCCTCAACCCTATCCCTAAACCCTTGACCCTCGAACCTCAACCCTCAACCCTCAACATCAAACCCTAATCCCTCAACCCTTAACTCTGATCCCTCGACCTTCAACCCTGATCCTAAACCCTAAACCCTCAACGCCAAATTCTAATCCCTCAACCCTTCACTCTAATCCCTCAACCCTAAACCCTATCCCTAAACCCTAACCCTAAACCTTGTCCCTAAACCCTAATCCCTCAACCCTCAACCCTAATATGTCATCCGTCATCCCTTAACTCTAATCCCTCATTCCTAAACCCTAAACGCTATCCCTATTCCTAGACCCTCAACAGGCTCGATACTATACCTTAAACCCTAATCCCTCTACCATCGACACTCTTATTTAACCCTAATCCCTTGACCATTAACCCTATCCCTCAACCTCAACCCTCAACCCTCAACCCTCAACTCTCAACATTAAACCCTAATTCATCAACCCTAAACCCTAATCCCTCAAACCTAAACCCTATCCCTAAACCATCAACCCTCAACACTATACCTTAAACCCCAATCCCTCAACCCTCAACCCTAAACCTTATCCCTAAACCCTAATCCCTCAACCCTCAACCCTAATCCCTCATCCCTCAACTCTAATCCCTCATCCCTAAACCCTAAATGCTATCCCTATTCCTAAACCCTCAACAGACTCGATACTATACCTTAAACTCTAATCCCTTATCCCTAAACCCTCCAACCCTATCCCTAATCCTTACACCCTCCACACTCTACTTTAACCCTAATCCCTTCAACCTCAACCCTATCCCTAAACCCTTGACCCTCGAACCTCAACCCTCAACCCTCGACGTTAAACCCTATTCCCTCAACCCTTAACTCTGATCCCTCATCTCTCAACCCTAACCCTAAACCCTAAACCCTCAACCCTCAACGTCAAATCCTAATCCCTCAACCCTAAACCCTATCCCTAAACCCTCAACACTATACCTTAAACCCTAATCCCTCATCCCTCAACCCTAAACCTTATCCCTAAACCCTAATCCCTCAACCCTCAACCCTAATCTGTCATCCCCCAACTCTAATCCTTCATCCCTAAACCCTAAATGCTATCCCTATTCCTACACCCTCAACAGAATCGATACTATACCTTAAACCCTAATCCCTTATCCCTAAACCCTCCAACCCTATCCCTAATCCTTATACCCTCCACACTCTACTTTAACCCTAATTCCTCGACCCTCAACCCTATCCCTAAACCCTTGACCCTCAAACCTCAACCCTCAACCCTCAACGTCAAACCCTAATCCCTCAACCCTTAACTCTGATCCCTCGACCCTCAACACTATACCTTAAACCCTAATCCATATCCCTCAACCCTTAACCCTTAAAACTTAAACCCTATCCCTACACCCTCAACACTTGACACTATATCTTAAGCCTTAAACCCTCATCCCTAAAGCCTCAACCCTCAATCCTTAAACCTTAAACCCTAAACCCTATCCCTAATCCCTCTACCCTCAACACTCTAACCCTAACCTCGACATTAAATGCTAATCCGTCAACCCTAAACCCTAATCCTAAACCCTCAACCCTCAACCCTCAACACTATACCTTAAACCCTAATCCCTCAACCCTCAACCCTAAACCTTATCCCTAAACCCTAATCCCTCAACCCTCAACCCTAATCCATCATCCCTCAACTATAATCCCTCATCCCTAATCCCTAAATGCTATCCCTATTCCTAAACTCTCAACAGACTTGATACTATACCTTAAACCCTAATCCCTTATCCCTAAACCCTCCAACCCTATCCCTAATCCTTACACCCTCCACACTCTACTTTAACCCTAATCCCTCGACCCTAAACCCTATCCCTAAACCCTTGACCCTTGAACCTCAACCCTCAACCCTTAATGTCAAACCCTAATCCCTCAACCCTTAACTTTGATCCCTCGACCCTCAACCGTAATCTGTCATCCCTCATCCCTAAACCTTAAACGCTATCCCTATTCCTAGACCCTCAACAGGCTCGATACTATACCTTAAACGCTAATCCCTTATCCGTAAACCTTCCAACTCTATCCCTTATGCCTTAACCCTCATGATGAATAGCCTTGAATGTAAAAAAATTTGAGTGGGACATAACGCGAGCGCGTTATAACGCGCTCGCGTTATGTCAAACATGGCAAAAGATAGACTTGCGGGAAAAAATGTAAGGCAAGAAATAACGCGAGCGCGTTATTTCTTGCTTTGGGAATCCCAAGCCTTGGTTTGGGAATCCCAAGCCTTGGGCTTGGGATTTGCTTTGGATTTCCAACCCAAAGGCTTGGAGTGCCTTATGAACAGTCACAGACGTGTTTTTCTGTATTCTTCAAAATTTCACATAATTTCGTTCGTGCTAACCCTCAGATTTGCACGTGTTTCAAGGTTGAACAAATCGAACACATGGGTAATGTTAGGCTTTCTCTTAGCTATTTGATGATGTGATTTTTTTCACATTTTAACAATGTTAAGCCTTTCATCTTTAATTTCTTTTGTTTGTGTGTCCGTTTTTATGCAAAAACCACTGTTTGGTCTTTTTTTCATTGTAAAATAACTATTCATTCAAATTTCAAAAAAATTACATATTTAGAAACTAGACTCCATTCTACAAATATTAAAAAAATAAAAAAATGATTTTCAATTAGTTTTCAAAATTTATAGGGGTAGCACGGCCAAAATTCTATTTTTTAGGATGTGTCCACTTTAAAAATTAGTAAAAAATCAAATATTCATCAAAAAATTATCAGAAAAATCGGGCATAAACTACATGCTATTAGCTAATTTCTCACCAAAGCGATTTTAAAAATACCAAAAAAAAGTTGACCTTTTGAGGGAGCCACAAAACATGCTATGTTATGTTTTTTTGACAGAAACAACACCAATTTCTGTGGCTCCCTCTTTTGAACCCCTTAATCTATGCCATTTTCAAAACAAAATAGTAGTTTAGAAAGTAGACTCGGAGCACTACGAACATTGTTTTGGTTGCATCTCTAAATTTTGAGTGTAACTATGCTCAATTTCTCATCCAAGGCCAGTATTTCCTAATTTCAGAAAAAAAAGTGGCCACTTAAGACCCCTTTTTGGCCCCCCATCTTCTTGCACTTACCCACTTATCATCCAAGGCATTTTAATTGATCTGAAATATTAGCATGTTATAATGTGCTCGGGTTATAATGCAAGTGTGTTTTTCACTACTTTGAGAAATTCCAACCCTAAGGGTTGGACCTACCTTTTGGATGCAAAAGACATGTTTTTAACAAAACATAGAAAATCAACTAAACCTCGAGCATGCTCTCCATCAGGTTTACATGTTTTTAAATGTTAATACAAAAACATGCCAAGATGACTTCAAGTTTTTTATTAGCTTTCTAGCCATGTAATTTTTTCTAAAATTTGATAAGCTTAAGGTTTCCATCTTTAATTTCTTTTGTTAATGTGTTTTTTTTGGTAGAAAACCTATGTGTAGTATTTCTGGTGTCATTTTTTACACATTTGTTAGAATTTGAAACAAATTACATTTTTAGATTTTAGACTTTATTCTATACACATTGAAAAAAATATATTTTTGATTACTTTTTAAAAAGTTTAGGGGGGAGCATGCTCAAATTTTTATTTTTCAAGATGTGTCCACTTTAAAAATTCATAAAAATCATATATTCATTAAAAAATTAATAGAAAAATCAGGCATAAACTACATGATGTTAGCTAATTTTCCACTAGTGATTTGTGAAATACTTAAAAAAGGTCAGCATTTTAGGGGGAGCACACCAGACACTATGTTATATTTTTTGACAAAAATAGGAACACTTTGTGTGCTCCCCTTATTTGCACCTCTTAATCTCCACCATTTTTAGAAAAAATAGTTGTCTAGAAACTAGATTCTGAGCACTACAAATCTTGTTCTTATCATGTATCTTCTAATTTTGAGTGTGGCTATCTTCAATTTCTCATCCAAGATCAATTTTTACTGATTTCAAAAAATAAGTGGCCACTTTTGACCCCCTTTTGATCCCCCATTTCCATGCACATACCCATGTTTTATTACCTCATTTTGCCTTTCACTATTTTTTTATACATGTGGACAATCAAATTCCTTATGACTAGTCTCACCACATCTGTAACAAGTTCTAGTAAATCTTCTACCTCTTCCTCTTGAGAAATTTTCTATGTTTTGACTATAATTACTAATTTCAGTAGTGCTAGATTCTCATTCACTTACTTTTTTTATATTTCTACTAGATTGCCCTCTTCCTCTAGAGAACCTTCCTCTTCCTCTAGAATTACTTTGTTGTTTCCTTGATAACTTTTCTTCTACTTGTAAAGCATACCAATAGGCCTCTTCTACTGACATCACCCTAATCATACTAAACTCATCTTGAATTGATACTCAAATTCCATTAACATACCTTGATATATTTTCTTCATCATCCTCTACATGGCCAACCCAAATGTTGACCTTGTAAAATTCCTCATAGTCTTTGAAATGCATCTCCTTTTGTTTTAAATTCTATAATTTTCATTTAGAAAATTAACTGATAATTCATCAGTAGGAATTTGGCCTTCAATTTTACAACCATTAGATCCTAGGTTTTGATTTTCTCTTTTCCTCTTCTTTGTATCTTTATTTGTACATGATCCCAACATAGGGATGCATGACCTTTAAAATCTATTTAGGAAAATGTTACCTTATTTGGAACCTCCATTGATTCATAATCAAAATAGTTTTTCATCTCTCAAATCCAATCTACAAGTTCTTATAGGCTTAACCTTCCACTATAGTAGGGAGTATCTAGTCTTGGTTTACTACTTATCTTTGATATATCCCTCAAGAAATTACCTTCCATTTCATGTATCACATCTTCTAATTCTAATTGTTGGTCTTCTACTTCTTGCTCATTTTCACTTACATCTTCTACATGCACTCTTCTTCATTGTGCTACCTTCATTGCATCCAATCTAGCTCTAATTCCTCTCAAAATCTCTACTATATCTACAACCCTAGACCTGTGCTCTATGTCTTCCTCTTTGTGCCATGCCTTCTATTTCTCTCTACACTTGTAGGACTCCAAACACACACCCACGATAAATTTTCTAGATCATCTTCATAATACAACCCAACAAAAATCCTTTCTTTGACACCACTTAATGTAGCCTATATACAATGGATTTCAATGAAAAAACAACCTAATCTAGTAGTCCAAACTCAATAAACACATTCATATGCAATATGGAGCAGAAAAAAATGAATGACATTAATTTTATTAACTCTCTATAACTTAGTACAACTTGATTATGGAATTACACAATGCTTTAGGGATTGAAGGAAAGTTCATGTACCATGTATCATTTATACACACCTAAATTCATCAACATAGACTTCACTTATACATCAGACTTTTTATGCTTTTCTTCTCTCAATCCTTGTTTATTCTCACGCTCTATTTTTCTTCACTCTATTCTCATCTTCTTCATCAAGTTTGTTCTCTTCTCTTTTTTCTCAAAATAGAGTCATCAATAATCACCTCTAGGTAATTTCCATAACCAAGAAAACTCTTTTCCTACCTTACCAAATATTATTTTCATCTAGTAGAGACTTAGCATGCAGCCCTAACAATGAAAAAGTCCTTCATGATTTTTAATGGCCAAGAAAGAACAAGAAACCACATTGCTACCAAAGGAAAACACCAAGAAAATGTCCAACTAACAAAAGGAATGTGA
Source organism: Cunninghamia lanceolata (assembly GCA_027924645.1). NCBI lineage: Eukaryota > Viridiplantae > Streptophyta > Pinopsida > Cupressales > Cupressaceae > Cunninghamia > Cunninghamia lanceolata. The sequence goes on along the minus strand of BSBN01000555.1, from coordinate 6,036,623 downwards.
AATCTCAAATGCCACAAACCAAGAGAATGTGAAAGGTCGTGAGTAGAAATTATGTGAGCTTGCAAAAACAACATGACCCCAAACTAGTTACCAAGAGTAAAGAGTTCTTGACAAATCATGCAAAATCTCTACATATTGACTACAATGTTAAAAGTAATAATAGTTGCTCATAACAACTCGACCTAGTGATGCCAAGGTATGAGAAAGACAAATAAAATCCCTTTTTAATTTGGAAAGACTATAGTTGGGGATTAATAGAAATGAAAATCAAAAGATGGAGTTTTTCATGAGATCACAACCATCTATTGATAAGTGGTTATATTGCATAAATCAATATTTGATAATCACGTCATCCAATTTTTCCACATATAATTTGTCTTAAACACTTGTGGTAGGTCTATCATAGCCTATTACTAAGGTAATGCAATTGTTTAACATACACACATTTAGCCTGAAGCATGAGATACAAATCTTGTACCATGATACATAGTCTTTGTACTTTATACATAGAGTTCCTATCACATTATTTTTGAAACAACCCATTCACACAAGAGATGGCCCAAAGTAAAAAAATATTACCTATAGAAAGTGAAGATGGCTTGTAGCACAACGAAAAATGATCTAATTATTGAAAGAACACTAATACACTGAGAGGAGGGTGAATCAGTGTATGTTAAAACTTTAAAATGAAATCAACAAACAAGAATTAAATGAATGTTTAAATCACATACACACCAAGAAACACTAGATTTACATGGAAAACCCTAAAAGGGAAAAACCACGGTGAGAATGTTGCTTGAGTCTACTGCTCAAATCCAACCTCACAATAAAAGATTTTACAAATGTTTTGTAAGCACCAACTTACAGGTACATTGACACCCAAGACAATGTATTGAGGCTCCAACCTTCAGGTACACTGTACACCTAATTGAGCACAAGCCCAATGCAATGAGGCACCAACCCCTAAATCCTTACAAATACTGATGTGCAGACACTGATTCTTCACTAACCTGAAATGCACCCTTCAATTCATATACAATCTCATCTGCACTCCTGCACTTTGTATTTTCATTAACACAGTCTTCTCCTCTCTCTACACTCTCTGCATTCTCTATTCACCTTAACAGAGCCTCCCCTCTCCTCAATACAATCTGCCTATTCGTGCAAACTCTGCACTCTATGCCTGTGAAATAAAAATGTCCATTTTAGTAACCCATTTACACACAAAAACATTGTGTATATAAACATACACTTCAGCAGTTGAACTGCCGTCAACTACTCAAAAACCACACATCAACAGTTCCAAGTCATTTCATAACAGATTGCAATCAGTTTAACTTTCGCGCACCTAACTTCTGGCTTAGAAATATATAGTGGTGAAATTTCCCATCATCCCCACAGAATCCTTAGAATAAATGTCCACTGCAAATTGTAAGACCATCCCAAATGCATCCACATCATAATTTAAACTAATGTTGATGTGGCCCTACAGGTGTGACGTTGGACATGTTGTTTATTGACAAATGTTATGATTTCAAAACCTAGCCTTAATCACCCTTTGTTGGTGAAATCACACATTTTTGAACTAAGGCAATCTCCCTTCTCTATCGGCAAAGATATCCTTTTCCAAACTTTAGTTACAAAGTCCTTATAGACTTTTCAAAACCTTGGTTATAAATTCTTATCGACGAAAAATTGCTTTTTACAAACCGTTCCCTTCTTATGCTTTCTCGGCAATTTTCGTAGATCATAAACTAGCCTTTCTTTGCTTTATCGTTTCACACACTATCCTTGCCAAGTGTCACCCAGTCAGCGAATCAGGAATTATTTGAACTTTCAAACTAGTTCATCATTGACACACTTTCCCGACAATAGGTAACAAGTACTTAAAAAATGTTTTGTTTCTCCCCAAAGACTCAGCTTGTTCAAAAGACACTATATGCTTGCCTTCACAAGCCGCTATCATCTAGTTGGAAAATTGGAAGAAAGTAGAACCTACGAACTAGTTGAGAAAATTAAGACTTTACTACCAACGCTTCAAACACTGAGGCTATGTCTCCATCGGTGAATCGGCAAAAAGCCAAACTTGTGAACAAGTTCGCAAACCAAGGACTTTGCTAATAATATAAGTTTTTTTACTTCAAATTCTTTTTCTCTACACCTCAGTTAGCGAATCGCCAAATTGGCAAACCCACAAACTTCAGAACTTTCAAACTTAACTTTGCCGAGACAAAAAAAAAAATTATCTTCCAAGTCTTCAAAACACTTCCCCTTGCTCTTCTTTTGGTGAATCGGGAAAAAAAAACAAAACCAATGAACTTGTTTGTTCTAGAACCACAGAATCTTCGACTAGCTATAACTTAGCCAATTTTCATCCAAACTTCACGAAAATGAAACTGGGGATACCCATTTGATTTTTTAACAAGATGAGATCTTCAAATCATACACAACCTGAAATTCAACAATCTCCACAATGTGTCGATCAATTGCTCCTTTCTTAGACATTTATGACAACAATTCAACAATCTCCCCCTTTGCCATTGATGGCAACACTTGAATCTAAATTTCTGAATTGGCCATGACAACCATGCTCCCCCTTTGAGCGCTGACTACAAAATTCTCCCCTTTTGACATCAATTACAAAGGGACGCAAAATAAAAGCCTTATCTGTGATGACAATACGAACGTACTCCCCCTAAGGACAATCATCCTACAGGGCAACTGTGGTACGAGGGATAAAGAAATTGTTGGGAATTAAGGTGTCTAAACCTTGGTAATTCCTTGTATTTATTATTTGTAATGTATTTATTTTATTAGTTTATGATGTAATTAAGTTGCGCATGCTATTTTGTAATTTAATGTGAAGTGGCACGATGAGTTGTCACTCCACTTGTAAGGTGACTAGGATGGTCAACCCACTCCATGTGGATATAGGCATCCCATATTATGGTAGAGGTTTTCTACCATGTGTCAACATCTTGAATAGTGTGTAAGGAATTATGACACGTAACGGTCATGACAGATTCAATAACGTGTAAGAGTTGTAAATAGAAGATCCTATGACAAGTGAGGACATGTGTCGAAGAGCATCTTTGAGGAAGGCATCTTTGGGTGCCCAAGGGAGGTTATGACATGTTGTAAGAGGAATATGCTATGTTTAGTCAGTGTATGACAAATTCTCTTACATTTGTAAGTGTTGTCAGTTATGACGGATTCTATGACAGTTGTAACGTGCATAAGAGCATTTGTCATAGCCTATCTTGGGACTAGGTGCCCACATTGGGATGGGGTGATATGACAAGTGTCAGAACCATGCTGTAGTGTTAGATAGGTGTCCTTAGGCATGGGTTTTGGGCCATGAGGCCAAGATGGACACCCATCTCAAGAAGGTTCCATTTTTGCCTTGTAAACTCTATTTAAACAGATGCTTGGATGGGAGATGCGTAGTGTAATTGACAGGTACTGTTATGCTGCCAGAATATCTCTAGATACGAGTGTCAAAGAATCATGAGAAGATTTGCATTGCAAGTGTGTTGTAAACATTCTTTATTTTGATAATGCATTGTGCATGTTTTGGAGTGTGGGGTTTTTCACCTATAAGGGTTTTCCCCACGTTATATCTTGTCTCTCTCTCTCTTCTGTCTACATTCTGTGTGTATGTGTATTGCTGCAATATCTCTGTTGTTGTGTTAACATCACTGTAATTGTAAATGTTGTAAAGAATTTGCATACTTCTCTCCTCATTAGATTAGTGTAGGAAACGATTTCCGCACACCTAGCTTCCTTTCAGTTGGTATCAGAGCCTAGCTAGTTTTGGTCCTAGCTGTTAGGTAGGGGTTTTTTGTATTGATCTTAGATTGAGTGGGAGTCTGTGCAAAGTATTTTGTAATCTTGTTGCAGGAAGGAGATGGCAAGCACATCCAGAATCTGAATAGGGGTGGAAAAGTTTAATGGCAGCAATTTTGAGTTGTGAAAACTCAAAATGGGAGACATGCTCATTGATAGAGACCTATGGGAAGCAATTTCTGGTGTAAAACTAGTGGCAATGCTGCAAGATGATTGGGATCTCAAATATCGTAAAGCCAAGGGTCTTGTGAGACTTTGTTTGGCTAATTTCGTCCTGTTAAATGTTCATAAAGAGAAAACTGTGAAGGAGCTATGGAAGAAACTTGGTGATGTTTATCAGGCTAAGTCCCTGGTAAACAAGTTATTCCTATGGAAGAAGCTATATTCTCTAAGGATGGAAAATGGAGGATTTGTTACTGATCACATGAATGCCTTTAATATGTTAGTTCCACAATTGGCATCCATTGGTGTGAAGATGGAGGAGGAGGATCGTTGTATGACCTTGCATTATTCTTTACTGGATTTGTGGGATCATCTTGTAATGGCCATCGAAAGCACTACAACCACTTTCAAGATGGATGAGGTAGTGTCTTCGCTGTTATCTGAAGAGATGCAAAGAAAGTCATCCGAGTCGGCCAAAGAAGCTCTTGCGGTTTGTGGAAGATCCAAGGAGAAAGGGAAGAAGAAGGACAAGAAAGCTGAGAAGGGTAGATCTAAATCATGTGGGAGATCCAAATCTCCTGGAAAGCCCAAGGCACTGTGTTGGAACTATGGGAAAACTGGGCATTTCTGAAAGGAATGCAAAGTGGAGAAAAGAAGAAGAAGAAGAATGTCCCAGATTCAGATTCTAACAAGTCACAAGATGATGGTGATGCCTTCATTGCATCCTTGGACATCCATGCATCTGATGATGTGTGGTTGATTGATTCTGGTGCCTCTTTCCACATGACCTCACATTGAGACTTGTTTACAAAGTATGAAGAGTTCGATGGTGGAAGAGTGTACCTAGGTGACGACTCTCATCTGAAGATAGTTGGCCATGGAAGAGTCACAATCTGATTCCCTGGTGGACGAGTGAAGGGGATCTCTCAGGTTATGCACATCCCAGGCTTGGCATGGAACCTACTTTCTGTAAGTAAATTGAATGATGCAGATGTGTAGGTTGTCTTCTCGAAAGAAGGATGTAAGATGACTAGAGGAGCTATGGTGCTTGTGAAGGGTACTCAAAGAGGTACTTTGTTTCAGCCGGAGGCATGCATTTCACAATGCAATAGTTCTTCTGACTCAAAGAAAAGAGCTACAGTCACTTCATCCCAGCAGTGAAAAGATCTATTGTATCAAATTTAGATGGTAGTGTGGAACCAGCAGTGAAAAGCTCTATTGTATCAAATTCAGATGGTAGTGCATTTTGGGTACCTAAGGGTGCTCATGCTTTGGAAGTAAGCTTCCTGCTGAGAAGACAATGTTATGGCATAAGAGACTTGGCCACATTGGTGAGAAGGGTCTTAGAACCCTAAAAAATAAAAACCTCATTGAGGGGTTAGATGATTGTAATCTTAATTTCAACTTTTGTGAACATTTTATATACGGAAAGCAAAACTATGTTTAGTTTTACTCGAGTTCTCATAAGTCTTCTGGTGTATTGGATCTTATTCATTTTGATGTGTTTGGTCCAGTTAATGTTCCTTCGATCTCTAAATCTATATATTTTATATCTTTCATAAATGATTACAGTAGAAGGACATGGATTTATTTTCTCAGAAGAAAATCTGAAGTCTTTAGTCGGTTCAAAGAGTTTAAAGCTTTTGTTGAGAATCAGACTAGTAAAAAGATTAAGTGTTTGAGAACTGACAACGGTGGTGAGTTCTATTCCACAAAATTCAATAAGTTCTGTAAAGTACATGGGATTGAAAGACATAAGACAACTCCATACACACCGCAGCAAAATGGAGTTGCAGAGAGGATGGACAGGACACTAATGGAGAAGGCTAGGATTATGCTTAGTGGAGTTGGCCTCGAACAGAAGTTTTGGGCTGAAGTTGTTGCCAATGCTTGCTACTTGGTAAACAGGTCTCCTACATCAGCTCTTGTTGGTAAGACACCCATGGAGGTGTGGTCTAGTAAGAAGCCTTCAATAAGACATCATTTTTTTGGTTGAGGCATATGCTCATGTGCCTAGGGAGAAGAGGTCAAAATTGGAAAACAAGGTTGTTAAGTGTATTGTCATTGGCTATGGTGTCGGTGTGAAAAGATACAAGATTTGGGATCCTATGGCCGAAAAAGTGTTGTATAGCAGAAGCGTTATTTTCAGAGAGCTAACACCTTCTTCCATTGTTCTACAGTCAGAAGAGAAAGAAAAGAAAGAGGATGTGGTTCAGTTTCCCACTACCCTTGAGAAGACTGAACCGACAGACCCTGTGAGACATGGTGATGAGGAGAGATCTAGCAGCTCTGAAAGCTCAGAAGAAGAAGCAGAACCTCAACCTTAGCCTTTGAGGAGGTCTGCACGAACAAGGAAGCAACCTAATAGGTTTGGTTATTCACTGCTTGATTCTAGTTGTGCTTTTACCTTGCTTACTAACACTGATGAGCCTAGAACTATGACAAAGGCTATGGGCATGAAAGATGCAGGTTCCTGGAAGGAGGCCATGGAAGATGAGATGGTTTCTTTGGAGAAGAATAAAACTTGGGACTTGGTGCCTTTGCCTGAAGGACAGAAACCCATTGGCTATAAATGGGTGTTCAAGAAGAAATTCGGTGTAGATGGCATTGTTGAAAAGTACAAGGCCTGATTGGATGTGAAGGGGTACTCACAAGTGGAGGGAATTGATTATGGTGAAATTTTCTCTCCCGTTGCAAAGCTGACATCTATTCAGTTCATGTTAACTCTTGTAGTAGCTTACGATTTAGAAGTGGAGCAGATGGATGTGAAGACAACATTCATTCATGGTGACTTGGAGGAAGAGATTTACATGTTACAGCCAAAGCATTACATAGAAAAAGGTAAAGAAAATTTGGTTTGCAAGCTAAAGAAGTCTTTGTATGGTTTGAAGCAATCTCCTAGAATGTGGTATATGAAATTTGATGCCTTTGTGTTGTCCCTTGGATTTCTGAGATCGAAATCCGATCATTGTGTGTATTACAAATTTGACAATGATCACATTCTCATTATTGCATTGTATGTTGATGATATGTTGTTAATTGGGAATGGTAAGAATATGATTTCTGATTTGAAGTCTCAGTTGTTAGCACAGTTTGAGATGAAAAACTTAGGGGTAGCCAGGTATATTCTGGGAATGGAAATCAGAAGAGACAGAGCAAACAGAAAACTTTGGTTAAGCCAGAGTAAGTATGTGAAGACTGTGTTGGACAGATTCAGCATGGTAGATATTAGACCATTATGTGTTCATGTTACTTTGGGGACAAAGTTATCTGTTAATGATTGTCCAAAGTCTCCTTCTGAGATGGAGGACATGAGCAGAGTACCTTATACTAGTGATGTTGGTAGCTTGATGTATGCTATGGTCTATACTAGACCAAACATTGCCCAAGCAGTGGGAGTCCTTAGTCGGTTTATGGCTAATCCTGGACAGGTACATTGGGATGCAGTAAAGAGAGTGTTCAGATATTTGTGGGGTACTTCCAAGTATTCCCTATGTTATCATGGTCATCCTACAGGACCTCCACATTCTGTTAGTATTCGTAGATTTGCGGATTCTGATTGGGTAGGTGACATTGACAGTAGGAGATCCACCAGTGCTTATATGTTTACTATGTTCGATGGTGCAATTAGTTGGATGAGTAAGTGGCAACCTATGGTCGCTATGTTCATGACAGAAGCTAAGTATATGGTAGCCACTCCTGCTTGCAAGGAAGCCATTTGGCTTAAGAGATTGTGTTCAGATATTGGTATTGATGCAAGACAAATAACTATCTGTTATGACAGTCAGAGTGTGATTTGATTAGCAAAGAATCTAACTCTCCATGCTAGAATAAAGCATATTGATGTACAGTTTCATTTTGTGTGAGACATGGTAGAGGATGGAAAGGTGACATTGGAGATGGTAGACACTTTGAATAATGTTGCAGATGCATTGACGAAACCAGTGGCACAGAGAAGTTTAGATGGTGTTTGGAGTCTATGGGCCTCTCAGCCTATAGCAGTTAAATCTTGTTATTTCTATTAGCTCTTACAAGGTGTTCAACAAGTGGGAGAATGTTGGGAATTAAGGTGTCTCAACCTTGGTAATTCCTTGTATTTATTATTTGTAATGTATTTATTTTATTAGCCTATGATGTAATTAAGTTGCACATCCTATTTTGTCATTTAGTGTGAAGTGGCACGATGAGTTGTCACTACACTTGTAAGGTGACTAGGATGGTCAGCCCACTCCATGTGGATATAGGTGTCCCATATTGTGGTAGAGGTTTTCTGCCATGTGTCGGCATCTTGAGTAGTGTGTAAGGAATTATGACGTGTAACGGTCATGACAAGTTCCTATGACAGATTCTATGACGTGTAAGAGTCGTAAATAGAAGATCCTATGACAGGTGAGGACATGTGTCGAAGAGCATCTTGAGTAAGGCATCTTTGGGTGCCCAAGGGAGGTTATGACATGTTGTAAGAGGAATATGCTATTTTTAGTCAGTGTATGATAGATTCTCTTATAGTTGTAAGTGATGTCAGTTACAATGGATTCTATGACAGTTGTAAGGTGCATAAGAACATCTGTCATAGCCTATCTTGGGACTAGGCACCCACATTGGGATGGGGTGATATGACAAGTGTCAAAACCATGCTGCAATGTTGGACAAGCGTCCTTAGGCGTGGGTTTTGGGCCATGAGGCCAAGATGGATGCCCATCTCAAGAAGGTTCCATTTTTGCCTTGTAAACTCTATTTAAACAGGTGCTTGGATGGGAGATGTATAGTGTAATTGACAGGTACTGTTATGCTACCAGAATGTCTCTAGATACGAGTGTCGAAGACTCTTAAGAAGACTTGCATTACAAGTGTATTGTAAACATTCTTTGTTTTGATAATACATTATGTAGGTTTTGGAGTGTGGGGTTTTTCACCCGTAAGGGTTTTCCCCACGTTATATCTTGTCTCTCTTTTTTGTCTACATTCTGTGTGTATGTGTATTGCTGCAATATCTCTGTTGTTGTGTTAACATCACTATAATTGTAAAGGTTGTGAAGAATTTGCATACTTCTCTCCTCATTAGATTAGTGTAGGAAGCAATTTCTGCACACCTAGCTTCCTTTCAGAAATACTCTAATATACTCCCCCTAGATGAATATATTTTATATTCAATTAAAGATAGGAGAAGGAACAACTCCTAACTCCTGCCTAAGTTATTCAAATGTCTCCTTTGGAGGGGGATTTGTAAATATATCTGTCAGTTGTTCTTTTGTCTGAACATATTCCAACTTGATGTCCTATTCAGCAACTTTCTCCCTCATAAAATGGTACTTAACGAATATGTACTTGGTTCTTGAATGCATAACTAGATTCTTTGATATATTTATTGCACTGGTATTATCACAAAGAATATTGAATGGCCCATCAAAATCTACCTTAATATCTTGTAGCGTTTTCTTCATCCATAACACCTGAGTACAACAAGATACGACAGCTATATATTCAGCTTCAGCTATTGACAAAGAGATTGGCTCTTGTTTCTTACTTAACCAAGCTACCAATCTATCTACTAGAAAGAATTCACCACCACTAGTTCTCTTTCTATCATCCACACAACCAGCTCAATCTGCATCTATGTATGCAGTTAAAGTAAAATCATCACCAATAGGATACCAAAGACCATAATCTAATGTACTCTTCAAGTATCTAAATATCCTCTTCACTGCTTTGACATGTGTCTCATTAGGAGTAGCTTGAAATCTCTCTACCATGTAAACAACTTGAATGATGTCAGGCCTTGTTGTTGTGAGATACAAGAGACTTCCAATCATGGATCTATAAAAAGTTTGATCTACTAAAGAAGATTCATCATCTTTGCTAAGCTTACACCCAGTAACCATAGGTGTACTAACTCTCTTGCAATCTTCCATTTTGAATTTATTTAGAATTTCCTTTACATACTTGGTCTAAGAGATGAAAATCCCTGTGTCTAGCTGATTAACCTATAAACCAAGGAAAAATGCTAATTCTCCTAGCATTAACATCTCAAATTCTTTCTGCATAGTGTCAGCAAACTCTCTACACATTTTATCACTATCTCCACCAAATATTATATCATCAACATAAACAATAACAACCAGCATATGATTACCTTCAGTTTTAAAATACAGATTGCTAGTAGCTATACCTTTCTTATAACCTTGTTGCTGAAGATATTTGTCCAGCTTGGAGTACCAAGCCCAAGGAGCTTGTTTTAGACCATATAGTGTCTTCTTCAATCTACATACATAGTCTTTGTTTTCAGACACATGGAATCCTTTAGGTTGCTCTATATAAACTTCCTCATCCAAATAGCCATTGAGAAATGCAGATTTCACCTCCATTTGGTACACCTTGAAGCATTTATAAACTGAATATGCAAGAGACATTCTAATGGATTCAAGCCTAGCCACAAGTACAAACATTTCATCAAAATCTATACCCTCAACCTGAGCATAGCCCTTGCAAACAAATCTAGCTTTGTTTCTAGTTATCTACCCATCTTCATTCAGTTTATTTCTAAACACCCATTTTTTGTTGATGGCATTCTTATCAATAGGCCTTGGAACAAGTCCCCAACTCTAATTTTTCTCTATTTGACTAAGTTCTTCTTTCATGGCTTCAATCCAACTTCCATCCTTGCTAGCTTCTTCATAATATTTGGGTTCTATTTTAGACAAAAGAATAGTTTACCTGTTCTTGTTGTGCTAACTTTAGCTTTCTCCTTGTCATGATACCATCAGATTTATTTCCATTAATCTAATTTTTAGAATGATCTCGTTTGACATACTTGGGTGGAGCCTTTGGAGTAGATTTTGGTTGTTCTTCATTATCAGCATCACTCTCTTCTTGTGACTCTTCTTTTGCAACTCCTTCTTCTTCATAAACAGGAACCTTTGAATACAAATCATTTCTATGTGACAACTGAGAGAAGTCTTCATCCACTCTAACATTCACACTTTCAACTATCTTTTGTAACCTTTTATTATAGAATTTATAGGCTTTGGTTGTAGTTGAATAACCAAGAAAGATTCCCTCATCAGACCTTGTCTCAAATTTACTCAAGAAATTAATAAAAAATCTGCTTCCAAAAATTCTAAAATACTTCACAGATGTAGGTCTGCCTTTTCACAATTCATATGGAGTCTTATAATGATTTATTCTTAACTGACCTCTGTTAAGAATGTAAACAATAGCATGAGTTGCTTCCTTCCAGTATCTATAAGGTAGTTTGGCATCATTCAACATTGTTCTAGCCATTTCCTGGATAGTTCTGTTCTTTGTCTCAACAACTCCATTTTGTTGAGGTGTCCTGGCTGCAGAGAAATGTCTTTTAATTCCATGCTTTTCACAGTACTAATCAAACTCATTAGAAGTGAATTCTCCACCTTTGTCAGACCTTAAACATTTTATCCTTGAACCAATCTCATTCTCAACCATAGCCCTAAAAATTTTAAACCTTTCAAGAGCTTGAGATTTTTCTTTAAGAAATGTTACCCATGTCATTCTTGAATAATCATCTATCAACAATATGAAATACCTTTCTCCATTGATACTTTTGGTTCTAGTTGGTCCGTACAAATATGCATGTATCATTTCAAGAGGTTTTGAGGTTGAATAATCTTTTGTCTTGAAGTTGACCCTTATTTGCTTTCCTTCTTGACATTCTTTACAAAAGGTGTTTTTTGGCTTGCCAATACTAGGCATATGTCTAACTGCATTCCTCTTATTGATCTTCACTAGATGGTCAAAGTTGATGTGGCCCATCCTTTTTTCCATAACCAACTTTCATTAGTTTTCCCTAACAGACATCTTCCTCCCTTCACTTCCTTCAGATGCTATAGGTTGTTGTTTGTTCTATTTGCCTCAGTAACAAGTCTACCAGAGCTAGCTTTTCTTATCTCACATCCACTAGCATGAAATAATAAGTTATACCCCTTGTCACACATTTGGCTGACACTAAGCAAATTATGTTGTAATCCCTCTACATACAACACATCTTGAGCATTAGTTTTACTATCTATGCATAATGTGCCTTTTCCAGCTATCTTAGCAATGGTGTTATCACTGAACTTGACAGAATGACCATTCCATTTCTCCAAAACGGTGAACTTGCTCTTATCTCCAGTCATATGACTAGAGAATCCACTGTCTATCACCCAAGGATTGCCTTGTTCTTTGGCATGAAAAGTTGTTTGAACTAACATAGACTTTTCATCCTTCTTTTCTACCCAACACCTTTTTGAACTTTTCTCCTTTTCCTTAGAATGCTTGCTGGTTCTTTCTCCTAAGCAGGGGTACAAACTCTTTCTTGTGATGTGCAGAGGATTGTGCTTTTTTCTATTTTTGTACAGAAGCATGTGCAGGTATGTCTTTCCTTAGAGGAGTAAATCTCCTTTTCTCCTGTCTAGAAGGTTGTATAAACACACTTCTACAAAAACATGGCAATATGCCCATAGTTGTTACAATTATAACAAATATCATTCATATCAACTAAAGGGGCAAAAGGATTTTTGCTTACAAAATCATGCCTATCCATTCTCCTAGGTCTAATTTTGCAGTTTATTACTTTATGTCCAAACTGATTACATGAAAAGAAATAACCATGAAATGCATAAATGAACCTGGCTTGTCTTGCAAGTTGATCTTTGAATCTCCTCTTTGGATTGTGGACTTTGATGAAACCATCATCTTCCTTTCTAAAATCTCCAGTCTTCTTATTCTTCCTGAATCCTTCAGCCTTCATAGAATCAACACATTTTTTAGTCATAGCAATGCTTGATTTGCCCTATTCTCCAATTTTCTTTTTGAAGGGAGCATCTTTCTTGATAGTCTTATCTTCTGCATTCTTTTCAGAGATAGCATCTTTGAAACTCTTGTTTTCAACATATCCTAACCCAACCATGTTGGAGAAGGATCTTTGACAGCCAATTATTTGATCAAGAATTTCTGAGCTCTTTTCAAACTTGAGGCTTCTATTTAACTGTTCATTCACCTTTTCTAATTCCTTCCTCAATGAAACAACTTCAGCCTCTAATTTTTTACACTCTTCTAGTTTGTTCTTCAAATCCAAACTAGTTACCTCTTCTATTATTTTAGACTCGGCTAACTGTAGTTTTAGATCTACAACAAGTTTATCAGATTCTTCACTCCTTAACTTGTATTTTCCATTTTGTTTTCTTTCATACCTTAGATCATCTAGAGCATAAATCAATTCACCTTCCAAATCTTCACCCTCTTCTTCCTCATCAGTCTTCACAGCAATCTTTTGTAGGAGTATTTTCATCTTCTTTAATTTCAATAGTCATGAAGGCAGTTTCATAATCTTCACTTGCAAAAAAACAATCGTCTGAAGAATTGATTTCTCTATCTACATATAGACTCTTTTTCTTCTTATTAAAGTTTCTCCTTTTATAATTTGAAACTTCTTGAATCCTATAACTATATCCCTTTTGTTTTTCACCTAAGGGACATTTAGAGGCAAAGTGATGAATCTTTCCACAATTAAAGAATTTAAAATGTAGCTTACCTTTGTATTTGCTAGAGCCCTTCTTTAATTTTCTGACCAAATTTGCTTCTTCTTCATTTGAACTGGTACTTTGTTCTGAATCTATTTCAATCTCCTTGGCTTTGGAAGTCTTGAATGTTTCTTCTTTCTTTGTTGAGCCTGTATTGTCACTTCTCATCTCATATGTTGTGAGTGACCCAAATAATTCATCCAAAGTAAGCTTATCCAGATCTTTTGCTTCCTCAATTGTAGACTTTAGAATCATACCTCTGTGGGAGAGACCTCAGAACCTTCTTTACAACCACCTTATCTTCTACTTCTTCTCCAAGACCTCTGATTGCATTCACTACCTCATCTACCCTGAGCATGTAGGATGCAATATTCTCATCATCGTTCATCTTCAGAGACTCAAATTGACCTCTATGAGTTTGTAATTTTTCTTGCTTCACTTTATCATCACCCTCATAGATTTTGTGTAACTTGTTCCATACATTTTCAAGGCAGATTTACAATGCATGACTTTTACAAACTCTGTATTAGTTAGTCCACACAGTATAGCATTCTTTGCTTTGGCATTGTTTTCACAATCTTTCTTATCAGCTGCAGTGGGAGTAGATGATGTTGGTGGTGGTGTGTAGCCATCTAAAATAGATTTTCATACATCAAATCCAAGAGATGTTAGGTAAGTCTCCATTTTGATGCTTTAGAAAGCATAATTAGATCCATCAAATAATGGTGCTTTATTTGAAGAAGAACCCTCATGTCCTACCATAGTGTTCTTGAGACCAGATCTTCCTTAAGTGGTTAAAATTTCTTCAAGGAACCTGAGGCTCTGATACTAATTGTTGAAAGAACACTAATACACTGAGAGGGGGGGTGAATCAGTGTATGTTAAAACTTTAAAATGAAATCAGCAAACAAGTATTAAATGCATATATAAATCACATACACATCAAGAAACACCAGATTTACGTGGAAAATCCTAAAAGGGAAAAACCACAGTGAGAATGTTGCTTGAGTCTACTGCTCAAATCCAACCTCACAATAAAATATTTTACAAATGTTTTGTAAGCACCAACTTATAGGTACATTGACACCCAAGACAATATTTTGAGGCTCCAACCTTCAGCTACACTGTACACCTAATTGAGCACCAACCTAGTACAATGTGGCAACAACCCCTGAATCCTTACAAATACTAATGTACAGATACTAGTTCTTCACTAACCTAAAATATGCCCTTCAATTCATTTGCAATCTCATTCGCACTCTTACACTCTGTGTTTTCATTAACACGGTCTTCTCCTCTCTCTCTACACTCTTTGCATTCTCTATTCACTTTAACAGAGCCTCCCCTCTTCTCAATACAATCTGCATATTCGTGCAAACTTTACACTCTATGCCTGTGAAAGAAAAATGTCCATTTTAGTAACCCTTTCGCACACAAAAATATTGTGTATATAAGCATAGACTTCAGCATTTGAACTACCATCAACTGCTCAAAAACTGCACATCAACAGTTCCAAGTCATTTTATAATAGATCGCAATCAGTTTAACTGTTGCGCACTTGACTTCTGGCTTAGAAATATATAGTGGTAAAATTTCCTGTCGTCCCCATAGAATCCTCAGAATAAATGTCCACCGCAAATTGTAAGACCATCCCAAATGCATCCACATCATAATTGAAACTAATATTGATGTGGTCTTGTAGGTGTGACGTTGGACATGTTGTTTATCGGCAAATGTTATGATTTCAAAACCTAGCCTTAATCGCCCTTTGTCAATGAAATCACGCATTTTTGAAATAAGGTAATCTCCCTTCTCTATCAGCAAAGATATCCTTTTCCAAACTTTAGTTAAAAAGTCCTTTTATCGGCAAAGATAGACTTTTCAAAACCTTGGTTATAAATGCTTATCGGCGAAAATTACTTTTTCTGAACAATTCCCTTCTTATGCTTTCTCAGCAATTTTCATAGATCACAAACTAGCCTAAGTTCTTTGCTTTATCGCTTCACACACTGTCGTTGCCAAGTGTCACCCAGTCGGCGAATCAGGAAATATCTGAACTTTCAAACTAGTTCATCATTGACACACTTTCCCAAAAATAGGTAACAAGTACTTAAAACACATTTTGTTTCTCCTTGAAGACTTAGCTTTTTCAAAAGACACCATATGCTTGCCTTCACAAATCGCTATCAGCTAGTCAACAAATCGAAAGAAAGTAGAACCTGTAAACTAGTTGGGAAAATTAAGACTTTCCTGCCAACGCTTTAAACACTAAGGCTATGTCTCCGTTGGTGAATCGGCAAAAGGTCAAACTTGTGAATAAGTTCGCAAACCAAGGACTTTGTCGATAATATAAGTATGTTTACTTCAAATTCTTTTTCTCTACGCCTCAGTCGACGAATCACCAAATCGACGAACCGACGAACTTCATAACTTTCAAACTTAACTTTGTTGAGACAAAAAGTTTTTATCTTCCAAGTCTTCAAAACACTTCCCCTTGCTCTTCTGTCGATGAATCGAGAAAAAATCAAAACTGGTGAACTTGTTGGTTCTAGAACCACAGAAATCTCCGACTAGCTATAACTTAGCCAATTTTCATCCAAACTTCACGAAAATAAAACAGGGGATACCCATTTGGGTTTTTAAAAAGATGAAATCTTCAAATCACACACACAACCTAAAATTCAACAATCTCCACAGTGTGCCAATCAATTGCTCCTTTATTTGACATCAATGATAACAATTCAACAATAAAATCTTTTAGTAAATTGCATCAATCTTGTAAAAAAATTTTGAGAAATCAAGTTGACATTAAACACTTAGTGCCTAAAAGTTCAAAGTTGTAACACACATTGGGCCAACTTATCAGCATAAACAAATTTAAGCATTTCCAACTAAAAGTCAATTTTGGTGAAACTTATGTTCTATCTGGATTCATTCTAGCTAAATTACATCTAGGCCACAACTTTTCCAATTGGAACTATCCACTAAAAATATATCTAGCATCACTTTGGGGCTCATTTACCATAAAAATGAAATTATTTAAAAAACTTGATGTTCTAACAACTCCTACTCATACAAATAATCATTTTAAAAGAATCTAAAAATACCCTTTTATAGATCAATAAGTCTACTTTGTAAAAATATAAATTTTTAAAAATTTAAATTAGTGTTTATATTTTATTTTTTATTTCTACTAAAAGTAGGTCATCAGCACCAAAATATGGTGTTGATTGTCCTCTCAAGAAAAAATAGTAAATTTTATCAAAAAAATTTGAAAAAAATATGATGCACTAGAGGAGAGATTCCTTGTCAAGATGATATTTTTTTTCCTATTTTGGATAAATAATGAAGACAAAAGTTGGCGTCCCATCAAAATAGTTGTTTTCATTACACGCAACTTCCAAGATTTATTTAAAAATATATATTTATCAAATTGGGGAAAAAATTAATCCATGAATTAAAGTTTTGAGTTATGAATCCATAAAAAAATATAGAAGGAAAATAAATGAAATTTACTATATAAAGCATGACGTCCCATTCAACCTTATTTTTCAACATTTTATCAACAACTAAATTATAGTGTCAATTTTATAAAATACTACATTTAAATCATTTTTTAAGTTTTTTAAAAATATACAAACATAAAATACACTAAAAAATCTACATTTTATTAGTTTACATCATTTTAATTTAATTCAAAACATATACGTCACTTTGTAGTGATTCAAGTTAAAAAGTTAGACCAGTCTTGGTCATTTTCTTTATAAAAGTGTGACATAACTTTAAACTTTCATAACAAACACACAAAACTAAAAAAAATTGATAACATAAATTACTACTATTTTTGGTGAAACATGATTGCTTGTGGGCCTAGATGCTCTTGCATCACTAGGGATGAGTACACATACTCAATTTTAACATACACACATTTAGCCTGAAGCATGAGATACAAATCTTGTACCATGATACATAGTCTTTGTACTTTATACATAGATTTTCTATCACATTTTTTTTAAACGACCCATTCATACAAGAGATGGCCCAAAGTAACAAAAGATGACCTATAGCAATTGAAGATGGCTTGTAGCACAACTAAAAATGGTCTAAAATCTATTAGTAAATTGCATCATTCTTGTAAAAACTTTTTGAGAAAGCAAGTTGACATGAAACACCAAATAACAAACACACAAAACTAAAAAATTGATAACATAAATTACTACTATTTTTGGTGAAACATGATTGCTTGTGGACCTCGATGCTCTTGCATCACTAGGGATGAGTACACATACTCAATTTTAATATTTGTCTTTCATTATGTAATAGATAAATGAACAAAATGCATTTGATAACTTTTCATTTAAAATGTTGTGAGTTAGTATTATAGTATTTTATTTTTCATGAGCATGGGAAGGTTTTTCTTTTATGATATGAGAGATGGATGGACAAAAATATGTTTAAGTTATCATGCATAATTTTTTCTAGCTTGTAAGAATTTGAAGCAAGTCAATAGTAGAAGCATTCTCCCCAAACAACTTCACAAATTCATCAAAGTTGTGGTTGATTAATTGGCCATTTGAACGCCTATTTGCATCTCAATTCTTGTGAAACAAAAATAGGAAAGTTGAGAAAAATAAGATGTATTAATGGGCATGCTTGTATAAAAATTTAATATATATCCATTTGCAACCAATAGATTCTCATTTCTTACAGCTATTAAATAGATTAGAAACTAAAATGCATTACTTTATTGAAGTTTTTCTTTTCAAGGAGATTTTAGGCTTCTCAATTGGTGCAAATCTATGCATACAAAACCAAGTTCGTTACAATAGACTTTATATTCAATCCAACACAACTTATGACGCTTTCTTGAAACAAATAATATTCCTCCTTTATTTTAATACTATAATTCTCAAAGGGTCCATAAAATACTGTAATTATCAATAAGTCAATAAAGCCATTAATTGTAATTGTAGTTTCAAACACACAATCTCTGAACAAAAGAGAAACTAATATAATTTATTTTTCATAGAGAGACTATCTCTTATGCCTAATCTAGGTTTTATATCACCCAAATTATATCCGCACATTTTCTTTCTTGTTTCTATTGAATTGCTAAAATTTTGAAATGCTTTAGAAATGTCAAATGCATCCATCTGTGCCATTTAGCATTGAAGAAATTTTAGAAAGAAGGATATAGACGACACAAATGAACAAGACTATGTTGAAAGGATAATCATATTATATTTATGTCTACATCTTGTTGTCTTTTTGGTTTATAATAAAGAAGATGATCTCCTTAAATAGATGTGGATAGTTATATCCAGAATGTATTTGGATTCTATAGTCCACATGCTATAAATATTACAATGGAGGCTTTCTACTATAACTATGACAGCTCTATTATTTAAATATTGACCACCTTCATTTAGTGACTCTCAATGGTTGACATTTCACAATAATCTACCTCGAATCCATACTTTGGTTCTTATAATTATATATATTTGCCACTTTAGGTCTTACAACAATCCATTTGACATAACCATCTAGAAGTATCCATATAGTATCAACTCCATCTCATTGAGTTGCATGGGTAACCAACCTCTACAATTACCAAGTAGACCAAGTAATGCTACTTGGTATTGGGTTCACTCTATCTTTGTAAAGATAAGACTGTGGATCTTGGCACAAAGCCTAGCTAGGTGCCCATTTACAATCATTTAAGATCACCACCATTTTTTGGGTCTTTTAGTATATTACTTTGCTCCTCTTTAAGTAATCACAAAGTATTCTCCTTTTTTCTATGGCATAGTCAGCAACGAAGACTCCTGGTCTTCTAAACTACAAGACACCTTTCTTTGTACATGGTAAAACTTCCCTACAGTATCTTGATATATGGTTCTTCTTTGACTCCCACAAATAAACAAACCCTTTTTCTTCAAAATCTCTTAAATCATTATGATCATTTACTTTTATCATAACTCTAAGAACATTGTGGGTAGAGGGTGAGTGCATGGAAATGGGGGATAAAAGGGGGTCAAAAGTGGCCACCTTTTTCTTGAAATCAGCTAAACCTAAACTCGGATGAGTAATTTAGGATGCATGCACTCAAAATTTGAAGATATGACAAGAACAAGAATCGTAGTGATCCAAATATAGTTTATAAACTACTAAAGTTTTTAAACAATGGTTAAAATTAAGAGGGTGAAATATTGTGTACACACAAAAAGTGTTCCTTTTTTTCTCACTAAAATATAACATAGTGTCTGGTGTGCACCCCTTTATTCTTTTGTTGCATTCAGTATTTTAAAAATTGGTTGGTATAAATATAGTTAAGAGTGAGTACTACAAGTTATTTTTATTATTTTATTAAATTTGTTTTTATGATTTTTCAAAGTGGGTGCATCTTGAAAATTGCATCACTAAGCATCACATAACTTGCACAAAAATAATCAAAAATATAAAAAATAATTGAATGCGTAAAGAATGAAGTGTAGAACAATCCTATATAATTTTTTAAATTTAGATAAGCGGATCAAAAGTTAAAAAGAAAAATCAATACATATGTGATTGAGGAATATGAAGACACTATTCAAAGAAAATAAATATTTAAATATCTTAACTTATTCAAAATATTAAAATATATATATACACAATTAGAAAGATAAGAATTAGCTCATCATTTTGGTAGTGGTTTCATCAAATTTTGTTATAAAATGAATAAATATGATGATGTTAAAGTTTAAAAATGTTAGTGAATATGAAAAACACATGTTTGGGAGGTAGCATAGAGGTCCAGTCCTTAGGCTTGGTCGTCCAAGCCTTAAAAGGTAGGCTTTTAATTTAAAAAAATACATAATATGATCGTGTTTTATAACGCAACCGTGTTATATTGTGAACAAAGTAATATATATATATAGATAGATAGATAGAGAGATGGAGAGATAAATAAATACAGAGATATAAAGAGGGGGAGAGAGACAACGAGAGATAGAGATAAAGAGATAGAGGGGGAGAGAGGGGGAGAGAGGGGAGAGAGGGGGGAGAAGAGATTGAGAGATATAGATAGAGGGAGAGATAGAAAGAGGGAGAGATTGAGATATATATATATATAGAGAGAGAGAGAGAGGGATAGGGATGGAGGGAGAGATAGAGGGATGGATGGAGACATCTTCATCAAAATAATATCTCCTCTCTCTCTCTCTCCCTTTTCCTTAATATTGAAATCTATGTTCCCTAAATGTAAACCCAAAACCCTAAACATCGACATTAAAGCATTAAAATCTCTCTCTCTCTCTCTCTCTCTCTCTCTCTCTCTCTCTCTCTCTCTCTCTCTCTCTCTCTCTCTCTCTCTCTCTCTCTCTCTCTCTCTCTCTCTCTCTCTCTCTCTCTCTCTCTCTCTCTCTCTCTCTCTCTCTCTATTGCTTTATTTTCTTACACTTTGTTGACTATATAACAAAACAATATACATAATTTATGCACACTTGTAAGTAATAATATAATAAAAATCTAAGCCAAAATTTCTAATTTTAAACAAAATGATTTACAATTTAGTGAAAACAATAATATCAATTAAGTGTGACTAAAGTTAAAAGTCAAACCAAATATCTAAGTCCAAATTTCTAATTCTAAACAAAAATTGTGTTTTATATAACATAAAATGCAATCACATTTTGTATAACATAAAACACAATCATGTTTTATATAACATAAAATGCAATCGCATTTTATATAACATAAAATGCAATCAAATTTTATATAACATGATCATTTTATGGCCATTTAAACATAATGCAGTCGCATTATTGCCAAAATTACTGATTTGGCTGCTTTTTATCCCCCAATTTGGTGCACTTGCCCTATACTCATTAACCACATTTACAACACGCCATACTTGACTCACCAAAATAAACCTCATACCATTATTTACTTTTGGATCACAAGGTCTTTTTCTAATGACATATAACTAGACAACCACTTATGAAATTTTTGGTGACTTTTTTAGTCATAACAAAACACTAGTTACCCAACTCGGACATACAAACCCTACTTTGACTACACATTTTGTTTGACATGTAACCATTTATGTTTGTCCAACCACAATTTATTTGTATACAATATTTCAAGATTGTCTATTCCAACATATTTTTTTAGAATGATTCTTTAACCCACAAATACTATAAGGATGAAGATCCCAACAAGTTTCCTTTCTATGTCCTTGTCTTCTACAATGAGAACACTACATTTCTTGAACTGACTTGTTTTTAGCTATATTATTTGCAACATTATTTGTATTTTATTTGCCTCTAACATATCCAAGGCCTTAATTCTTTGGCCTTACACTTAGTTCAATGGGCTCATTAATTCCTTGCACATATTTTTCCAAACCATTTCCATCATAACTCATTTTTTGCATAATCTTTAAATCAACATTCTTTGCAAAGCATCCTTTATTTTTATCATTACAGCCATAAACAAGTTTTGCATATTCAAACACATTTTTATCTTCAACCTTACAATTTTTATCTAAAGAAGCTTCAACTAGATCACATGTATCAAATGATTCACCAAATGAAGAACACAAACCATTTATATCACATGAGGCATTACATAGTAAAGTCTTACACTTTAACACTCATTTTCCTTTTGACATTCATCAAGTAATTGATTTAACTCATTAATATGTTGTTTTAATTCTCATAATTAGTCACTTTTTGCAAGAATTATAAACAATTTATTAAACCACTTCAACTTTTCTTTCAATTCTTCATCTTTCTTTTTAATTCTCACCGATTCTTGTTCTAAAATATATTTTTCACACATGAAGTATTCAATTTCTCTCTTTACTCTCTATCAATATTTTCCATTGAAACAAATAATTTTTTTTTGTCATGCAATTAGATCTTAATCACACAACAACCACTTCAATGATACCCTCATATATCTTTTAAGGAATATCCTAACATTGCATATTTTGAGATCTCATCTCAACTAACACCTCCCAATCAAATCACTCATAGAACATGTTGCACTTCATTTCTCACTACAAACACTTCAAGATCTTCAACCATAACATCCCCACTCTATAACACAATGCCTTAATATATCAGTCTGATAAAAATTTTGAAATGGGAGCCAGAAGCGATGGGCAGGAAAACTCTAGTCCAGGCGGGTCCTTGCATGGAGTACCAAGGTTCCTAGACAAAGTGACATCAATAAGTACTCTTTCTAGGATCTCTCCCTCAAAAATTGTGCCTGGTTTTGAGAAGGGACAGCATAGTGGGTCTTACTGTTGAAGGCACATGACAACTGAGAGGGGGGGTGAATTAGTTGTATCAAAAACCTTAAATTCTTTCAAACAAAATCACATTCAAATTTACTAACTTTAACCCCTTAATCTGTTATGAAGATTATACATGAAGTGCAGAATCAAAACTTAAACACATCAACACCATACACACATGAACACCAGATTTGTACGTGGAAAACCCTATAAGGGAAAAACCACGGTGAGTGTTAGCTCACAATATAATGTAGTAACAATATCGAATAACAAAAGAGGCTCACTGCCCTTAAGGACTCACTGTCCAAAAGATGCTCACTGCATATAGGCTCACTGTCGAAGGGTGGATCACTGTCGAGGGGTGGCTTACTTCCATGAACTGATATAATAGCATCTACAACATGCCTAAGTTCAGTTCCATTGAAGCGCAATACATATCACTTTCTCTGCCCTTACAACACAAATACTTTTAACTTCGCATCTTCACCCACTCATCTTCTACACACATATTTATTACATTATTTATACCAATCATCAACATTGGAACACACATCAAGCTTGGCAATATAATCTACAACCTTTGGAACAATCTCCAAGGTCGGCAAACATACATGATTCAAATTAGGTCTGGACCTAAACAAACTTACGAATCAAATCAATGAAAGAAGAACACTTCACGGCTTAGCTCAAACCCAAATACATCTTCACACGCTTGAACACGCTTCTGCAATCCATGAAACACATCCGCAAAGTGTTAGCACCCAAGTCGGCCAAACTTGTGCAAACACCAAGAATACTCAGACACATACTTCCAAGAACTTCATCATGGCTTGTGCATCAAGAACAAGCCTTCAACACAATTTGGAGACATCCAAGAACAACATAAAATCACCTGGGAGACGACAAATCCAACTGCAATAGTTCTCACTTGAAGACAACAAAAATCACTTGAAGACAAATCACAGACTGCTCACAACAAACACTGTCGAACTCTGCTAATCAATAACTTGCTTTCCAGAGTGCCAAATCATAAATCCTTTGGAATAAAGATATCTAAGGACCTTATAAACATATGTCCAAAACTGCAAGACCAAAAACCAAACTGCGGAGAAATGCGGAGCAAAATACTTTCTCCCTCTCACACTGTAAATGCTACCAAGCACAGTCTTCAAACTCGTGAATAGAACTTCTACTACACAACAATCCATATCACCAAATTATAGATTTAGCATCTTCAAACATTTCTCTAAAACATATCCAAATCTCACACTCTGGTCTTCAACACAGAAGAAATGTGGAGCAAAGACTCAAACAGTATCCTGTAAGCCAGAATACATCTTCACAACTCTATCTTCAGTATGAACTAAATTTTCTCAAAAGTACTTGGAAACTCAATATCAAGACCATATTATTATCATATTCAACACTTGTACAATGCAGTATAAAGCAACTAGCTCATCACAATCATGTAACAAAACAAGAGCACAGTTGACACTAATGACAACACAAACATGTTGACATCAATGATAACACCGGTTAGCACATACTTGCAACACTTACTCTCCTTTGAAAGTTGAAACTGCTAGGAAAAATGGTTGACATTCCTCTAGAGACTTGTCAGCTTGGAAAGACCAGCTCTTCAAAAGTCACTAGGATAAGATTCACTATGATGGGGTGGAAGTCATCCTTTCTGAGGATGTTGTTTGCCTTAAAACCAAGGACCCATATGTGGACAAGGCCATTGCAAAAATGGACAATGTTATTGTGGGTAAAGTCTTCGACAGACTCCCTAACATTGAGATGATTCACAAATGGGTGTTTACAAAATGGGTGATTAAAGGCAATTTGGATGTCTCTACTCTTCCAAAAGGCCTTTTCTCCTTTTCCTTCTTGCTAGTAGAGGACTATCCCAATATCCTCATGCAATGTCCCTGGTTCTTAGGGAAACAAAGCCTAGCCCTCTACAAATGGCGGCCCGATTTTAATCCTTCAAAAGTTCTCTTGGCTTCTTCTCCTACTTGGGTCAAGCTTCTAGGGCTCCCCTTGGGATATTGGGATGAAGAGATCATATCGGGCATAGCCAACTTATTTGGCCATTTCCTCTCCCTGGATAGTGTCACCAAAAACAAAAGTAGATTTATTTTTTCTAGATTCTGTGTGAATTTAGAGCCTCATAAAATCCTTCCTACCTCCATCTCCTTAGAATCTAAGTTTGGTAAATTGAATCAGGAAATTATATATGAAAACTTGGCGTTGTATTGCCAAAATTGTTCTCGCACTAGTCATCTTATCAATGCTTGTCCAAGAACAGCTTCTCCTAAGAAGAAGAACACTGGAACAACAAAAAAGGATAAATCCCCTTTGGAGGTCCCTAGTAGTCCCATAGGACTCCAAACCACCTAACTTGTTCCTCTCAAGGAAGTGAAATTTTAAACCTGTCGGAAGGGTTAAGCCAGCAAGAAATCCCTAGGAGTGATTCTGTGGTGGTCAAGAACACCCTCCAGGAGTCTGCTTTGGTAGGTGTTTCTTCAGATCCCAATATCACTCTAGTTGATATGACTTCTGCTCAGGTCCCTCTCCTGGAGTCACCTTGTTTGGTGCATGTGGATTCTATCTACTCTGGTAATCCTATCTCAAGATCACTAGATATAGCTGCCAAGTCAGAGGTAGTAATGTCAAAACAGATTGGATCCCCCATTACTCCTTTGAATAAGTAGGAAGAGGCTATTGGTTCACCTCCTTACTCTCCTCTGAAAAAGGGGAAGGGAACTAGGAAACTGCAAATGTTGGAAAGGATTCCAAACTAGGGAAGAAGTCACAGAGGGAGGTCAGATAGAAGGAAACTAGTATTAAAGATGTGGCTAATGGCAAGTAAAAAAACCCGAAGCAAGTGGGTTCCAAAAGGGGTAAGAAATGATTATTACATCTTGGAATGTAAGGGGAATTAATAGTCCCCACAAATAGAATGTCCTCAAAAATCTCATAAAGGACATTAGACCGAACATCATTTTGATCCAAGAAATGAAGATGAGCCCGAAAGCTTTTGGGAGAGCAAGTAAGAATATTTGGCCCTTTGCCCATTACTTAGTGTTGAATGTTGAAGGTGTGTTAGGAGGATTAGCAACAATGTGGAATCCTAACACTTTGGAAGGTATGCCTCTATCTAATAACAAAAATTTTATGAATTTATATTATTTAAAAAATAAAAAATAAATGGGACGCAGGAAAATCGAGGATAATCTTATGGGTTGCAGACAATCCTTTATTAATTATAACTGGATGTTTGTGGGAGATTTCAACTCTCCACTCTACCCTTTTGAGAAGATGGGAGGGTCTAGAGATTACACTAAAAGTATCTTGGATCTAGACAATCTTCTTCATAATAGGGGCCTCATTGGTATTGAACTAGAAGGAACCAGTTTTACCTGGTCTAACAAAAGAGCATGGGATAGTCTCATCCAGGTCAATTTAGACAGAGTTCTCATCCCTTCCAACTGGAATATTCTAGATAAGTGCAAGCTAACTACCCTCCTCAGAATTGGGTCAGATCACACTCCTCTCCAGCTCAACTGGGAATCTACAGGGAAGAAAAGTAACTTACCTTTCAGATTTGAAGTGATGTGGACTTCACACCCAAATTTGAAAACTCTTATTGAGAAATGGTGGGATATTGACATTGAAGGTTGGACCATGTTCAAAGTTGTCAAGAAATTAAGGTATATCAAACAAAATCTCAAGCACTGGAATAGGACCTCCTTTGGTAACATTTTTGAATAGAAATAGGAGGTTAGAGATCAGCTAAGACGGATTGAAGAAGAAATGGACTACATGGGGGCTTCCCATGACTTGTGTAAAAGAGAAAGTATCATCCTAAGCAACCTGCATAATATAATTGAGAAGGAGGAGGTCTTTTGAAAATAAAAATTGAGATTAAATGGCTTAAAGGAGATCGAAACACCAAATTCTTTCATCAAATAACTCTAAATCACAGGAAGAGAAATAGGATCATGGAGCTGGTTCTAGAAAATGGTAGTATCATCAATAAAGAAGAAGATATCTAGGAACAAGGTGTCAGGTTCTACAAATATTTGATAAATCCCAACTCCCATCCTAGTGCCACTATTGAAAATCAAATGTTGCATGTCATACCTAACCTCATGTCGAACCAGGATCATGAAGTTATGGACAAGGATATTTCAAACGAAGAAGTTAAAGGGGTTGTCTTCTCATTAGACCCTTACAAAGCCCCAAGCCCAGATGGCTTCACTCTGGCCCTCTTCCAAATTTACTAGGATATTATTAGCCAAGATGTCACCCTAGCTAACTAAATAACACATTTATAGTGTTAATCCCTAATTTACTATTGAAGCCAATTTAAGCTAACAAATTTCAGGCCGATAAGCCTTTGCAACACCATTTATAAAATCTTCTCCAAATTGTTGGTCCTTAGGATCCAACCATTCCTAAACAAAGTTATCCATCCCAATCAAAACAGTTTTTTTCCTGATAGGAAAATAACTAATGCTATCATCATGGTCCATGAAACTTTACATTCTATGGAGAAAAGTAATAAAGAAAGCATGGTGCTAAAGCTAGATATCTCAATAGCTTACGATAAAGTCTCCTAAGGTTTCCTCCATAATGTCTTGAGTAAGCTTGGGTTCAAGAATAATGTGCTAAAAATGATAGAAAATTGTTATTCTACTCCTTCCTTTTCATTCCTGATCAATGGCAGACCCCAAGGTCATTTTAGTGTAACGGGAGGATTTAGGCAAGGAGACTCATTGTCTCCATATTTATTATTATGGCTGAAGTGTTGGGCAGAAATATTGAGGATAGTATCAACAAAGAAAATCTAAAAGGTTTCAGACCTACCTCCAACCTAAACATGAGCTTCCATCAGCAGTTTGTGGATGACATGGTTCTTCTTGGGGAAGCCACTATGAAGGAAGCCATTGAATGGAAAAGAATCTTAAATAACTATACCAAGGCTTCTGGGCAACTTATTAATATGGATAAGAGTGGCATTTTCTTTTTCAATTATTTTCTTAACTTCCAGAACAAAATTTCTAGGTGTCTAAACTACAATATCTAGGAGTTGTCTACTACTTATTTGGGCATGCCACTCACTCATGGCAAAATACATAACTATACCTAGAACAACCTCATTGAAAGAATGAAAAGGAAACTTGTAGCCTAGAAAGGCACTCTATTGAGCCACTGCTGACAAATTTCAACTTCTCAAAGCCTCCTTGCAAAGTACCCCTGTGTATCTTCTTTCCCTATTCAAAATCCCTAGAAACTTGGCTAAGAAACTAGAACAAATTCAAAGGTGTTTCCTTTGGTCTAGGACTAAACAAAAATAAAGAATTTCTCTTGTAGCTTGGGATAAAGTTTGCACTGCTGAAGAGAATGGGGATCTTGGCATTAGAAGAATCAACACTATGAATAAGGTCCTATTGGCTAAGACTAGATGGAGACTTATCAAGTCTAATAGTGAGTGGACCCTTACAATGAAATCCAAATACCTAAACAGGGGGAGGGATTCTTCTCCTTCAAACTCAACAGCGTCCCCTTGGGTCTAATATATGGAATAATGTGGTTAAAACCAAGTCTACCCTCTTAAAGGGTCTTAAATGGCAAGTGGGAAAAGGAGATCAAGTCAAATTCTAAGAAGAACCATGGATGTCTACGATCCCCCTTCAAAGCCACCCTATCTTCTCTATTATCAAATATGATTCAAAAAGAAGATTAGATGTTCTAGTGAAAAATTGCTAGACTATTAAAGGTAGCCAAGTCACTTGGAACATTTCCCCGCATTGGTTTGGCATACCCAGGAAAATGCTACTTCTGAATTGATTAAAATCTTGAGAAGCCACAAATTCCATGGCAGATTTCGTCAGGACAACTTAATCTAGATAGTTGATCCTTCAGGCAACTATTCAGTCAAATTAGGATTCAATATGTTAGATGAATCCCAAAGTGATTCTTTCAAATGGAAGAACATATGGGTGAACAACACCATTCTAAAAGTTTGCTTCTTCTGGTTGACTATGTGTCAAAGAAAAAAATTAACAATAGACAAATTACAAAGGAGAGGCTTTTAGCTGGCCAACAGATGCTCTTTGTGTAAACAAGACGAGGAAAGCACTAATCATATCCAATTCAACTTTATGTATGCTTGGAAAGTTAGACAAAAAATCTTGGGTATGTGCAATATCTCCTAGGTCTGGCAGACAAATGTGAGAATCATCACTGACATCTAGAACTCCCCTTTCAATCATCCACTGATCAAGGAATTATGGCAGCAGTCTCTTCTTCAAGTTGGATGGGGCCTGTGGAAAGAGAAAAACAATAGGATCTTCAGAGACCAAAATAAACCTTGGGAGGTGGTTGCTAACAAAATTATGCATAGTGTTGTTGAGAATGTTAAGGTGGTCAGCCTTCAAAAACCCAAGCTCAACCCCTTAGCCTTAGAAGAGAAGATTGCTAAAGGTTGGGGCATTCATGAAAGTTGGCTAAAACTGATCTCTCCAAGTTAATCAAACAAAGAAATACCAATTGAACCCCCCTAACACTAGATGGCACAAGCTCAATTTCGATGGATCGTCAAAGGGAAATCTAGGTCAGGTGGGAGGGGGTGGTATATTGAGAGACAATAGGGGTCAGGTTATAGGAGCCTTCGTTGAAAACTTGGGTCTTCAAACCAATAACTTTGCAGAAGCAGTAGCGGCTCTTCAGGGTATCACCTTGGCTAAGAACAAAGGCATTTGCAAATTGATTATTGAAGGGGACTCTAAAAATATCATTGAAATGATAAATTCTAAAGCTATCCCTAGTTAGTCATTTAAAGATATTGTGGAAGAGATTAAAATCAAGATAAAGAACTTTGAAGACACTAAAGTTGTTCATACCTACAGGGAAGGAAACTCTTTGGCGCACTCTTTACCAACCTAGGCACTCAAATTGAGGGTCTAACATTGTGGAATGGTTCGCACTCCCTCCTAATTCAAATCAGTTCCAAAGCTAATGAAGATGCACCCATTAATAATTAAAACCCTGTAGTCGACTGTCCTGAGATGTAAGGCTGACATTAGTGATAGAAATCTCCCAAACAAGGGTATTGATGGAAAGGAGGGGTGTAGAAATGTCTGTTCTACTCATCTTATCTCATGATTCCTACCTTGGGAATAAGAAAGTTGTATTGGAAAGTTATCAACGGCTGTCATTGCTTGTTTATACCTTGATCTCAGCATGGGTGGAGATCTCATCAAAATTGACTATGACAAGTTGAAAGATGATAGAGAGCTTTGGAACATTCTGAAAAGGGGAAACCTCTCTTCTTACATTGAAGCCATGAATGGGTTCAATACTATCCTTTCTAGAGAATTTGTTGTGCCTTGGAGAGCTCGTACCATCTTTGTGTGGGGTATTTCTTTTCAATTCTTTGAGGAACTTATAGCAGCAACCACTAGTCTTCAAATGGATGGCAAGTGCCTCACCAAGAAATTAAAAGGAAACTACTAGGAGGCTATGAAGCACTTCATGAAGAGAGGGGAAAAAATAGAAATATTATAGAACGGTTTTAATAGGGAGTTCACCTCCCTAGGGTTTGGCAGAGGGTGGTAGAAGTCTTGATGCATTACATCACCTTGGATGGTAGATTCAAGAGGTTCCATGCCTTTCTTTTTCCCATGCTTAATCATTTTAGACATGGTATTAAGTTGAATTTTTCTTATTGGTTATTTTCTTCTCTTGAGGATTCAGTTCAAAAAGTGCTTGTTGGTGAAAAAGATCTTCCCCTTCATCAGGGGCTCATCTATTGCCTTTATCATTTTCTTCTGGTCCACACCCCGGCCCCTCCTTTCCATCCACGCATCTACAACCCTCATCTTGTCTACCATCACTCTGTGGAGAGCCCCGTTGCCAAAAAGCTAAAAAAAGACCCTACC
Source organism: Cunninghamia lanceolata (assembly GCA_027924645.1). NCBI lineage: Eukaryota > Viridiplantae > Streptophyta > Pinopsida > Cupressales > Cupressaceae > Cunninghamia > Cunninghamia lanceolata. The sequence continues at coordinate 6,005,844 of BSBN01000555.1, read as the reverse complement.
TGCACTCCCCCTGTTACCACTAAGCCCGTTCCTACTATTGATCTCCCTTCCCCAGACTTCAAAGGCAAGAAAAAATTTACCTCTTGTAACCCCAATGTTGTTACCTCTATGTTGAAGTCTCTAGGCTTTGCTAGCAATAATAACCCCCCGGAGCAGGCCCCTGATGATACCAATGCTCTTACAATTAACATTGTGCCCTCGACCACCCACCCCAGATATAGAGGAAATTCTGAGGAAAGCCAACCCTCCTAGCCCTACCCAAGTCGACCCTCTGCATTCTGAGGAAATTTATGCTTCTATTGTTTCCCCTAACCCCACCGTAAGGGTTATGCTAAGCCTTCTTCTGTTGGCCCCTCTTATGCTCATGCTGACCTGGAAGGGTTGAATCAAGAACCCCCTAGCCACCAATTTATGCAACGGAATCTACATTGTAGTTGATGCAGCAGGCTAAAGGAGAAACTCACCAACCTTTAAGAGGGCATGATCCTTCATAACAATGTCCTGAAATGGCAGCTAGCCATGTTAAAAATTGCTAAACATAAAATCCATCATCTGGAAATCATTGCTTATTAGGAAACTCCTAATTGGAATGGTGAGCAAGTGGAAGATGAGAAATGGGCAGAGATTGGAAAATTCTCAGCCATGTTTGATAAATGGGAGTCTTTGGAGCAGGTGGTTGACACTATAAAGAGGAACCGAGAAACTATAAAGAAGAACATGGCATAGAAAATAATTGCGTTCAGCAAGGAAACTGTGAAGGATTCAGCCATTACTCTCCTCGTCTTCCAGTCTGAGTTGGAGAAGAGGAAAGATAAACAGCAGGAAAGCAAGACTTCTACTCCCCGAGCAGGCCCAACCAATAGGACCTGGGCAAAGAGATTGGAGATAAAGGCAAAGCCAGTGTCGAGGATAACAAGCCTAAGGAGGTTTCCTTTGAAGATAAGCTCGACTTTCTCAATCGCGAGTGGTAGGCCATTAGTGGCCTGAAGCAGCTTGCAGATATGTAATGTTTGTTTTACGGTTCCTAGTTGTTTCAGTGTTGGTCTTTTTGTTTTTTGCACTGGTTGTTCTGTTTAGTTTGGTCTTTGGCTTCGGCTTGGGTGTTTCAGTCTCACCCCTCATGAGACTCGCTTGTAACCTTCGTGGCAGCTTTATTAATGGGTCCGAGCCCTTCCCATGTTTTATCTTAATCAAAAACATCCCCACTCTATACTACACCATGCCACAATTTTTTTTTTTTCAAATAAATTTACCAAACAAATTTAAACCTTCCAAAACTAGCCATAAAACCATTAGCAAAAAAATTCATGTAATCCCCATACACCTAAAGGTTAGGCACAAAATTTAAACACAAACACTCTTTCTGTTTACAATTACCAATTACTAAACCTACAAGCACTCAATTCATTGTTCACTTCTCTTTTTTAAACATTAATATTTCCACCATATTTAAATATTCTTTAGATGAGTCCAACCTATTTACTAATAGGACTTCCCACATCTCCCCTCTTTTTTGACTCGCACAGCCTAAATTTGATGGCTGATTTTAGATAGACAGTCAGATTTTTTATGAGATTATTTATATTTATAAGAAAGTATGTCTTAATATTTGAAAAACAACTTTAAATGAATAAACATAATAAAAAAATTGCTTGACAGGCATTATCGACTGTCAAATTTAGGTCCTAATTTTTACTGTGAAAAAAATTTTGGTTCTTCACTCTACAGTTTTATATTAACAAATTTGTTTTCAACTGATTTTACCACAAACAAAAAGGCAATGGGAAAATTAACCCTTCATACTCCCTCCTCTGTGCCTTTTATGTGCCACGTTGCCACTGATTCTGGTGAAGCTCACCTCAATTGGAGACACAGGCAACACTTTGTTTGTTCCACATGCCCTGTACATTCTCCGCCTCATCCAATACACTTCAAATTATGGTGATCCTGCTATTTTTTTGGTACTACACCTTAAGTCATTTGATGATGTTACACAGAAACTTTACAAAGTTTGCAAACAAAAATACTGTTGCCAAAGCATATGCATATCTGCAAACGTTTTTCATGGAGTTCTTCATAGCCTACATCCCTCACAGTTCACACTTTGAAATCGCTTCTGCTCTGCTGCTACAACACTCTGCAGTTTCAGCTTAAACACAGCCCACAGCCACACTACAAAACCTACAGCCTACAGATCACAGCTCAAGATTTAAAAAGCTCTGATATTATGAAGAAATTTTGGGAACAAGGATATAGAAGATACAAATGACTAAGATTATGTAGAAAAGAAAACTATATTATATCCAGATTTATATCTTGTTGTCTTGTTGATTTAGAATAAAGAAAATGATTTTAAATAGATGTGAAATGTATTTGAATTCTATAGTCCCCATGTTATATAACTATTATAAAGAAAATGATCTTAAATAGGTGTGAAATGTATTTGAATTTTATAGTCCCCATGTTATATAACTATTATATTGGAGGCTTTTTATTATAACTATGAAAATTTTATTATTTAAATATTGATTATCTTCAATCACTAATATTAAATATCGGAACAAGTATTCTTCCTTTTTTAATCTTTGTATGTTCTTATATTTTTATCTTTTGTTTGGTTTTATATATTTGACTTTAAAGTTGCAGCTAGGATTGCAATTTTAAAGTCAAATATATAAAACCACTAGCAAAGATCTCTCAATTTTATTGTTAGAAGAAAATTCTCAATTACAAAAAAAATTTCTCATGCCTTAACATTTAAGTTCAACTAACTTAAATAATCACGAAAAAGCATATGCAAAATACAAATTAAATCTAAAAATAAATTTTCATGCATAAAAGCGCGAGTGGCACTTTCGCATGCAATTTTACATGGTGTACAGATAACACTAGAATAAACAAAACCACTTCACATTCCAACAATATTGACATTTCATATGATAATTAGACAATCCTGATCATTCAAATATCTTGGCTGCCTGTCACATTTTGTTATCTTAGTTATTTTGTTGAAATGTTGGTAAATGTTTATTATTTATGGCTGCCTGTCAGCTTTTGTTTATCTTAGTTATTTTGTTGAAATGTTAAGTGAATGTTTATTATTTGTGAAGTTATAGCTAAGATGGGTGGGTTGATTGATTTTATTTTTTAAAAATTATTTACCCTTTTTTATTGACCGTTTAACATTATTTCTAACACTTCTTTTTTATAAGCTTCACAATCAAGCAAAAGGTATGCTTATCTTCCTGGTAAATCCTTCAACTTTACTTTTTAATTCTTTACAGATATGTTTGAGGAATCTCCATGGTAAAGTCTTCAACTTTTTTTTTCTTTAATTCTTTACAGATATGTTTGCCTTCAAGCGGAAGTATCTGAACATTTTTTAATTATTCTGGAATTGTTCATCTTCTTTTGTAGAAAGATTATACAAGAACAAATAAAAATCTAAATCAATCTATCTCCACATAAAGTGATAATCGAAGTTCATACCTTGCTGGATGAAAAATTAACTTGGTTGTTCCTTCTCTTTAGCTTTCGTCTTTCCAGCTGTGGGAATATATTCACTGCTGCCTCTTTTAAAACAGATTGTCGGCAGATCCTTATTCTTAACCTTGCTATAAAGTTTACAAGATTCCAACTTTCGTTAAAGTAAAAATGGCATCTATAAAAGTGCAGGTTACCATGAGGATGAGAATGTGCTTGTTCTGTTTTTTTCCTTTGAGCTATCTTGTCTGTTCTTGTTTGGGGGATCATGGATACAGGAAGCCATTCATTGTTGAGTGTCTTGCAAGGTTAAGCGCTGTTTATTCCAGTCTAATGGCTGCATTTGGGAGGACCAGATGCCATAATTGCCTATTCCATGGCCAATAATGAGCTATGGTTGAGATGTGGAATCAACATGGTTTATCAAGTTTCAGTGGCAATGTATGTTATGTATTCATCAGCATTAGAAGGCCACGCATTGACTTCTGCTATTCTACTACTGTTTGAAGGAGCCATTAAGCGTGGAGAAAGAACCCTCGCTCTGTGGTTTGATGGGTATTTTCAAGTTGTTAGAAGCCATTAAGTATGGAGGAAGGACCCTTGCTTTGTGGTTTGTAGCTATTCACAAATTGTTAGTTTAAGGAGAAAGGACCTTTGCTCCGTGGTTTGATAGCTATTGTCAAATTGTGAAGTTCACGATTTGAAAAAAATTACCAAACCACAAGCAAAAGTCCTTTCTCCATATTTAATGGTTCATATTTAATGATTTGAAAATAACTACCAAATCACAAGCAAGGGTTCTTTCTCCATTAACTAACAATTTGAGAATAGCTACCAAACCACAAAGCAAGGGTCCTTTCTCCATACTTAATGGCTTCTGCAAACAGTACCTAACAACTTGAGAATAACTACCAAACCACAGAGCAAGGGTCCTTTCTCCATATTTAGTAGCTCCAGCAAACAGTAGAAGAATAGCAGAAGCCAATGGGAAGAGGCTTAAGAACTTTGTAGTCAATGTCCCAGCAGTCTATGTTTTGGTCACCCACACCATAAATAATTAGCATGTTCACCACAACTTGTGGCTCTTTATGCTGAATGAAATTGAAATTCATGTACAATGTGCAGTTCTGCAAGTGCAGGGGCACAGCATTCAGTAAGTGGGAAGTAGTAGTGTGCCTTCTCTGCCCAGCTTAAATATCACACAGAGCAGGTCGAAAATATGTTGACTATAAACCTGTTCAAAATTGTAACAATGTACTGTTTTATTTATAGTAGGTTGTAATTTAGATTATATATTTCTCACACATTTTTTAAATTGGTACAAATTTATATTCAATATGTAACAATTCATTATATTTAATTATATTAGATATATTCTCACTTGCTCACTTCGGATTTTTTCCTATCCTTTTATATTTTGTCTAATATTTGTTATAATTAACCACACTCTACATACAATTATGGGGTTGTTACTTAGATTGTTCGAAACTGATTATACTTCCTCTTTGTATTTATATATATTATTGTACATTGATTTTCTCCTATATTTTGTCTAATATTTGTTATAATTAACCACACCCTACATCCAATTATGGGATTGTTACTTGTATTCTCTTTGTATTTATATATACTATTATACATTGATTTAATATCTTAGAGAAATTTAGAAGCCGACCCAGATTTCAAATGCTACACCTAGTACTCAACAGATGATTCAGAACTCGCAGGGGGTATTTGTAACTCTGTATGCAATAACAAATCTATTTTGATTTGGGTCACAGGCCTGCTGTAGGTTGGAACAGAGCAAAGTGTGATATATTTGCTGCTCTAGATGCTGTCAGTATGATGCTGACCCTGCATGAACCAAAGAACTCCTTGCGCAAATATTGTAGGTAATTAATCTGAAGCTTGTGAAATTGTTAGTAGAAGTTGCATGATCTTAAATACATGTCAAATTTAAGCCATGGTTGTCACTTGTAAGTTGAATGATACGTTTTAAGTAGGGAAAATCATGTTGCATGTAAATCAATGCTTGTAAAGAGAGCTAATGCATTGTAGACTGTAACAGGTATTTTTTATTTGCAGAGTTTGTATATAGAGGAGGACTTTGTTTTTTAACATTTTTATGTAAAATTGGTAAGTTAGGAGTAATAAGGGTATGTGTGGAGTGATAAGGTTGTAATTTTGTATTATTGTTTTATGAAGATATAAGGGTGTAATTGGAGTTAAGTTTGTTATTTTTTCCAAACATTTTCATGGTATGTGAGATGTGTATGTATGTGTGAGATTTTTTGTGCTCTATTTCTTTATTTGTAATTATGTCCACATTTTTCTCTAATGATATATTATCCCTACAAATTA